>JACEEZ010022776.1:592946-597946 GCA_016584305.1 Chionoecetes opilio
TAGACATTATTTTCATTGGCCGTTACTTAACGAACTGCGTGACATTATTAATTTATAAATCTCACAGTGTACAGATATGTATATATATCTTGTAATTATTGTTCTGGTACTTTATATTAACAAGCCTTATAAAACAACCGCTCGACCACTTTTATTCAACTACCATCTGAAGTGTCTGGCTAGGACGGTATACGCCTACCCATCAACCTTGCACTTCTGAGGCAATCAACCCCTAATGTGTCACCAACAGTAGTAAGTATTCTTACTTGGGTTGACCCCAGTTACCTGTAATAACACACAGATAAGGGTAACATAAATGATGGCAAGCGTTGGGATATCATAATAGCTGTGACATCCGTTACACGTAACATAAAGGTTACTTAAAAAGCTAACATAAATGATGAACAGCTTGGGATACGAACAACCATTAGTATAAAACAGTACCGTAAAATAATGAACAATTAATACATGTGAGCGATATATTGTGGAAACACATTGAGTCTGTGAACGTAAACAGAGAGAGAGACAGAGAGAGACAAAAAATTGTTTAAGCTGCGTCAGACAAACACTGGCCTTGCGTGATTTTTCCGCTATTCAGCATCTCCTCTTAAAGATCTCCCCGTTCATATCATTACTCAAACCACAACAAACAGAGTTATCAATTAATAACTCCCTAGTATAGAGAATCCAGCCTACATTGACTCCGAGATTCAGCGACGAGAACAGGAGGACAAGATTCTCTTGCATTAATTGCTCTGGGACTACAGATTTTTTTCAAGAGGACAAGAACGAGGACGACGACGTTACAAGGCTTTTATCATGGCACAGACGGGAGGACAAGACTTGAATTTTTATAATGAAGACAGGACGAGAGAGGGACAACTAGGAACTACCACGTGTAGGCCTCGCGGCCTCTTGTAGCTTCCTTATTTTCTTATGCTCTTCTTATGTTCTAACTAGCCGACTCATTACTTTCCAATACTTCCAATTCAGCAAACTCCTTGTCAACAGTTCCAGCCAGCAGCCACTCAGGCAGCCACTCAGCCACTCAGCCAGCCTGCCAGCGCCCCGGCCAGCCCGTCTAGTCATCATTCTTCACATCTGTAACAACGCCCTTGGAGGAAGCCCTTCTGATTCAGCAGTACGGAAGGACTTGCCTGTGCTGACTCTACACAATGTTAGTGAGTAAAACAATATCTAGCTGACCTTACATGAGACATATTTTGAAAACGCCACTCGTTTACATAAATAACACTTAGTGGTGAGATATGTATTTTCACATTTGTTTTTGCTTAAATAGTCATGTGAAAGAATTTCAAGTAATTAATTTGTTAGTTATTTTTCTATAGATGTTTTAAATATGCTTACCGCTAATATTTCAATTTTTTTTGTAATTCTTAATAATTTGTTAGCTTCCCTTATATGTAATATATATATTCAATTCTCCTTCTTGAATTGCCTTAAAAGCCAAGGCCGACATAAACAAAAAGATAAGTATTGTTAAGCGTACTTAGCAGACGAAAATTTGCTGATCTTACACTTAAATATTTAAGAAATGCTTAAGTAATTTAACCAAAAATGCTTATCCAATTTAAGTATGCTTAACAGGCACTTAAGTTGAGTGTCCTTCATGGGTATGCTCAAGTCTTTTCTCCAGCACTCAAGTCTTCACTAGGCCAAGATGGACGCACAAAAACAAGGAATAATCCCTCCCGAGGTCAAAATGTACAGCCTAAAAAGACGTTATGGATTGTTGATGATGCTGACCTTTTTAAAAGGTACAGGCTGGATCGCGAAGGAATAATATGCAGTTTCGGGAAAATATGCAGTTTCGGGAAAATATGCAGTTTCAGGAAAATATGCAGTTTCGGGAAAATATGCAGTTGCGGGAAAATATGCAGTTCCGGGAAAATATGCAGTTGCGGGAAAATACGCAGTTCCGGGAAAATATGCAGTTTCGGGAAAATATGCAGTTGCGGGAAAAAGTGTAGTTTATGACTTGCAAGATTTTAAAGAGAAGTTTGAGTTTTTTAGCTTAATATGTGATCCTTTCCGTAATGGAGATAGTTTTTTTTACCTAACCTAACCTTAACCACAAAATATACAGTTTTTTTTTTTTTTTTTTTGGGGGGGGGGGGGGGGTTGCGCAAAATAAAACTAGCACCATTAGAAAAAAGCACCTATTGTAGGCCAAGAAAAAAATTGTTGGTGTCTCTGAAAACGAGCGTGAAACTCTCCTCCATTATACCCCTAACTTTCTAACTAACCTAACCAAACCTAATCTAAATATTAGCTTTTTAATTTCCGACAGCGGTAATACAGGTTAGAAATATTCCTTATGGTGAAACGAAACGTTTAGATTTATAACCACCAATCATATATTGTTTTAAACTGCAATATACCGTTTACAAGTCATTATATTACCCATTTGTACATTTTCGTTATTGGCACCACTGATTTCTAGGTAGAGTCTTTGCTTACCTGAAATTTTTTTGTGTGTATTGATTTTCAGTAAAATTCTAGTGTCCTATCCCCCCCTTATTTGTGTTTTTTTTATCTTCCGCCCTTTCACAGATCCCTTAAAATCCTCTAAAACGAAATTAGAAGTGGGGGAGAGATACCCCCAACCACCTAAAAACTCCCCCTTAGAACTAAAAAAAAAAAATTTAATCGCTATAACCAAACCTAATTTTAAAGCGAGCCCCCCCCCTAAAAAGAAAATACTAACCAACCTCAAAAAACTTAACCTAACCCTGGTAAAATTTCAAGTCTTTCCCCCCTTTTAGACCCCGCATGGAGATTATTAAAGGGGTGGGTTTTGGTTATAGGAGGTTGGTTAGTACTATTTTGGTAATTGATACTTCCAACCAGGAATTGAGTATGATTTTAGAAGTGCCTTTCCCATGTTTTTTATGTATTAAGAATGATAGCCTTTAAAAAAATCGTCGGATGTATACAATTAAAACCCGTCCTTATTGTTTTTTAAGCGCATTTTCCATTGTAAAGATTAACGAGAGATTTTTACAAAAAATAAGTAGAAATTTTCCCGTACATATAATTTTATATTTTTAATGTTTTTTCACCCTTTATATCCCCATAAGAGTTTTTTACCGGAATATTTTGTCCCCCCAAAATCTCTACCCCGAAAAAAACTCCTTTCCACTTCCCCCCCCGCATTCCAAAGGGTCCCTAGGATTGTTAGGGGGGAGGTGGATAAATGCAAAAAGGGGGATTTTGGACTTTTTTTAAAGTTACCATCATTTTTAAAAATCAAAATTATAGAAAAAGAGACGCTCCATCTCGTTCTCTTATTTTTTAAATAACTAACCTTTTTTGGCTGAAATAACATTCATTTTGTAATACTTTTTTAGCTTTTTTTTCTCAAACGAAATTATCCCACCTTTAGTGTGTCCAGAAAAGCTTTATCTAAGCACTACATGTCCCAAATTTTTTTGCCCATTTTTATTCCGTTAAAAATTTCCCGCCTTTGCCTTTGTACAATTCCCAAAGGGGCAAATTTATCTACAAATCACCGTGTAATATTGGTATCTATTGAAATCCATCATTTTTTTCGCATAAAATTTTGGTGGTTTTAAACATATATATACTTGTTAGAGGCAACTAGATAGCCACCCCCGTGGGCCAGTAGGGTAATAGCTTGATGAATTTTCCGTTGACGGGGTATGAAATGACCCCCTAAAGGTTCCTTTAAAAACTTTTCAGTCCTGCGTACAGGGATCAAAGGGTATTAGAAAGATATATAATTCCCTTTCACGGGGTGGACTGCCAAGTATAAACAAAAAGTGGGCCACCCCGCAGTTGCCGCCTCCGAACAAAAATCATAATTTGCCCTCTGAATATCACATTTTTTATCCAATCTTTTATCACAAAATTCATTTACCTTCCATTTACGTTGTTAACTATGAACTTCAACCATATATACGGTAACATGACAATTATTAAATTTAAATTCCCCTTTTGCACTATCCTGTTTTCATACTTTGTGATTTACTTATTTTTTTTTAAATTCTTTCTTAGCGAGCGGATAACGGAAATACACTTAACCATTTGCTCAAAAAGGTACTCCAGCACAGGAAAAAGTGTAATCCCCTTATACTTAATTTTTTTTTTATCATGTCGGGCCCAGGAATGGGGGATAATAGTTAACTTAATTAAATTTTTTTCTTATGATTTTTGACTCTTAAACAAAGTTAGAATGTGAGGAATTATTTTCTAGTATGTAAGTTAGTGATGTACCCTAGTCTCTAGGGGAAACAGGAAATGACGACAGGGGAAATTAACCTTTTTTTTGAGGAAAAAACTCTTGAATTGAGGGATGAATGTAAACACCTCCAGTACCCCCGTTTGTAACATAAAATAGCCTTACTGCGCCTCAGATAATCTCCTCTACTAACTCGAAGTCTAATTCTAACACATCCGTTGCAGGTAGTTATTTTTTTGCCCTGCCGAAGACTCTTCCTCAGGCCACTAGTGCTATTACGCCAAGTTATCTGCCAGGAAATATTTTTGTTCTATGTAAGGATATTATAACACAAAAACTATTAATTTAGCAGCCAAGTGCTACAGGCAATCGTGTCAAAAGAGGTTAATTACTGCCATTGGCACTCCTTATGCACATTTTATGTTTAGAATACTATTCTAGCTGAAGGCAGCTCTTATCACTTCTTAGAGAATGATTAAATAAATACATTACTCGCTGATATGCAATGAAATAACATACATGCATATCTTAACGTGAAAATTTATATTACAGACCCGGAGTCTATATTTTTATTAGCTGAGAAGCTGTACTCCGTAAATAATAGGTTCATAATAACGAAATAAAAAATAAATAAAATTAATACACTCTTAAAAACAGCAAATGCCGATGTCAAAGGGAAAGTTCTGCCATGTGGCAAATCCCAGCAAAACATTTTATTTAGTTAAAAACTATTTGAGCGAAATCAAATTTCCCATCCCCTTTAAGGGTGGGTATGGAA
>JACEEZ010022776.1:602946-615446 GCA_016584305.1 Chionoecetes opilio
GAACTTCTGGTTCGGGGTAACCTCTGGCTCGCTACACCGGTATTGTCCACTATATTTCTAACACGAACGGGTGTAGTACATACGGAGGCTGTCGAAATTTCAGGATTTTTAGTCACTAGGTTTTTGATCCATGATGAGCATAATCCTGGCTAAACATCTGTAGTGCGCGGAGGAAAGGTGCCGCTTTTCATGTGGAAGTATGGACACATCGAAGATAAGCTTATTCACATCCTCACACATATCTTCTCTCTCCACCACACACAGACACAACACATACTTTATCTATCTCTCTCTCTCTCTCTCACATCTCTCTTACACACACATACATAAATATATATATTATATATATATATATATATATATATAAGCATTCTATTATATACAAAAACAAAATAATAGAGAGATAGAGAGATGATAGAGAGAGAGATAGAGATAAAGAAATAGAGAGAAGAAAGAGAGAGAAGAGAGAGATGAGAGAGAGGAGAAGAGAGAGAGAGAGAGAGAGAGAGAGAGAGAGAGAGAGAGAGAGAGAGAGAGAGAGAGAGAGGAGAGAGAGAGAGAGAGAGAGAGAGAGAGAGAGAGAGAGAGAGAGAGAGAGAGAGAGAAGAGAGAGAGAGAGGAGAGAGAGAGAGAGAGAGAGAGAGAGAGAGAGAGAGAGAGAGAAGAGAGAGAGAGAGAGAGGAGAGAGAGAGCGCTCTTAGCTTTTCCAGCATAAAGCGAATTATTTCAATTTTCTATCACAGTCACCCTTTTTCTTGTTTTCGAAATATTTATTTTCCTTTCTCGGGACTTCGGTAAATACGCGTGAGATACAACCCAATTATGGCTGCTGAAGACTCTATCGTATGTTTTCATTCAAGTGCTGTCGGCGACGCTCTACGATAAGGACAATAAATTAGTTTACGTAAAGGATAACACAATCTGCATTTGATGTTTTTATGTCGTGGTCAACGATATCACAAGCGGGATTTTGTTCTTTTTGTCGCAGCTTATAGTCTCCCTACTCTTACCTCTCTCGTCTTCTTTCTCGAATGAAGCTGCCCCTGCTTAGTACGGCAGAAAGGTAAGCAGGATATTACTAGTTTCAAGTAAAAGAGTAAAAGAAACGGCCAAAAAAATCGAGTACCTTCGCCGACGAGAATGACAAGCCTAATGATAAGTCTTCGGTACGAAATATCGGAAAAACCTGTTTGATCAATGTCCGCAGCATCCGAATAATAATAAAAAAAATATAAAAAAGTATAATCGGACTCATTTATAGACCGGTAGTTCACAATATTAATGCTGATAACAAGCTATACGACCAGTTAATTGAGATTACTAATGCGTTTTATTGCGTCATTTTTGGTTAATTTAACCTAGGCGCTACTTCCTGGGGGAGTCCGCTAAACTCTCACTCGGGTCATGACTTCTATAGCGATCTATTAGAAAGTTCATTAACTCAGCATGTTCATAAACCAACGAGAGGTGACAGCCTATTAGACCTTGTCTTTTCGACACGGGCCAATTTCAAAAAGAATTTGAATATTGGCTCGAAATTTGGCACTAGCGACCATAGAATCGTGTCAATTGATATTAAAGTGTACAGGGAAAGCGTTAGCGATGAACAAATTTTCAATCATAGACAAGGTAACATGAAAGGCGAAGGTCGATTTTATCAGAAGCATATTGGACCTTATTATTAACCACAGGTGATATAGACGAATAATGGGGATATTTAACAGTATCTTAAAGAATGTTGTACATTTTTGTGTTCCAGTCGGTAACAGACGGTCATGTAATATAAACATAAACATAAGTGGTGGAACAGCCAAATTGATTTTGGGCTTTTACAGAAAAAACGAGCCCACCGTAAATACTTGTCATCTTAAAAGAATAAAAATGATTAAAAAAACAACTTGAAATCTTACGGCGCGAAAAAATGAATGAACAAAAAGTAAGACAAATCTTGAATTATATATTGTAAGTATCAGTAAATCGAAACCGAAAGAATGTTGCAGTTACATGTGTAGAAATGTTATCACAGCAATCCACTTTGGTCCACTTATAGGTCCACTTTGCCTTGAAGACGGTAAACAGACTAATTTTGAAATTGAAATGGCTGAAGTATTAAATCATTACTTTACTTTTTTTTTTATAGTTTAAGATATAAATGGTAAATAAGAAGTGGGTTACGATCAAAGTAATGTGCTTCCATTGAAATTGCGAATTTCATGAAGACACACACAGCAATTGATAAAATGAAAGTCGATAAATCTTCCAGGCCAGACTGTATTGCACCGCAAGTTATAAAATAAGTGAAGTATCAAATTTGTTAACATATTTCAGTACTTTTCAATAAATCCTTACATTCTGGTAAGCTTATTTGTGACTGAAAACCTGCAAATGTTACTCCGATACAAAAGAAAGGTGATTTGACACAATCGAACAAGTACAGACTGATCATCCTCACATTCGTAGTCTGTAAATTTATGAAAACTTTATAGTTTCAATTAATTAATTAAGAGACAAGGTGGTAGATTTCTCAGAAGAAAATAATATGATCAAAAACTTCCAGCACGGCTTTCGTAATAAACGTTCTTGCCTAACAAATTATCTAGACTTTTAAAGACCTATACAGCAACAAGCTTGACGAGACGAAAGCAGTAGATGTAATTTATCTTTACTTTCATATAGCTTTTGACAAAGTACCCCATAACCGTTTACTTCAAAAATCAAAGAAACTGCATACTTGGAAATATTTTCAAGTGGTTTTCAGGACTGGGTTCCTGAGAGAGGGCAGCGTGTCGTAATGTAAAATAATCTAGCTGGCGAAATGTTATATGCGGTGTATCGCAGGTATCTATGCTAGGTCCTGTACTTCTCTAAAAATATTTAAATGATACTGACGAAGGCCTCACATGTAAGATATCAAAGTTTGCGAATGGCACTAGCATATCAAATAAAGTAATAACAACTGCCGATAAGATGCAATTGCAATCCGATCATGATCGCTTCGATTTTTGGGGAAACAGGTGGATGATAATTTGTTTTATTTAATACATATGAGTGTAATGTTTTGTATATTATATATGAAGTAATAAGATCGAATCAGCTTTTCAATGAATGGACGTGAACTTTCTAATGTTTTCGAGAAAACTAGCAAGTATAATTGTAACCAACGACCTAATGCCCAGTAAACATTGGTCTGAAGTTGTTAAGATAGCTAACAAACTAACTGGTTTAATAGAGAAGACTTTCGAGTATTAGTCTGAAAAAGTAATTCCTAGACTGTTCAGTGCGATAGTGCGTCCTCATCTTGAATATTGCGTTTAGCTCTGTTCAGCTTACTATATAAAATATATTGACAAAGCTGAAGATAGTACAAAGAAAAGTTACTAAAATTATTCCGCGCCTGCCAAACAAGTCATACGAAGAGCGACTTAAATAATTCTCAAATTCTCTTTTGAAGGAACTTAAATTGTTCAATTTGTCAAAACGTAGGTTGAAAGGATGCGTAAATGAGTTGTTTAGAATGCTCTATGTCTTCGATAATATTGAAAACAAAACGATTATTCAGATATTGATCAAACAAGCATGACTCGTAATGGATACAATATCATTGGAAAACGATTTCGGTCATATGATTTAAAGCATATTTTTCTTTAATAGAGTTTATAATATTTGGAACTTTCTCTTCCAGCACAAGTAGTAAATACTAACACGTTTTTGAAGGTTGATGCTTCTAAGAATATATCAGATAAATTATATAATTTATTAGCATTAACTGCCGCAATACATTATTTCTGTCCTACGGAAATTTGTTGCGCCTTTTTGTATCTACCTATTTATTTCTTTATGGCTTTAGCTTTAGCATAGAGTTAGTCTCGTCTTCAGCCTTTCCTATCAAATTCGTTGGTAGTTTTCTAATATGGTATGTCCATTTATTCTTTTCTTTTTTCCTGCCACCATAAGCTGGAGGTAGTGGTGGTTTCAAGGAGCTTTCAACTTTGCTATTATTGTACCTCTAACACGTAGAAACTATAGTGGTAGAAAGTAGTCATACAGGCAGTATGTACGTATATATACATACAGTACAGTACAGTCTCGTTTGGCCCAGTAAGGCTGCTGCTGTCTGTTCTTTCTTTGTATTCCTTTGTCTAATGCTTATTTGGGATAGTCGCCGAACAAAAAAAAATGTATAACTTATCCTGTCAGAGGCCTCATTAGGATAAATATTGATGCAGTTTTGGACACAGTCACCTGTCCACAATCGATAATACTATTTGCAACAGAGTAAGGAATACTCAAAGCTGTTCAGAATTGCAGGAACAGATACTCGTACAGATACGGCAATTGTTCACCTGTGTGTGTGTTTCCCGGTGTCAACGGACATCATTTTCTCCACATAGGAATGAAAGGGGAGAGGTAAAAGGTAGAATAGGAAAGGTTGAAGACCAACATGCGAGAACCAACTTAAGTGTACTGCTCTTGACGATGTTTTCCCCTCTGTTCACAAGGCACTCTCACACCTTTACATCTCTGACCACTTAGTCCTCGCCACAACTTCCTACATACAAGAAAGCATCGGCCGTGAAGGTTCCGGGCAGTCTCAGGGCCTCTGCCAGCAGTGGGTCGCGCTGTAAACACGCTCGTAACTCACCTGTCTCCAACCTCCGACTTGTCTCTCTCTTCCTCCACGTCCTTCCTCTTCTCCCTTGCCCATCCTCGCCTTGATCTCCCTCCACCTCCTATATCCTATCCCTGTATTTTCTTTGCCTCCTTTCTTTTCTCTTACTTTGCATTCTTATCTTCATCTCTTCAATCCCTGCATTCTGCATTCTACATACTCGGTCTATGTTTCTCTTTTGCTCATATATTTTTTATTGGACCAACTCCAAGGAGGGAGTATTCATCTTTGCGTGTAAAAAATAGCCCCAGTGAACGTTTTTCTTGTATGAATTGTAATGAGCCTTTAACATGGTTTTCGACAGCTTTATCTCATTTTCAAGTTGTAATCATAATCGTTCAGTGACCTTTGGTATCTGCTTTCATCTATATTCTTTCAGGTATGGGTATATGCTCCAAGTTGATATGGGAGGGTGAATTAGGTGCGTGCAGAATAAGAAGTGCAGGGTTTGAAAAAGGTAGGTGATCGGAACTATTACCATGTAGAGTTTTGTAGATGTCCGAAAATGCCAAAAAAAAATGCATGCTGGAATTTAGTTAAACATGTGTTAGTTGGAACTATGGCCTCAGCAAGGCAGAATTGAGACGATATTTAACTTAATTCATTCTAACATATCATAACCTAACCTAACCTAACCTAACCTTACTCACTTATTACCATGTACGCATAACCAACTAAATTTAAGAAATTCTACACCTGTTCCTATTTCCAAGTCCTTGTTCAAAAGTGGAAATAAGTTCGTAGGAAACAAGTTTGCAGGTTTTTGAGCCTATTTTCACGTACCGATTTCCCAAAAACTTGCACGAACTTGTTGACACGTACCACATATCCCCTCCCGTAGATAACACTATATCTGTATAGAGTTGATCTAAATTCGTGATGATGAAGGTTTATAAATGTGTTGCATCTGTTAGCTTGAGTGGTAAAAATGATGCGTTATGATTGAGTCACGTGTTACAATAGCGGCATGTGTATGTTACAATAATAAAAACTATTTATCATATTGCTCTGAATAAGAGACGGTCTTGTAATTATATCCCCGCTTGTGTTTGTCTCCAGACGGGAACGCATTGGAAAACTCGCAAAGATTCAACGCACAACACGTCCTCAGTGAATAAATAAACAAACCGTGAATAAGTTTAGTCCGTGTAAAGTCAAATATGTACTTATATATGTATTTTGTAGACTCTTTATCGTGCAAATTTTTTGCATGTACATATGTGAATGAAGAAGTTATGAAAACTTTATCGCTGCATAGACGATATTCAAGGTTATCCAGGTGAGTTTGATGGCTGGAACCTATTTTTTCAGAGGGTCATTTTGCCTTTAAATTAGAGCGTAATGTTTTTTTGCTCGCTCTAATTAAATTTGTCAGACACTGTTCACGTCCTAATTGCTTTGTCTTAATTGCTTACTTCATCACTGTTTGGAGATACAATAAATGTATTGTAATGTAATAATGTCTTCGAAAAAACTATTTTCTATTAATTAATTCGAGCAATGGCAGAATAACTAAATGTTTTAATTTCAGGCGAGTAACCTACCAATTTTACAGTGTAGGGTATACAAAGTGAGAAAGCTATGCAAAAGTCCTTTGCAGGTGTAGTAGGCATTCACCCATGGTCTTGCCTGCGCGAGCATGACTCACGATCGTCAGTTTTACCCTCTCAGGGCACGAACCCAGCAACAGAGGTGGTATCTCTAGCTACCACTCGCTGTCCCACCACCTAGATACTACCTGCCCTTACTACCGTATCCACCAAGCCTCCCTCGGTAGGTAGTAAACGGGTAGGAAGGACCTGACTGGCTAAAGCGAGTAAAAGGCGTAGTAATGACGTCATCCGTCACCAGCCAATGACAAACTATTTATTAAACTTCTCGACCAATCACAAACCAATAAGACATATTTGCGGGAAAGAATGGCATGCCAGACCGCCTTCTCCTCTCGCTGCCCCGTCATATCAACATAATTTTTTTCGTTTTAATTTGGAATGCTTGCGTGCGAGTTTTAATGTATCAGATAATAAGATATATAAGGAAGGAGCCTGTGTTGCTAGTAGATTCGTGGTAGAAGTTGTGTATGTGGGTTAAAATAGTGAATATTAGTATTACGGGGTGGCCCGGCAAGAATATTTCCCCGTCCCCGTCACTCACTGCCCCACCAGTCCTAACCTAACATCTTTAAATCACCCTTCTTTACGGTGACACGCGGTGCTACACTGACCAAAATAATGACACTGTATATAACAGCTCACCATAATCACTACGATGTATAATAACGAGTAATATGCGTAAAACCCTGCCTATCCTGCTGCCCCGCCGTGCAGCCTGCCGCCCTACCTCTCAAGGACAACAAGCTGTCATCCGCCTCACCTGTGCCTTCCTGAAGAAGACAGTTCAGCTACCACGCATGTGATAGCATATAAGACATCACCAGGGCTCATAGGGTTCCTGTTCCAGTAAAAAGCCAGCCTGGAGACTTACTACCTCTCCTAATACCAGTCCCGAGCAGTCGTGGGCGAACGTGCAGGTTTACCACCAAATCTACCAACTACCCGCGCAGTGGATACGAGTTACCACCTACTTGGGAGTTACCACCTCCGAGCAGGTGGTAAGAGCTTAATGGATTTCCCCCAGAAGGAGTTTGAAGCTCGTACTGACCATATGAATATGTGTGTGCGTGTGCGCGCCCATGTGTGTGCGCATAATATTGTTGGAAGCAAAAATTAGAGTAATGGAAATAAAAACAACTACATGCACGGTTCGGTTTCTGCCAACATATTCATTGTGATTACCTATGAATTACGCCCCTATCTGGAAAGCGAAAGGAAACCGTCAGATCTGCAACAATTACCGTGGTATTACACTAATCAGCGTACCAGGCAAGGTGCTTGCCCATCTATTGATGACACGGATCCGGTCATCTGCTGAAGCATCAGAGACCTCAGCAGTCTGGGTTCACGCATGGTAAGTCAACAACGGACTGTATCCTAGCGCTTCGTGTCCTTGTGGAACGCCGACGTAAGTTTCGACAGGGGATGCTTGTAGCCTATGTTGATCTCAAGAAGGCGTTTGACTCAGTGCATCGTGAGTCAATCTGATATCTTCTGCGACTTCGCGGAATTCGTACAAGGACTACTGGTTTGATGACTGGCTTGTACTATGAAATTGAGAGTGGTGTGAAGTGTGGGAGGGATGTATCCAGCTTTTTTCCTACGAACACAGGAGTGAGGTAAGCGTGCGTCCTTGCCCCATCACTTTTCAACACTTGTATGGACTGGATATTTAGCAAAGTTACAGATCAAAGTGATTGTGGAGCATCCTTCGGCAATGCCAAGATCACTGATCTTGTTTTTTACTGATGATGCAGTAATCCTTAGCTTAATCGCTTAATCGCTTTAGCTTAATCGTTTTTTCTTAATCGCTTAAAGCTTAATCGCTGGAGGTTCTGGTGATAGCTCTCGAGGCGCTGCACGATTAGGCTAAGTCTTTGGGACTTGAGGTCTCCTGGCTCAAGACCAAGGTCCAGGTGTTTAGAGGCTTACTATATATGAAATAGTACAGTCTGTTCATTCGTGCGGTGAGGACATTGAGATCTTGGACAGTTTTACATACCTTGGAAGCGCAGTCCAGAATACGGCGGGTCACGTCAAGAAGTCTTACGGCGGATTGGCATAGCCCACAGTGTTATGGTATCCAGATGAACATCGAACTCACTTTGGTGGACGAAACAATTTTTTTCTGGTGTGTTTTTATGTGTTTTGAATGAATCCGCTAACCGTTTCAGTCGCAATTTTTTATTTTATTTATTTATTTATCTATTTTTTGGCAAAAATGAAAAAAAAAATGGAACCTAAACCTAACCTAACCTTTACCTATACCTAACCTAGCCCATACCTAGCCTATACCTAACCTAACCTTTACCTAACTATAAAAAAAAACTAAAAACTAACCTTTACCTAAAAAAAAAAAAAAAAAAAAAAAAAAAAAATTGCGACAGAAACGCTTGGCAGATTCATTCAAAATACATAAAAATACACCATAAAAAAATTGTTTCGTCCACCAAAGCGAGTTCAGTGTTCATCTGGACTAATACCAAAGCATATGACATAGCAGACTGGGAGGGAATGTGGGATGTATTGAAGGGTTAAAGAGTGTGTATGGAGTGGAGTATGTATGCATAACTAATAAGCTTTTACCTATGATTATGAATACCTAACCTAACCTTTACCTAACCTAACGGTAACCTAACCTAACCATTACCGTCGGTGAGTTTTCCCGATTTGTGTAGGGACGAGCATTTCGGTAGACGAGAGTACCAGGTACCATGAGGCAAGGATGGGTAATGTCACCGTGGTTATGCAACTTGTTTATGGATGGAGTAATAAGATAAATCAAAGCAAAATCGAACCTAACCATTACCGTCGGCGAGTTTTCCCGATTTGTGTAGGGATAAAAATATCAGTAGACGACAGTACCAGGTACCATGAGGCAAGGATGGGTAATGTCACCGTGGTTATGCAACTTGTTTATGGATGGAGTAATAATATAAATCAAAGCAAAGGTTGGTATTAGTCCAGATGAACACCGAACTCACTTTGGTGGACGAAACTATTTTTTTCTGGTGTGTTTTTATGTGTTTTGAATGAATCTGCTAACTGTTTCTGTCGATATTTTTATTTTATTTTTTTTATTTTTTTTATAGTTAGGTAAAGGTATAGACTCAAGAGTATTCATTGGCTCGTCAAGTAACACTTAAACCATGATGTACCACTACTTATTATGAGGAAAGACAACAAAAGGAACTCAATTAACAAGGTATTTTAATACTATCATAACCATGAATATGTACAACCTACAAAGAGAAGACAACGACGATGAAAAAATTTCAAGTTGTTTTGGGCGAAATTGATATTCCAGGTGCTATATTTCCGTGCTCGCTGACAACATAGAGAAGACCTGAGGTGATGGTTGATGTGCAAAGGCTTCTAAACCAGGAAAACAGTCACAGCAGAGTCTCTTTAAGAAGTAAGCAAGTGGTAGGGACACATGACGTACCTATATATACCAGTTGCTTACCTTTTAACGAGGCTCTGTTATGACTCTGTTTTCTTGGTTTAGAAGCCTCTGCACATCAGCCATTACCTCAGGTCTTCTCTATAGTTTTCTCAGCGAGAACAGAGCACAGTCATATAGCACCTGGAATATCAATTTTGCGCAAAATAACTCTAAATTCTTCCATCGCCGTAGTTTTCCCTTCGTAGGTCCACCCGCGGCGACCCCGACTTATCCCCACAATGCACCGATGCAAACAAACCGTGACGTAGTTATGGGTAGGGTCCATTACAACCGGTCATCTGCTATCAGTTCACTCACTCGTTCCCCTTCTACAAAAGAGAACCCATATATTTATGGATTTTAGTACGGACCTACTTTTAAAAGTTAATTGAATAATGTAAGATTTTGTATTATAATAAAGTTTTCGTGTAATGACTAGTTTTCAAGGTTGTAAAAGACTACCGTCGTGTAAGGATCACACACCCCAACAGGTCCCGCGGTAATGAAGGGATGCGGATGAAGCAGTAGCAAGAAAATATAAGCATTTTACAGTCGTTCAGTGCTTTTCCGCGTCACGTTTCTGCTACCATGCAGCACCGCGGTCTATTTTCCGTCACCAATGAACTGTTTCAATCGGTCCTCTGGGTGTGGCGGGCGACCTCAAGTCCACTACTCTGAGACGATAAGTAGAAAAAGCATGCCCTCATGGCGGTAATTTATCGCTCTATCGGTCACGAGGTCATTAAGGCAGTAAGTTCCCTAAGATATTGATGATTAACTGAGTTTCCAGTCGGCACTCTACCCCGTTACTGACGCACGCATTATGTGTGTGGGTGTGGGTGTGGGTGTGGGTGTGGGTGTGGGTGTGGGTGTGGGTAGGTGGGTGGGTGGGTGGGTGGGTGGGTGTGTGTGTGTGTGTGGGTGTGAGTGTCTGTTTACACTTATTTGGGTGTTTTTTAATCTTTTTCGTGTACATATCTCCACAACTTAACTGTGGGGCTGTCTTTCACCTGGTATACAGATTGCTCGCATCCTGGCATCGCATGTAAATACCAAGGGGCTTAGTCACTGCATTTCTGTATCATCCCATATATTAGTTCATGAGTCTGGGGAACTATTTTTTCGCAGTGTTCCGGTTAATACAAATATTGCTACACCAAAACTTGAAAGATGACAGAAGGCAAGCTTTGCAATGTCTCCTTCATTGCCCACAAAATATTTATAGTTTTTCTATTCGAGGGAAATTAAGCTTGTTCCCTGATATCTGATTTAGTTGGGCATTCAAGGCTCCCAATTGCCTTCACTGGCCCTTCTTCAACTCACTGCAGTTGTGTTCGTTCTGGCTAGAGCTACACGTCTATCCATGTATTGTGCTTCCTATTCTCATTTTACTCATTCGTATTTCCTTTTCCTCGAATTTACCCTTCACCTACCCTTGCCATGATTTTTTCGTCACACTTCATAATTTTTTTTACTCGCTTCTTCCTCTTTCCTTTTTCGTAAAGCTCTTTTTGCATTCAGTTCTAAGTTGTATTCCCTTCCTCTAGCTTTCCCGTCATTTAGATTTTTATATACGGGTTAGCATTTCATTGATAAAACATATGTTACAGTTTTTGTTGTCTTATATGTAATCGGTAAGTTTTTCGCGTGTGATGCCTTAATGGTCACATCATGATGCCTTAATGGTCACATCATGATGCCTTAATGGTCACATCATACTCCAGGGTGGCTTCACTACAATTCATTTTCGTTAACTCATCATTTCTATTTTCGAACGTTATAAGAAGTTCCCGTGCTCTGACTTTGTCCTTCCTCGTGACTTTGATAAAAACAGGTGTGTGTGGGTACGTGTGAGTAATCACCATGGTCTTTTTAACGCAAGCTCGACGCGCGATTGCCAGTTTTTACCCTCCTATAGAGCTCCTATAACCGATCTATGGGTAATGCTGGAACCTCACCACACACACACACACACATCACCTTACTCAAAGGGGACAGTAACCACCCGAGTTTCTCAGTGAAAAATCTCCGGGAACGAGCGTGGCCAGGGATCCAACGCCCGACCACATAATGGCGCGTGACGCTCTAAGGCCCTATTCACACGAGGCGATTTCAATCGCGGCGACAGTCGCGCTACAAATCCGGAGACTGTTCACACGAGGTGATTTCAATAGCGGCGACAGTCGTGCGTCTCTCTCTCTCCTCTCTCTCCTCTCTCTTCTCTCTCTCTGTTATTACTTAATAATTTTCACTAGTAATTAACACATTTATCTTTTAATAACAAGAATACTAAAAAAAAAAAAATATTTCATATTAGTAATTTTTTTTCTTATTACCGATCATTTGTTTTATCTTATCGTAAATCAAATTTATAGTATATCCTTAACTTCTTTCTTTTATGTTCCTTTATAGTTCACACACTTCCTTATAGGGTCATGCAGGGTTTGCTAATCATGACCCGTGACCTGACCTGCCCTCAACCCTTGAGGACTGTGGGCAGGTAAAACAGAGTGTGATGTAGTTAATTGTTCGCTTTTATTAGTGAAAATACATATATTGGAAAATTATGTAGGTCGATTCTGGGTTAAATGGTTCTTATATTTCAGACATTTATACATAGCTGGTGTATTTATTTTTCTATTCTCTATCTATTTTATCAATTTTTGGCTGTAATCGTTCCTTTGTTTATGTAATTATATTCCTGTACGCTCCGTTATTATTATTATTAATATTATCATTATCATTATCATTATTATCTTCTAGTTATTAATGA
>JACEEZ010022776.1:620446-635596 GCA_016584305.1 Chionoecetes opilio
CACACTGTGCGATGGTCAGGTTGATAGCGTGCTGGACTGCCATTATGTGGTAGGCGGTTCGAATACTCACTGCTCCCGGGGATTTTTCACTGACAAATTCGGACGGTTACTGTCTCCCTTGAGCAAGGGGATGTGTGTGTGTGGTGTGTGAGGTCCCAGCATTGCCCAAAGATCGGTAATAAGGAGCTCCAAGCTCGCACCAGGAGGGTGAAACTGGCGATTGCAAGCTAGCTCGCGTGGACAAGACCATGGGTGAATAACACACACACAAACACACACACACACAAACACACACACACACACACACACACAACACACACACAAACACACACACACACACACGGACACTGTTCCCTACATTTTTCCATGCATACATACACTCACCGTGCCTTCGCCTAGAAAACGAATAAAATAGTCAACTGCCCTAATGATGAAGAGACAAAGGAAGGAGATAATCGTATGTAATAATTAAATAGAAATAACATATTAAAACGACAAAAGCATAATGAAGAATGGAGAGGATGGATGCAAGAGGACGATGAGGAGGCAAAGGAAAAAAAGGTATACGATACATCCCTACCCGAAGGTAAAATCTTGGTTGTTGGGGACAGCCATATTAGGTACCTAGATAGCGTGTTTTGTGACAGAGACGGGATGCGTAAAGCGGTTGTGTTTCCCAGGGAAGGGGATAGGTTATGTTAGTGATAAGATAGATGAGTGCATGGCAGACCAAGGGAACAAGCCGTCGTTTGTCTGAGCGTGGGAGGAAATGACGTTGATTGTTTAAGGAGTGTGGAACTGCTATGACGGTTCAAGGAGGCTGTAGGTAAGGTTAGGGATAGAGGTGGGGTCCCTGTGGTGTGTGGTGTCCTTTCGAGACGCTCTGTTGACGATGAGTGGTACTCCAGGGCTATTACTCTGAATTGCCGGCTGGCATTTCATTGCAAAGCCAATGGTTAGGCCTTTGTCGACAACTGGGACCTCTTTTTCGGGCATACCAGCCTCTATAACAGAGATGGGGTGCACCTTTCGAAGAAAATGGGTTCAGATCTTGTCTGAATCTCTTGAAAGAGAAGTAGGTGCCTTGCAGGCTTTCTTAAGATAGAGAGCCAGGGATTAAACACTGAGGTCGGAGTAAAGGAAACCAGTGACACTATAAATAGTTCCAGAACGCAGGGAACTAAAGGGATTGCTAAACAGAGAGAGAGGAAGGGGTTAGTAATAGTATAGGGAAAACTGACAAGAAAATGAGGAGTAGCTTAAATGTCTTTTATACAAACTGTAGGAGTATTTTAAACAAGATAGGTTTACTGAGAGGAATAACTAGTCTAGAGGATTTTGATATAATAGCATTAACAGAAACATGGTTAGATCTGACAGGCAAGGTATTTAATCTGGAAGTAGAGATTGCGGGGTATAAGTTATTTCACAAGGACAGTTTAGGGAAGGAGAGGTGGAAGAGTAGCGCTTTATGCAAGATATACATTGCAGTGTTGTGTTAATAATGTTATAAAAACAGATGATAGCATAGTCTATATGGGTTGATGTAACAGAGGGAACTGAGAAAATTATTTTGGGTGTACTGTATAGGCCTCCAAACTTATGTACAGAGGATTAAATTCCTATATGTCAGGAAATAAGCAAAACTCGTAGATATAATCGATTATGCGTAGTAGATTTTAATCTTAGGAACATAGACTGGGATTTAATTGTAGGAAATAATGACGCAGAGGAATTGTTAAATATAGTTCAGGATAATTTTCTAAGGCAAGCAATCAAGGAGCCTACTAGGGGAGATGATATTCTAGATTTATTACTAACAAACATGGACTATTTAGTTACAGTGATGGAAGTTGGAGGTCAGTTAGGAAGTAGCGATCATTGTGAAATCAGGTTTTGCTTAAAATGGAAAGTAGGAAATAAAAGTGTTAATAAGCATAGAGTACCTGACTTCAGAAAGGCTAATTATGCAGGATTAAGAGGACACCTGAAGGGGATTAACTGGGGGTGTAGGATGGAGGGGAGGGTGTGGTCGGAGGTCAGGGTGGAGAGAGGTGTCATTGAGGTCGGTGCTGATAAGGATTATACATAATTTGTAAGGATTTTAATTGCAGGACAGAAAAAATATATTCCTTATAGGGCGACAAAATCTAAGAAAAACGACCCCAAATGGATGACTGCTAATTTAAAATTCAACATTGGAGTAAAAAGAAACATGTACTTGGTCAAGGCTATACAGCAGGTGAGCAGAGAACAGTATAACGTAATGGCTAGGACAGTGAAAAGATTAACAAGAGCAGCAAATAAGAATTATGAGATTAAGGTCGCTGGCCAGGCAAAGACAAACACTAAGGGATTTTTTCAGGCTTAAAAGACAAAAAATAGGGATTTAGTAAGACCGTTAAAGATACAGCAGGGTGAGATTGTAAGTTCTGATGATGATATGTGTACAAATTTAAATGATTATTTCTTAAGTTACTCAAGAGGATATACAGACGGTACCTGATAGTGAACAGATGTTTAGAGGAAGCGATGATGAGAAACTCAAAGATATTGTGATAACTAGGGAAATGGTAGAAGGTATAGATAGATTGAAGAATTTTAAGTCACTAGAACCAGATTAAGTTTATCCCAGAGTATAAAAAGAATGCAAAGAGTTTGTTAGTAAGTCGTAAGTACACATTTTTAGGAAATCGGTTGATATAGGGGAAGTGCCGTTAATGTGGAGGAAAAGAAATGTAGTCCCCATATTTAAGAAGGGTAATAGAGGACTAATATCAAAGTATCGACCCGTTCGTCTAACGTCAGTGGTAGGTAAATTATTGGAATCTGTTATTGCAAAAAAAACATTAGAGAGCATTAATTTTATAAAAGCATAGTTTGGATAATGATCCACAACATGGATTCATCAAGGGTAGGTCATGTCACACCAATTATAGAGTTTTTATAGGAAAGTTTATGAGACATCAGATAATGATAAGGATTATGATATAATACCTGGACTTTAGTAAGGCATTCGACAAGGTACCACACGAAACTGTTAAATAAGGTTAAGGCACATGGAATAGATGGGAAGGTTCTTCGTTGGATTAGATCTTGGCTAAGTGATAGGCAACAAAGGGTTACAATTAATGGTTCTAAAATTGAATGGGGGCAAATAGTGTGTAAGGATTCATTACCAGGAGTGTTAAAAGTAAAAGTGCTGAGGTTAATCTAAAGTTTTATTTGGCTCTAGTCAGACCTCACCTAGACAATGTGGTTCAGTTTTGGTCTCCGTATTACAAGATGGATATAGCCTTGTTAGAATCAGTGCTGAGAAGGATGACCAAAATTATTCATAGGATGCGTAACTTTAGTTATGAGAAGAGATTGGAGCTATTAAATTTACACTCACTTGAGAGACGTAGAGTATGGGGCGATCTGATAGAAGTTTTTAAGTGGATAAAGGGATACAATAAAGGAGATGTAGGAAATGTTCGTACGGCTAGTAATCAGGGTAGAACAAGAAGTAACGGATTCAAGCTGGAAAAGAGTAGATTTAAAAGATAAATAGGGCAAAATTGTTTCACAAATAGCGTGGTAAATGATTGGAATGGACTTAGTGGACAGGTAGTTAGTGCGGAGTCAATAGGGAACTTTAAAAGGAGGCTAGATCATTTCATGGATGGGGATGAAAAGTGGATGTAGGTAGTGTTAAATAACAGGAACTACCTATGTATGTCTCGCGGCCTCTTGTAGCTTCTTTATTTTCTTTTGTTTTATGTTATTATGTTCTTATAAGTCCCAAACTCATTTCTCAGCTACAGCCTATGTTGATATCAAGAAGGCGTTTGAATCAGTGCATCGTGAGTTACTCTGGGATCTTCTTGTTGTAGATCAAAGTGATTGTGGAGCATCCCTCGGCAACACCAAGATCACTGATCTTGTTTTTGCCGATGATGCAGTAATCTTTGCTGAGTCGCTGGAGGTCCTGGTGATGACTCTCGAGGCGCTGCACGAGGAGACAAAGCCTTTGGTACTTGTGGTCTCCTGGCTCATGACCAAGGTCCAGGTGTTTGGAGGCTTACTAGATGAAACAGTACAGTCTGTTCATGCGTGCGGTGAGGACATTAACCCTTTCACGCACGAAAAGTTTAATAAGTTTTTCCGTCCACTGCGACATCAGTCTGGGGCTCTCTAAGGGGCCCCGCGTAATGGCCTGACTCTGCGGCGAATGTTTTGGTTATGTTATCAATTTCAACCACGATTATTCTTTTTTCCTGGCATTATTATATATCGTTGGTTTCGCAAGAGATTATTTTGCCTTATGAAAGACAAAAATAACAAGAAATGCAAGTAAATAGCTGAGTTTAACGACTTAGAAAAAACATTGAGTAAAGAGAAATAAGAAATACTTACGTTCACCACTTCGTAGCTCGATACTTTCTGAGTCAACTTTTTATGGTTTATATGCCAAACAAAGCGGATTTTTATGAGAGTTCCAACGCTACCATTAGCCTTTTCATATGACCAGTAGTTCTTGAGAAAATGGAGGAAAACTGAAACACATGTTGGAAGACGGATTAGGCTACAAGTATGGCTTACCCGGCTCGGGACACGTTTTAAAGGGACGGGCAGTCCGCGCTGACAGGCTGCCTGCTGAGAGTGAGCTGGGACACAAGACCTTATCACTTCAAATTCACCCTCACGAGCGAGTTGACAATTAGTTTATTTTATAGGCCTAGCTTGGATCTTTGACGCAGTAAATTTTAACGCGATTCTGATAAATACTTTATTTTTGGCGAATTTTTAAATGTTTTTTGACGCAGTTCGCGTCAAAAGCTCAGATGTAGATGGGCCCGTTTTGACGCGATCGCGTCACCGTGTGTGAAAGGGTTAAGATCTTGGAAAGTTTTACATACCATGGTAGCGCAGTCCATAATGACGGCAGGTCACGTCAAGAAGTCTTATGACAGATTGGCATAGCCCACAGTGTTATGGACTCGCTCAGCAGGAGTATTTGGCGTTGTCGGTACCTGTGCAAGACAAAGATCCGGATCTTCAAGTCGCTTGTGATCCCTGTCTTACTCTATGGTTGTGAGACATGGACACTAAATAGGGACTTGAAGAGGCGAATCGATGTCTTTGGTAATACGTGTCTTTCAAGAATTATGGGGTATCGCTGGGATGATTACGTGTCAAACCAGTGATAGCACCGGGAGACTGAATTGAGGCCTATTACCTGCATAGTCCGTCAGCGCCAACTTCGGCTATAAGGGCATGTGGCATGCTACCTTGAAAACGATCCTTCCTATCGGGTTGTATCTGTAAGAGACAATCCGGCTTGGAGGAGGTCAAGGGGGCGCCCACAAGGCTCGTGGCTGGGGCAAGTTGATGCTTCCTATCGGGAGTTGCTTGATATGGGAAGGGAGCCTGCATGGGGACTCGCGCCTGGTGATCCCCGGGAGTGTCGTCGTAGGGTGGGCGAGGCGACGCGACCCCCGGCGTATGCCCCCAATGATTGATTGATTCATGCTATATCTGGACACTTACCAAGTGAAGGTTAAGCATCACCAGGCCACCCGCAAGACCCTCCCGCGCCGCTTCCAGGTGTCTGTCTGTTTGACTGTCTGATTGCAGGAATATGATAAAAATCAAATTAATATATTTTTTCTTAACTTTAGAAAGAGACCATTAAGCTGCAAAGGGCTGTTTGAATATTGTATTGCTTATGCGTGTAGTCTTTAGACTCAAGGCTGGTGTGCAGCAGAGATGACACCACACACGAAAGCAGTGTTGCGCCACTCTTGTTTCTTATTCACCTAGACTTTTGCTTTGTAAAGATGTCCATAAATGTAGGTTTTATTTTCCACGGTAGGTGCTTCGATTAGTTGCAGTATGTTGGTATACGAGTAAACAGCATTACATCGTAACCGGACTGAGACATGTACAAGATGCGTCCCACAGTATCACGTAGAAATCATGGACGTTACTGGCCTATGTATACTACGCCTCAGTGATGCTCAGCGCTCAGTCTCCTCCCAGCCTTAGTGTCCTGTGGCGGCGCTCCCTACTGGTGGTGATTTTTTATTTTTTATTGTTCGGTTACATTGACTGGACTGTGGAAATGAGTACTGATGAGCAGACTAGATGTAGTGCAAAGAACACCCACAAGTTAAAAGCAAAAATGTGATACAATCTCTCCTTCAAGCGGGAGTGGGATGAATGAAGAATCTTAAAGTAATCGTCCAGACCCAATTTTTGTTTGCCTAATTATGTTGAATGTGCATTCAAAACACCTAATCCACCAAAAATAATTTATTTCCAGGCCTTATTTCCGTAAAAACACTACTTTTGTACTATGAACCATTTTTGTGATAACGGCTAATTTTCACTTAGAAAAATCTTGATGAAATCGAGATTCGCCTTTAATGGCAAAAGAAATATTCCGTATATGCAATATATTCAAGTATATATAATGCAATATAATAGTATATGCATATATTCCTGTTGGCAAGAAGCAGTATGAGACATACAAGAAGTCAGTGTTGACAGATGCTACACACTCCATCCATGACCCAATTAAGAAAAACAAATTGCCCCTGTTCAGATCGCCAACACCAAAGACGAAGAGTAAGCAGGTCGGACAAGTGTCTATGCTGAAGGATGACGTGGCCCTCTTTTCCCGTCTCTACATAGTCACACAGCACCGTGATGGGGACCTGGACACCTTCTTCAAGCATGAGAATCACCCATACCCTCCTTCTTTGGCTGAAAGAGGGAAGCTGCGACAAGGGAAGAAGTCCGATCTCACCAACATTCTGGCCCAGAAGACGCAAGAAGAACCCTCTGGCTCATTTGATGTTAGAGTGCTCGATGGTGCTGCTGTGGTACACCTCCTCCCAGTGACTGGCATCACTACATTTGACGATTATGCAAGTGGAGTGTTTGTTCCCCACATCATGAGGCAACTGGAAACCTCTATGAGAGTAGATGTGGTATGGGACAGGTACCTGGACAACAGTATCAAAGAATCAACCAGAGAGAAACGGGGGAAAGGTGTACGAAGGAAGGTGGCAGGCCAGACCAAGGTCCCAGGCAATTGGCCCGATTTCCTGCGTGACCCCACAAACAAGGTAGAACTCTTCCAGTTCCTATCAGAGAAGATTGTATCCACTACCTTCCCAGACGGAAAGCAGGTCTTTGCAACATCTGGAGCCTCTGTAGTCTGCAGTGGCACTGACCACTCGATGCCGACATGTGACCACGAAGAGGCAGACACAAGAATTGTGGTCCATCTACAAGATGCCCTAGAGAGTGGATGCACCACATGCTTGGTACGCACCGTGGATACTGACGTTCTTGTCATCCTCATCGGGAAGTATCACTTTCTAACCAGCAAGTATCCATCGGCTGACATCTGGGTCGCCTTCGGCAGTGGCAAGAACTTCGTGTGGTGTGGTGTGGTGTGGTGTGGTGTGGTGTGGTGTGGTGTGGTGTGGTGTGGTGTGGTGTGGTGTGGTGTGGTGTGGTGTGGTGTGGTGTGTGTGTGTGTGATATGATAATTTGAGATATTGATACATTTCGCTTAGTGAGCCACAGTTCATTAGCAAAACACTGCTTCCAAGAAAAGAATGACTACTTGTTCATTGTAACGAAGGCACAAACTCATTTGATAGGAAGCGGTTCACTGCGCTGAACTGTTGCCTACAGGTTTTATGGCTTAATATGGCTTGTCATTGTCACACAACCTAATCACACAGTGTTTTTATACATTTGTAATATGGGATATTTGGTTCCAATTTAGGCGTTATTTGACAACTCATCTGGGCTTCTTAGTATTTTGTGAGAAGCAACTCTAGACGCGAGACAGACGTGTCACAGCCTCTCTTAAAAAGAGAAGAAACCTGCCCGCCACTATTATATATGCCCCAGTGTGTGCCACATACACCCCTATAGTGACGAGGTAGTATATACCTCTCTCACACGCACGCACGCACGCACGCACGCACGCACGCACACACACACACACACACACACACACACACACACACACACACACACACACACACACACACACACACACACACACACACACCACACACACACAACACCAGACACAGACACAGACACACACACACACACACACACACACACACACACACACACAACACACACACACACACACACACACAAGACTGACATACGTAACAACCCTCCTTATCACAACCTGCTTATCATATGCCAGGGAAAGAATCCTATTATTATATTTTTCCTTTAGTTTATCATACAGTGTGTGTGTGTGTTTTTTTTCTCTCTCTTTCTCTATCATTGATCAAGTATAAGTTAACCGATGTGCAACATTCATTGTATCACTATGAGTTAAGGAAGTGTGTGAGGCTAAACACGTGTCTGACCTATGGATGATAAAAAGGATTAGCGTTGACCTCTCGGAATCTTTAAGCAAGGCAAGTCAAATGTCACACCCTACAGGAGCCGCTGATGCCACGTCATCTTGTCCTATGCATTCAATTGAATATAAAGGGTCATCTACGCATATATTTCACTGTTAAGTTGATAATCTTACTATTATGAAACAAAAGAAGCTGCCTGATACAAGCAAACCTAATATTATGAGGTAAGGAAGCATGCAGTATTTTAAGAAGTGGCACAATGACTGTCGCGGACTGCCCATATCTCTCTTTATAAACTTTCATGCGAGGACCCGACTGAGTGAATGTGCCTGCGTGTATGTGTGTCAATCAATCATTCATTGGAGGCCTGCCAGGAGGCGCGTCGCCTCACCCATCCTACGACGCCACTCTCGGGGGTCACCACGCGCGAGTCCCAATGCAGGCTCCCTTCCCATAACAAGCAACTTTCGACAGGAAACATCAAATTGCCCCAGTCAAGAGCCTTGTGGGCGCCCCCTTGGCCTAATCCACGGCGGATTGTCTCTTACAGATACAACCCGGTGGGAAAGATCGGTTTTAGGGTCGCGTGCCACATGCACATATTGCCGAAGTTGGCGCTGACGGACTATGCAGGTAATAGGCCTCGATTCAGTCTCACGGTGCAATCGCTGATTTGACACGTAATCATCCCAGAGGTACCTCATGATTCTGCGTAGACACTTATTACCAAAGGCATCGATTCGCCTCTTGAAGTCGCTATTATGTCTCATAACCATTGAGTAAGACTAGGATCTAAAGCGACTTGAAGATCCGGATTTTTGTCCTCCTGCACAGGTACCGACAACGCCAAATACTCGTGCTGAGCGAGTCCATAACACCGTGGGCTATGCCAATCCGCCGTAAGACTTCTTGACGTGACCCGCCATTATTATGGACTGCGCTACCAAGGTATGTAAAACTTACCAAGATCTTAATGTCCTCGCCGCACACATGAAAAGACTGTACTGTTTCATCTAGTAAGCTTCCAAACACCTGGACCTTTGTCTTTAGCCAGGAGACCTCAAGTCCCAAAGGCTTTGCCTCCTCGTGAAGCGCCTCGAGAGCCATTACCAGGACCTCCATCGACTCAGCAAATACTACTGCATCATCGGCAAAAACAATATCAGTGATCTTGGTGCTGCCGAGGGATGCTCCACAATCAGTTTGATCTACAACTTTGCCCAATATATATTCCATACAAGTGTTGAAAAGTGATAGGGCAAGGACGCACCCTTGCCTTAATCCTGTATTCATAGGAAAGAAGCTGGGTACACGAACCCCACACTCCAAATCACACTCAGTCCCAGAGTACAGACCAGTCATCAAACTAATAGTCTTTGCAGGAATCCCGCGAAGTCGTAGATGATCCCAGAGTGATTCAAGATGCACTGAGACGAACGCTTCTTGAGATCAACATAGGCTGTAAGCATCCCCTGTCGAAACTCACGTCGGCATTCCACCAGGACACGAAGCGGTAGGATACGGTCCGTTGTTGACTTACCACGCGTGAACTCAAACTGCTGAGGTCTCTGATGTTTCAGCAGATGGCTGCGGATCCGTGTCAGCAATAGATGGGCAATCACCTTGCCTGGCACGCTGCGCAATGTAACACCGCGGTAATTGTTGCAGTCCTGACGGTTCGCTGTCCCTGTCCAGATAGGGACGACCAGCCCCCTTTTCCAGTCAGGAGGAATGGTACCTGATTTTCACCCGGCAGTCAGGATAGCATGCAACCAGCGGATCATGGCCGCATCCCCAGCTTTGAAGACCTCCGCACTGATATTATAAACACCACCTGCCTTTCCACCTCTCTACTTTCTCAACTTTGCTACAGCCTCTCTGACTTCGTCAAGAGAGAGTGCGGTTTCGTCAAAGGGAGGATCGACATCCACTGCCCGTAATCTAGTGGGGTGAAGCAGTCCAATGGGAGGATCCACAGTGAACAACTGTCCAAAGCACTCAGCCCAATGAGCTATCTGCCCATACATGTCCGACACGAGTCGCCTATCTGCTGC
The DNA here is from genome assembly GCA_016584305.1 of Chionoecetes opilio. Taxonomy (NCBI): domain Eukaryota; kingdom Metazoa; phylum Arthropoda; class Malacostraca; order Decapoda; family Majidae; genus Chionoecetes; species Chionoecetes opilio. The sequence continues at coordinate 630,894 of JACEEZ010022776.1, forward strand.
TCGGCTAGCACTCGCCCGAGATGGAGACTTGGAACGGAGCTTCTTCAGGGATCGGTTGGAGGGTCGGAGGTCATTAGCGTTCAAATGGCCCTCGATATCCTCAGCGAGACTCCCAACATAACTCTCCTTGTTTCTCCCCAGGAGGGTTCTAGTCCTGCAGGAAAGAGCCGCCCTGTGCTGGTCCTAGTTCCCAGCAAGGATGGCAGCGCGACTCTTCTCGATATTTTCCTGCGTCTCCGTCGAGACAAAACAACGCCTTGACCTCGGGCGCAACCCAATACACTCCTTAGCAGCCTGGAGAGTTTCAAGTTTGAAGGTATCCCACAGTTCTACAGAGTCCTCGAAGGCACCCGAGCACATCAAACCGATTTGAGACTGCCACCGCGTACTCATGGGCACATGTCAAGACCTTTAGCTTCTCAAGATGGAACACAGTATGGTTACCTGTTGAGATTATTCTGGGCTTGAAATGAAGCTTAAGTGTAGCAGCAACAAGTATGTGATCAGCAGCAAAGAACTCAGCACTCCGGTAAACCCTGCAGTTCTAGAGGATCCTCCAACGAGTACTAACGAGGATGTGGTCGATATCCTTAGCTACCCCTCCGGCATTAATATACCATGTCCAGCGGTGCAGCTCTGGTCTCTGATACCAAGAACCTGCAATCATATACCTTTAATTCGCAAACTCGCAAAATTCAGGAGAGAACTGTTAATATTTAGGTACCTGTAGCTTTGGGGACCAACACATAATTCATAGCCATCTCACGAGGTGCCAGTAGTAACATTAACGTCGGCCAAGACAATGAGTGTGTCCCGAGGAGGACACTAGTCTAATACAGAGTCGAGTTTGCGTTGAACATCTCCTTCTCTTCAGTTTCACACAACTCGGTAGGAGCGTACACTGTAACAAGAGATATGAAACCCAGAGTGGTTTCATCCTCACCCGTATTATACGCTCATCAATCGGAGTAACCTTAAGAACCGCTGCAGTTTGCTGGAGAGGCCTATAGCTACTCCCCGGACACGGTGACCATTGCTCATGCCGGACCAGTAGTAGGTGTAACTCCCACTGCTAGTCTCGCCACTGCTAGGCCTCCTAGTCTCAGAAAGTCCCACTGTATCCACCCTCAGCCTACTGAGCTCGCCCGATAAGAGAGGTAGTCGATGATCGTCTGAGAGGCTCAGAACGTACCAGGAGCCCACACGAAGAACCCTTCGGAGTTTTATCCCAGGAGTGATTCGACGGGCAGGCGCCGCCTCTGCTCGGCCCCGGCCACCTCCACAAGAAAAAGATGGGCTAGGGAGCCCTGCCACATATTTTTTTGAGTGCGGGATTCCCGAGGGCTTTGCCTCACATTCGTCATAGGCAGACCCCCCCACTGCGTAGGCATTGGAGGGGTCTGCGTGGTCGGGCCCCCAGAAAAACCTGGTCGGGGGTGCGGTTGCCTCGGCCCCGGCCGTGTGTGTGTATTACTGTTATAAGAGGAGGAAGAGTAACAGAAGAGGAAAAAAAAGGGTGAGAAGGAAAAAAATAGAAGATGGAGAGGAAGGAAGGACAGTGTTGGTACGGAAGTATTTGTTCAGACTCATTTTACTTATGGAATTGTCAATTCCTTTGATAATAGTTCATCCTCCTCCTCCTCCTCCTCCTCCTCCTCTTCCTGTCTCCACTGACCAGACATTCCTTCTGGATTATCACTCGCAAATTACTTATCTTCTGCCCCTCCGCTACTCTTTTCACCTTTCACTTCCATTTCTTTATGTTTATCTCCCTCTTCATGCCCCCACCTCTTTTTTCATTTTTTTATTCTATTTAAACATCAGTTGCACATGGTCACAGTTGGCTTAGAAGATGATGAATTAAGGCAATAAGTTTGACAAAGCTAAAAATGTCCTCTGCCCCAAGGACACCTAGCCTATCTAAAAGCTATGCCTTATATCATATCATAATACGTTCACAGTATTTACAATCGAGCAGGCGAGTTGCTAAAAGGCACTGTCTGTCACAGGCACTTGTCACACGCCCTTGAAATGTCAACAAACCACATTTCATGGAGCACTAAGGCATCATCTTGTACGGCACATCTGTGGGCCGCCACCTTCACCTGCTGGGTGTTCAAGGCCCTGACGTCCACCTCAACCGTGAAAGCGTTCCACAATGTTGCCGTGGCCCAAATAAAGGCCCGCTGGCACGTCGCGGTGTGGATCCTCGGTGCTTCGAGGAGGAGACCGCCTGACACTACCGCTCTCGAAGCGCAGTCTGACCTCCACGGGACCCGAAGTCTTGCGAGGTGTGAAGTGTTGTATCTGGGCCTTTTCCAATACTGTGAGGGCAACTACTCTCCTCCGGTGCTCCAGACTGTCCAGCTGGAAGCGGAGATCGTCCCGGCACTGCTCCTGCCGGAGTTGCTGTCGCTATCGATGTTGTTTTTGTTGTTGTTGCTGATTATGCAGCTGTTGTTATTGTTCTTGTTGATTCTGCATCTGTTGTTGTTGTCACTGCTGCTGTTGCCACTGTTGCAGCGGTCGACGTCCTGTCCACGGTTGGCCGTCGGTTTGGTATACGAGGCGATCAGCAAGTCTCTGCACCAGTCCCCATCACCTCATCCAGATGATGGGACTCCATGACTGGCCTTACTTAAGCCTTGTACAGTCTCTGGATGCCATCAGCGTCGAGCAGGTGCCTTACTCGGCGCAGGAGGGTCACCCTCAGGGAGGCTCTGCGTGCCACGGTTTCCAGGTTGCGGTCGAAGCTGAGTCTGGAGTCAACCTCCACCGCCAGGATGTTGATCGAGTCCTTGATAGTAAGGGTGTCGTCTCCAAACTTCAGCTTCCCCTTGAACAGCCTGGTGTCCTCCCTTGAACGTGAAATGACCATGGCCTGGGTTTTCTTGGCAGAAAACTTAACTTGACGATGTCACCAAGTTGACGGTTGGTGGCATCTATCACGTTCGCTGCCTCTTCTCTGGTGTAAGCGTGAGACACGGTGCAGTCGGCAGCATATACAAACGCCACAGGGAGGCTCTGGAGGAAGTCATTGAAATAAATGTTCCACGGGAAGGGGCCCTGGGCCGACCCCTGTGGAACAGAAGGCTCCACCGGGTATGTGGCTGACGTGCTCCCATTCACCACCACCCTCAGACTCCGGCTGTGCAGGTAGCTCGAGAACAGCGTCAGCAGGTGCCCCGTGATGCCGAGCTGTACGAGCTTCGCCAGGAGGTCCTTGAGCCACACACAGTCGAATGCCCCTGCAATGTCCAGGGCAATCACCAGTGATGGGCGGCCAGAGTTCAGGGAGTCCTGCCATGATTTGGAGCAGGAGAAGAAGGTCCGAAGCAGATCGTCCCTTCCTAAACCTTTGTCTTGGGGACATTAGATGGTGCCCCAGTAGGTGGCGGGTCAGTTGCTCTACAATAATCCTCTCCAAGATCTTGCTGACAACTGACAGGAGCGAGATTAGACGATAATTGACTGGATCAGTCCTATCTTTTTTCTTGTGTACGGGCGTGACACGGGCCTCCTTTCACAAGCTTGGCCAGGCGCCTGTTTGGGGGCACTGCTGAAAGATGTGCGTAAGAGGCCCTGCCAGCTCCTCTGCACATTGCTTTAGCAGGAAGGGACGCATACCATCAGGCCCAGGCGCCGCTTTGGTGTTAACGGTGTCCTTCGGTTATCACCGGGCTGTCCAGGCCCAGGTGACACAGACGGGTGAGGCAAGGTGGCTGCCTCTCTGGCTCCTGTGTTGTCATCTTCTTGCTGAAGTGTGTCGCCAGGAGGTCTGCCTTCTCCTGGTTTTTCACCACCCAGTCTCCAGCTGGTGTCATGAGGAGCGGGATCCTTAGTGAGGCAGCTTAGCACCGAATTTCAAAGGGATGGGGACATGCCGGATAAAAGCACCAAATTTTGATCAGGCAATCTTCAGGGTCCCAGCTCTGATTCTATAACCGGCGCCAAGCGATACGACCACTCTTATGCTTCTACGATACATTTTTGTAATGTGAGCAATTTAACACATACGAAAATCAAGAAAAAATGTAAACTCTTTCAGACCGTACGTATATTTACCCAACATGTGCAAATTGCCATGTTTCTTGTTTTAAGGTATTTTCTGAGTATGGTTGCTCATTATTTGGCCCATTAGGGTGTTTATAAATTCAATCACATGAAATAATCATACTTAGTACACAATTAAGTAGGAGAGCAAAGCATGAAGGTCAGTTCAAAGTTTTAATGGAGGAATCTGCTAACAAATGACATTAAAACATGGAAACATGCAGTGTTAATGTCTTAAATCCCTTCTCTGCACAAAATTCAATTACTACATTTCACACTAAGCCGGCTAAGCTACTTCTCACATCGGCAGCTGCAAAGTTATGTGCACTTCCACCGCGCCTTCTTGCATGAGCATCGTCCTCCACACGTGCACATGGCGCTTTTGAACCACTTGATCAGTCGGCTGCAGGCCTGGGATGCCACAGGCAGGTTGGAGCACACAGGACGCCAGGTCTTCGTTGCACTCTCTAGAGTCCATCCAAAGCCTCTGAGGTTGGAGGCTTCTGCTCACAATGATCACTGGTTGCCCAGATTTCCAGCTTGGTAGACTGCGCGCAGTGTGTGCTGCAGAAGGGCTTCTTGCGTTGGGGGAATGTCTCCATTGTCCTGTTTTCTGGGAGGCAGAGTCACCTTTTAGTTGTTCGAGTCAA
>JACEEZ010022776.1:644702-659702 GCA_016584305.1 Chionoecetes opilio
TGGCAGTCTGCAACACAAACCAGTCAACAACACTCCCTTGCCTGTCATGTCACACTGTCTACATCACCCCCCACCCACCCACACATTCCGTAGCCACACACCATAGCGTAGCCTTGTATGGCAGTCTGCAACACAAACCAGTCAACAACACTCCCTTGCCTGTCATGGCACACTGTCTACACCACCCCCCGCCCACCCACACATTCCGTAGCCACACACCATAGCGTAGCCTTGTATGGCAGTCTGCAACACAAACCAGTCAACAACACTCCCTTCCTTGCCTGTCATATCACATTGTCTAAATCACCCCTCACCCACCCACACACCATAGCGTAGCCTTGTATGGCAGTCTGCAACACAAACCAGTCAACAACACTCCCTTGCCTGTCATGTCACACTGTCTACATCACCCCCCACACACCCACACATTCCGTAGCCACACACCATAGCGTAGCCCATCACAATCTGAGGTTCGTTTTCCTCATTTACGCGAGCAGCGTCATTTATTTCTGTCTCAGATTGAGCATCGTACTCTAGATCTGTCACAGCGACAGATTCACTGTCTGACACCGAAGTACAATCGCTCATCATCACATTTGCCGACAGGTGTCACACAGGCAGACGACTGCTGTTTACATTCTCCGCTCCTGGTGTAACGTCATCAATAATATTCGTAGCCCTGTTGGAGGGAATACATTTTTTTTCGCGCGCTTTTTACAAAAGTAGTGTTTTTACTTTAATAAGGCCTGGAAATCAATTATTTTAGGTGGATTAGCTGTTTTGAATGTATATTCAACATAATTAGGCAAAAAAAAAAAATGGGTCTGGACGATTACTTCAAGATGCAGTATAGTTCAGCTTTGCGGGGCTAACATATGGTGACTGGCAGGGGTAACCCACCACTTGAAATTAATGGAAATGGCCATTCATGATATCTGAGACCCTCAAGAAGATATGAAGGTTCCAAGAGCCCACACGAAAAACCCTCCGGAGGTTTATCCTAGGAGTGATTCGATAGGCAGGCGCCGCCTCTTTACCGCCCCAAGCCATCCCCACAAGAAAAAGATGGGCTAGGGGTCCCTCCCACTTTATTTAGAGTGCAGGATTCCCGAGGGTTTTGCCCCGCACTCGACATAGGCAGACCCCCCCCCCCCACCCTTTCGTCGCATTGGAGGGGTCTGCGTGGTCGGGCCCCACGGCAAAACCGGGTCGGGATGGCAATTACCTCGCCCCCGGCTTCTACTTTGTATTATGTTTGTGGCTAAAGTTAAGTCTATACAGGGAAGGGTCGCAAGCCCTTCCCCAACCAATCTATGTCAGACATTGGCCTTACTGCTCACCGTGGCCAGGGGCGCATGACTCCTTGTAGGGAATAACGCCAGGCTGCCCACTATTTCACCCATAGCTAAGATCATAGATCCGGATCCTCAATTCGCTTGTGATCACTGTCTTACTCTATGCTTGTGAGACATACACTAAATAGTGACTCGAAGAAGCGAATCGATGCCTTTGGTAATAAGTGTTTTCGCAAAATCATGGGGTATCGCTGGGATGATTACGTGTCAAATCAGCGATTGCACCGTGAGACTGAATCGAAGCCTATTACCTGAAATAGTCTGTCAACGCCAACTTCGGCTATATGGGCATGTGGCACGCAACCGTGAAACCGATCCTTCCCACCTGGTTGTATCTGCAAGAGACAATCTGGCGTGGAGGAGGCCAAGTGGGCGGGGCATGCACCGCCCACAAGGCTCGTGGCTGGGGCAAGTTGATGTTTCCTTCCGAGTGTTGCTTAGTATGGGAAGGGAACCTTTATGGGGACCTAATACTACCTACATCCACCTTTCATCCCCATCCATGAACCTATCCAGCTCCTCTTTAAAGCTCCCTAATGACTCCGCACTAACTACCTGTCTACAGAGACCATTCCATTCATTCACCACCCTATTTGTGAACCAGTTTTTCCCTATTTCCTTTCTAAATCTACGCTTTTCCAGCTTGAATCCGTTACTTCTTGTTCTACCCTGGTTAAAAGCCGTAAGAACTCTTCCTACCTCTCCTTTATTAAATCCCTCTATCCACTTAAAAACTTCTATCAGATCGCCCCTTACTCTGCGTCTCTCGTTTGGACATCGAGTTACTAATATAACCTCGGAAATGAAGCCCGGTGTTTTCGTTATGAAGATCGTGGCCCGGTGTTCTCCGGAACGAGGGGTCGAAGCTCAGAGATGCGAGCCTTAAGTGGATATCCGAGAAGGAGGGGGGGGGGGGGGGACGCTGGCACGTTGAACCATCCAAATAGCTGGCTAGTTACATTCCAATAAATAATAATAGTTAAACATAAAACGTATATAATAAACCATAACCAAAATAATACAACATAGAATAATATAAATGCAAGATAATTTCACAATATATATATATATATATATATATATATATATATATATATATATATATATATATATATATATATATATATAATAATATATATTATATATATATATATTATATATATATATATATATGTATATATAATGAAGATATAAACCAGCGCGGGTAGAAACATCTTGATTGTTTATTTGAACGTTTCGGCTATACATAATGTTCAAATAAACAATCAAGATGTTTCTACCCGCGCTGGTTTATATCTTCATTATAAGATCTCGCTTCCCTCATGGAGAAAGTATTGCCTCTATTATATATATATATATATATATATATATATATATATTATATATATATATATATATATATAATATATATATATATATATATATATATATATAATATATTTATATATATATATATATATATATATATATATATATATATATATATATATAGATAGATATAATTGAGGCATGCATTGTACCGTTGATAACACTAGAGTCGCGAGGACACCGTGTTTTTTTTTTTGCAGACGTCTGGTGGCGTTCATACTTACATTTCTACATTCATGATTTCAAGAAAGTTATAATGGGCTATCTGGAGAGTCTGTGTCATTTTGTGTCTTCGTCTGTGTTATATTATGGCTATAAATGAACAAATTACAAAAATAATACCGAGTGGCGACGTTGATAACGGGCTACACTAAGGTCGCCATCAAGTGTTTATGTTCTGAGTGTCTTCCGCCGTCGTCGTCGCGTGAAAAAAAACTAGTAGTGAAATTTGAAACCGTATATACTTGCAGATACAAAGCATAAAACAACGCTGAAACAGGGTAGAGATACAGTCATGATATAAACTACTGTGTATCATCTTCAGTGGCACATAAAAATAGTACTAATGCTATAATTCGTAATATTTGGCGGCTGGTGACATTATTGCAGCTGGCGACTAAAGTGTTATCTACGATAAACGATGAAAGACATAATGGGTGTACATTGTACAAATCATGCAAACAATATACTAAGCACATTGTATATTATATTCCTCGTCATTATCAAGAAACAAATCGTCCTCGTCCTCGTTCTCGTCCTCGTCATCGGCGGTAAGGCTGATTTCCACGGATTCGTGGATGTTGTCGGTGGACCAGTAGGCGTCTTCAAAGTTTCGTGATCGTCGGACCGCAGCTACCCACACCTCTTCAGTGGCTCAAAACCTGGCTTCCTCCAGCCTGGCTTGCAGGTCCACCCGGGTGAAGCGGTGTAACGAGGAGCGCACGTGTCGTTTCATGCATCCCCACACCTGCTCGATGGCGTTGAGGTCAGGATGAGCGGGTGGCAGGCGGACGACCTCGTGTCCCCACGCGTGGATGATGTTGTCAACCGTGTATTGTGGCTTTGGCCGGTTCCACTTGCAGATGAGCAACAGCTCAGGCCGTCAGGCGTCAGGTGGAAATTGTAGCCTGCGGTTCTCCAGTCATTTAATGAGATCCGCTTTCTTGGTTCCTATGCGTTCTAATGTATTCCTACAGCCACGCGGACAATGATGTATCATGCTAGCCATAATTGTCACCGCTGTAGCCAAAGCCATATACTGCTAAACAAAACTACTAAACTGCCGCTGCTGGTTGGAGCGGAGCCTACTGACTGACGTCACAGTTAAGTCACGGTAGCCTCTTGTCTGTTGCCAGTTTGTCACCCAGGAAGTTAACGTTATAGTCAAGAGAGAGGTGCCTTAATTATACACTTTTGTTCATAAACCACATTGAGAATATTACCGGCAGGTCTGAAACTATCTTTGCCAAAATATGACACTAATCCAACAGTTTGTTACATAGTTATTCCCGAAAAACGATGTAACACGGCCTCTGAAACGCATAGTAGTAGTTATGTATGTATCAAGTGACGTCTGACAACTGTTTACTCGGGCATGTCATCTCACAAGCTCACGACACGTCACTTCGTCCACCGTTCGTAATACATTTTCTTATAATGTTTAGGTGGTAGAGATGGAAAAAGAACAGAAACAATATTTGGGATGGATAATATATATATATATATAATATATATATATATATATATATATAATATATATATATATATATATATTATATATATATATATATATATATATATATATATATATATTACCAATTCCCAAATTTCACAACAGACTTAAAGTAATCGTCCAGACCCAATTTTTTTTTACCGAATTATGTTGAATGAATTCAAAACACCTAATTCACCAAAAATAATTGATTTCCAGGCCTTATTTCCGTAAAAACACGACTTTTGTAAACAGCGTGCGAAAAAAAAAATCTACCCTCCAACAGGGCTACGACTGTTATTGATGACGTCAGAACAGGGACGCCCGCAGACACTCTGTCTGACACCTGTCGGCAAATGTTATGATAAGCGATTGTACTTCGGTGTCAGACAGTGAATCTGTCGCTGTGACAGATCTAGAGTACGATGCTCAATCTGACACCGAAAGAAATGACGCTGGTCGCGTATACTATGAGGAAAACGAACCTCAGATTGTCATGGGATCCTATATGTTTGAGCCCGAGTACGAGGTGGATGAACAGGTGTTAGCAGAGCCTGAGGTTCAGCAGGAGGACCTGGCACTTCTCCAAAACATGGATTGGTAAATAAGGTTAAACCATGTGTGTGTGGGAATCACAATGAAGGTACTTTCGAGAAAATCCTATGGTTAGTTTTGGAGCTACAGTCAAACGTCATTACTCGGAAACCACATACTAAGCATTAACTACAGCATAGAGTTGAAAAATATGCGAGCGGGAAGGCAGAAAGTGTGACAGCCACACCACCACAGGGTCTCTCACCACAGGGCACGCCCACTCCACAACTGGTTTACTTGGTTTACTTGATCTTGTTAAGAGGCAAAGCCTCACAGTCGTGGTGGTCCACCGCTGCTGCCAGTCCTGGCGTCCCTGTCTAACAGGGCCACCTGGTCTGGTATGGTGTTGGACTGAGTCACTGTCTTACGGGGGGGGGGGGGGGGGCCCGCCCTTGTCCAGCACACCCGTGTACACAGGCTCACCTCACACTCGTCGTCCCAATTAACCCACACACTGGGTAGGCGACTAGTCGCGCTGCACACTCTCACCCAGTCTTTCACCCGCTGTGTACACTACACACCGTTTCTCAACACAACTGCTCGCCCCAACACACTATAGGCGTGTATCACCCTACACACGCCACTCCTTTCCGTGTGCAAACTTTTCTCGAAAGGCACAGCTGTTTTGCTGCACCCATAAAGGATGCATGCATGTGGCATATAGCAAAAAAAATCTATCAGAAACACCCAAATATCTTCAAGTACTATATTTATCTCTGTGTTTACGTGCTTCTCTGATCAAGCGCGGGAAGAGTAGCCTCCCTGATGCTACGTCACCGAGCCTGAGCATGAGCGTCTGCAAACCTTGAGTGTGTTTTGAAAACTCGGGGAATTTGCAGATTTTGATTGCGGATTATTTAAAAACGGCTGACTGGATACAAAAAGTGACGACGTATTGTTGATATACTCGTTAATGGCTATGATTTGATTGCATTAAATCAGGAATGATGAAATGGTCTGGACGATTACTGGACGATTAAAGCATGATAACAAAATTATGTATGTGAGAGTACTGCAAGAATGGGCAATATATATTTATTTCGTTTAAGTTTTTGTTACCGTCCCTTAGTAGAACAGCCAAGGACTAGAATTGTGACTTTTACCTGCATGGAATGTTAATAGCCGGCACCTATGCTAAATCCATCAGTCATAGGTCAGTCAAAAATACTAGGGTAGATGCCACTAAACATTTTGATCTTAAATGTCTTTACTAGTTCCATTTCTGGCCTCAAAATGTCAAATTTCAAAGTCATCCACATATAGTCATGTTAAATATCAAAAGAAAGGTGTGGAAGAGACAAAGAGTTTGGTCCTATTTTTGGGTCATAATAATGATATCAGAAGTAGGTCATGTAGGTTAAAGTCCACCCTAGTATTTATGTCGGACATGTGACTTGATTGATTAAGCCTGGGTGCCGGCTATTAACATTCCATGCAGGATAAAGCTTTTCTTCAGCCTTTTTACATTTAGTCTGGTCTACTTTAGCATTATAACATATGAATATATATAAAAAGAAAATTTGTTTATGCATTATGTATTTGACAAAAATAGTGTTTATTCTGATGAATTACAACAATCAATAGAATCGCAGACACAGACATTTGTACATTTCAGATTATTTTTATAGCAGATGCATCTAGCAGTCTTGTTCTTAGTTTTGCAAGAACAGGTCACACGTTCAAGGCAGGATAATAGTAAAGGAGGTAACCTGGTTCATTGAGGTTTCAGATCACCTGACTCCTTTTTCCAAGCATCTGGGTGCAATATCACAACAAAAGTTTCCATCTCTGCCTGAAGCCAAATGAAGCCTGGTAGTTGCCGCGTTGGACATGAAGCTACAAAGCATGACGTGTTGGAGGAAGCAGTTCCAGGCCTGTCTTGGCCTTGCTGAACATGTGCAATATTTCACTGTCAACTGTTTGCAGCCCTGAGCTTCGATAGAAGCTGCAAAGAAACTGTTCAACCGGTCCAAGTTCACCATCACCACCAATCCCTTCCACCAGTCGTGGGTTTTAAAAAAAAAAAAATTCCAGCAGGTCTTTCTTCCATATCTACTGAATGAAGAGGTTGTGTCGCAACCTGTGAGTGCGTAGATACTCAAGAGGTTATTCTTCACTGCATTAGGAATAATTTTGGCTTCTTGATGAATGGGAATGCACTTCTGCTTCTTTGTAATCCCAGAGATCATCCAAACTTCACTTACTTTAGAGGTGGTTAAGTGCACAAAGAGAAGCATTACATTAGTATCTCTGCACTTCACAAGAATTCGTTGATAGCCCATATCCACTGCTTCAGAGGCATGAAGAATCAACCTTGTGTCAGCTTCTTTATGATTCCCATTAAGTTTGAGGTCATCTTTGGAGATCCTAGTTGAGTTTGCCCCTGTGTGATCCATGAATCTACCTCCAGTTACCATCTCGTATAATGAATCCACCTCCAGTTACCATCTCGTATTCTTCTGGAAGATCTCTGGTTTTCTGGATGATCATTTCAATGAAGAAATGTGCCAAGTTTGCCTTGTTTTCATCCATAGCAACAAATTGGCTTCAAACCTGAGGCAGTGGAACATCTGGTCCATATATTAGCTTTTGAATAGGTTTCTTCTTGGTCACTCGTTTTGGTCTGGTACCAGATTTGATTGAATCCCCACCCAGATAGCGATCGAACACAATGTCAACTCGTGTCGCATTTTCTCTAAAATAAACTGTCACTGAGTGAATAAAAGCAGCAGCATAGTCTCCAAATGTCTGAAAACCATAAGGCTTTTCCATAGCTAGAATGAGTGCATGACCATCAATGAGAAAACAAGTCCATGTCAGATTCTGTAAGTTCTGTAGCAGTTTCCATTTTTTTCATCAAAACACTGATCAGTTCAGCTTTATTTATTGAATTCATCTCTACTCCAGTGTTTGCCAAGGAGAGTGGGATTGATGACAGTTCGTGTTTCAGGATATTTGTCATTTCTACTGTTCTACCTGCTGTCACCGCATTCAAAAGACGTTGAAGCTATATTCGGTTTGCTTTAATAGTCGTTTAGACATTTTGTTTACATTAGAGTTGTTTTGTAGATATTTACAAATGTTTTGGCCATACTTTTTGGAAGGGCGTCATGAAATCCCATTTTTTTATCCACTAATCCCTATGTCACATTAGTGAGCACTTGCCTCTTTCCTCTGTCTTCATCCGTCAAAAAAGATCATTGGCTATATTATCTTCTGGTACTGTATCCTTTGTTGTCAGTGACACCAGGGGTATGCTTGACTCTGAAGAACTGGGTGGTTCATTTTCAGATTGTGCAACTCTGAAAACATCAAATTTTGTGAGCTGTGACACCGATTTTCTCACATCTTCAGTGTCACGTGTTATCCGTCTTGGAAGGCTATCGGAACGCGTAAAATACTCTTTTTCCTCGTTATCTTTCATGTTGAACAAAACTTTCATATCCTATGTAATGCGTGACCGTTCTGACCATGTGATACAAAAGTTGTCCCTCGCTTGGTCATTCCTGGTTATTTAAATGATTCCATTGTTCATCTTACATGCTTTATTGATCCATTATGTTGCCTGGTCCACAGGAGCTTGGTTGAAGCGCTTTTTGGTTATCTTCACAACAAAGTTACCATCAATGAATTCAGCGTGAGCTTCAGGAGCTGATTTATCAAGAAACTTTATATCTGATAGATAGATAGGTCCCCATCTTGCATAGTATGTGTGGTGACTGTGGTCATAGATGGTGAGCCAGCAATGGCAGAAAAAGAATCCAGATGAAGAATCCAATTACCATCTCTCTCTGCCTGGATGAAGTCCAGAAGAATCTCAACCATACTCATGCAGTCTAACGAAAACTTGTAGTTAGGATTGATTGAGTACTTCTAATCAGATTCGATCATGAGTCCTTTCACATTCTTGTCACTGAGAACAGCAGAAAGCTGGCCAACTGCATTGTGGAGTACATCTGGGAAAGTGACGAACCTGCAAAGTGAGCTCCTGTTCAGTTTCGATGATCCAGAATTTGAACATTGACCACTTTATTTGCCACAAAGGACATATGTCAGCATATGTCCTCTCACTGCACGGTAGTATGCTTTTCCATCCAGCATGGTTTCAGTTGTGTTGGGTGCATACACGCCAGATTGTGCCCACAGGTCATCCAGCCCAGCACTCTCCATGTGTTGACCGATCGCTTTCAAGAAGTTGAAGCAGATATGAAGGCTACCATCTTAATAACATTATTTTCAAACTTGGGATTTACCCAAACAATTTCCTTGCTTCTGCTGTACAACGGTTGATTTGTCGTGATAATGGTATATTTTTGTCCCATGTGCTTTGAAATAGCTATGAAGCGATTGATCACCGTTGTAATAGTATCATTATCATCTACTAGTGCCTGAAGAATGGGCAACATTCCTGCAGTAGCTACTGGAGGGTCAACAATGCTTGTGGCTTCGGTCATTGCTCTCCAAGCAGAAACAGATGGATCATCTTTGTTATGACAAATCCTGGACAACAACCAAGTCAAATCCTTCATTCGTGCCTTCTGTCTTTCTTTATCTTTCATTCCATACCAATCCACTTTTATCTTGGGAGCACCAGTGTATGACGGTGAAGGTCTGTCTCTTGCTGGCAGAGTTGCCTGGTCAAGTGTGTCTGAAATGCCTGTATAGAATCCGGTTTGATTGCTCTTGATCTATGGATGCGTGTGCTCTCATTCCTCTGCTACGGTACTAGCCTTCTCTGCCACACTAACATAGGTGTGCAGTGTAACAAGTGTTTTTTCATCTAGAGTTGCTGCCAGCACATCAATGTTGTAACATGAGCAGTGCTATTATCATTCGCTCTTTTATGATATTGTCAGGAATATAGACGATGCCCTACTTCAAAAATATTTGCTGAATGTTTTGAGTTATCGACGCATCGATTCTTCAAACCGTACCAATACCAATGGTATGGCTCGCTGCATGGAAGAGATCTTAAAGTGCCTCAGAACGTGTAGCTTGCTGGAGTGCAAGCCCTAAACCAATATGTTTTGGTGTCAATTTTCGTTTCTTAGACACTGCATACACAATGTCTTGAACAATGCTGCACACACTCTGGTTGATATAGTTGTCTTCTTCAATTCCCTCATGAAGATCATCCACATCACTGAACAGTAAACGCAGAAATATATACAAGGTGTATAATACAAGTATAGTGTATAATATACAAGGTGATCAAGTCCTTACCAACTGCTGGAATGACCTGGACTGTATGTCAGATCTGTTCTGATTCTCAGTGCCACATGTACCATTTCTTTATAGATATATCCTTGATTAAATCTAACTACCAACATCTTCATCTCCTGTGGATTCCGACTCTGAGGATAAACCACCACGTTCTGGTGGAACACTCAAACACTCGTCCAGATCTGGTTCAACTTCTCAAGGCGTTCATTTAGTGCGTCGTTCAAATATCACTAAACAAGGCAGATGATACAGACCGTCAGCTGCCATTAAGTCACTGACACCAGAGAGTCTGACGGACATCACTGGATCAGATTTAACTCGTTCAATCAGTTCTGTCAATTTATTCGTAGTTTCTAATCGGTGAAGCTTCTTGCTTGAGATCTTGACGACTTTTTGTCAATGCCTTTGCCATAATAAAGTTATACTTTTCACCAGGGTACATTATTGTTGCTCATATACGTATACAGCTCTCAACCCGACAACACATCCCACCACCTGCTGCTGCATATATATATATATATATATATATATATATATATATATATATATATATATATATATATATATATATATATATATATATATATATATATATATATATTGAAAGTATATATGGGCAGGACATTTTCTCTGAGACAGATTTCGTTAAAAGACAGCGTATATTATCTTTTTCAAGATATTTTATCTGTGTCTCAAGTGTCTTATTCTCTTTAGAGATCAAGTTTATGACAGCCGTAGCTGGTCATTTTGCTGTATCGCGATTTCGGGTCATGGACCCTTCTTCAGCAGCGTAGATAGATGTTTTCTCCTCAGAGGTAGAGGTGAGAATGATGTGGGTGCAGTGTGAGCTGCTATTTTAGGAGAAATCTGGCGGCCTCCCGTGTGAGCGGGCGACGCTCATTGGTGGATGACCTCTGCTCCTCCCTGCTTTGCGTCTCTGCGGGCTGGATATCGCTACCCATTTTTCTTCTCAGGCTTGGGAGAGCTTGTAGGTCGTGTGCTTGAACGTTAAGCTTGGGATTAATATCTCTTATGTACAGTGCTTCTAAAATTGGAAGTCACCATACATCTGTGCACATGTCGAACTTTATTGTATTTTCTTCTAAAAATTATCTTGTGATGGTGATGCCGTGTTTCTCTAGTAGGTGACTGTTTGGGGTTCCGGAAGTTAAGTGGCAAATAAGACGTCGAGACAGCTTCGTTGTTCTATCAATTGGACCCTCTCATGCCACAGAGCGCCTAATTTATGATTTTTCTATAATTTCTGATTGGGGCAAACCAAACCTAGTTTTGTTCAATGCCTCAAAAACCCAATTTCTTCACCTATCTACTCGACATAACCTTCCAAAGAACTATCCCCTCTTCTTCAATGACCCTCAATTGTCTCCCTCTTCTACAATGAACATTCTAGGAATATCCTTTACTAAAAATCTTAACTGAAAATCTCACATTTCATCTCTTGCTAAAACAGCTTCTATGAAGTTAGGTGTCTTGTGGCGTCTGCGTCCATTTTTTTCTCCCTCCCAGCTGCTTGTTTGTACAGGGGCCTTATCCGTCCATGTATGGAGTATGCCTCTCATGTGTGGGGGGTATCCATTCATACAGCTCTCCTAAACAGCGTTGAGTCAAAAGCTTTTTGTCTCTCCAACTACCCACCTCTGACTGACTTTTATTTTGTTCTTACATTTGTGCCCATAGCACCTGTAGGCAGTGACTTCTAAGGCTCGGACGGTAGGCCCTGGAGGTTCACTTGAGGGCTGTAATTGTTGGCCCTCGCCCGTGGTGGCGCAGGCAGAATTTTTATATTGACGCCTGTGATTAGAGGCTCATGCCGTCCCCCTGTATCCTCCGATGCACTCGCAATCGCAGGTAGAGTTAATGGGCAGGGCATGTGGCTGTTCTTAGGCCACTCGACGGGGCAGAAAGATTTTGATTTCTTCGGGGATCGAACTCGGGTGACCGAGAACGCCACTCGGAGACGCTAACCACTCTGCTACCGCCTCCCCCAAACTGTCTTTAATCTTTAAATCACCGCCGCAATGTTGCTTCTGTTGCTAGCTTTTACCGTTATTTTCATCCTCACTGCTCTTCTGAACTTGCTAACTGCATGCCTGCCCTCCTCCTGTGGCCTCGCTGCACAAGACTTTCTACTCTTTATCATCCCTATTTTGTCCATCTCCCTAATGCCAGTAATGTCAATGCCCGAGGTAACCAGTATATTCACTCTTTCATCCGGTTCATTGGTATACTATGGAACTCTCTTTCTGTTTTTATTTTATCACCTCCCTACGACTTAAATATTTTCAAGAGAGGATTAACAAGACACCTCCCAAACTAAATTACCCCCCCCATCTTTTTTATAATATCTTTGTCTGCTTTATAGGGACTGGCAATTAAGCAGACTTTTTGTTACTTCTTTTTCTTCTTGTCTTGGACAGTCCTTTGTGATGTAAAAAATATATATATTTTGACGGTGTGTGTGTGTGTGTGTGTGTGTGTGTGTGTGTGTGTGTGTGTGTGTGTGTGTGTGTGTGTGTGTGTGTGTGTGTGTGTGTGTGTGTGTGTGTGTATGTGTGTGTGTGTGTGTGTGTGTGTGTGTGTGTGTGTGTGTGTGTGTGTGTGTGTGTGTGTGTGCGTGCGTGTGTGTGTGTGTAAATAGTTGTATTTACCTAGTTGTGTTTTACAGGGCCTGAGCTATACTCGTGTGGTCCCGTCTCCGTATCTACATTTATCCAGTCCGTCTTTCAATTGGTGCACATTATGGGCCATATTCAAGAATTTTTCTCCACCCGTTGGATCGGTTTTTGGTATACAAGAATCAAAATACGACGCAACGCGTCGAGCTCAGGGTGGAGGTTTGAGTCAGCTGATTGGCGACAACTTGCACATCCCACCTTCACCCCGCTCTCCACTTATTCCATCGTATTTCTTCCCAGACCATTACAGGAGAGTTTTCAACACAACCGAGAGTGACAGCCATACACTGTGAATGCACACGTGTCATCATTAAGGTAAAATCTGGTCCAGGAGGCCTTATATAGGTGTGTGAACTTGTGAGAAAGCCAGGCGGCGGCGGGAGAATGGAGGTGGCCATTGTGTGGAGCAGTGGCGGCGGGACGTTCAAATGTACTCGCAAGCATCACTCAGGCCAATTTTTTCTGCACCAACGCCTCAGACAAGTGGCGAACACTAACTTAGCTATTATTTTAATGTCTGAAATGATAAATTTCACTAGTAAAATGTATTAGATATGTATAAAACAGTCAAAATACTGATGCCGCTTTGGGCTCGCTTGTGTTGGTACACCTGTCAAATATCCACCAGTCGGGGCAGTTCTTGTAGATCTCACCAGTGGAGGTACGACGGTGGAAAATCTCCACCGGCCGGGATTTGACGAGCATTCTTGAATATAGCCCTATGTGCCGATATCACCTCCTCATTTAGTCCATTCCAAACTTCTACATTTCTATGAGGGAAGATTTTGTTCAGGCATCTCCCTTTTCCTAGTTGTTTTGTATGTCCTCTTGTGTATCGCCCTTCTCTTTGTTTCCGAGTCAATAGTCTCCCATTGTCTGTTTCTTCCATCTTTGTTATCAGCTTAAAAATGTGTGAGTATGTTTGTTTGTGCATGGGTATGTGTGTGTCATGGGTATGTGTGTGTGTGTTTGTGTATGTATATATGCATCGGTTAGGTACACCTCAAAACGAAGAGTCATGGGCACACAATACGTTGAACGTTGGATGGAAAATGTCAAGCCAGCGTCTAGATCGACGGGATTTAAAGTGTGAGCGAGAGAGTGGGTGCGGGAGGGACTTATGGTATTTTCAAGCGTAGTAAGAAATTTAGA
Organism: Chionoecetes opilio; assembly: GCA_016584305.1. Classification (NCBI taxonomy): domain Eukaryota; kingdom Metazoa; phylum Arthropoda; class Malacostraca; order Decapoda; family Majidae; genus Chionoecetes; species Chionoecetes opilio. The sequence continues at coordinate 658,802 of JACEEZ010022776.1, forward strand.
TGGTGGGGTTAGGCAAGCGTTTAATAGTGAGGGGAAAATGGTCTAGGGAGGCTAGCCAGGCTAGTTCCAAGAATGAGGGAGGGAGAGACTAAGACAGAGAACCATAAGGCACGCGTCGACAATTGAGGGAATGACACCAGGCTTACATACAAGATAAGATAAGATTTTCATCCTACCTAGACACTTTGCAAGTACCAACTACAAGGTTATTGACTATACAAAGCGCCGCCACATCAGCATGAACTAGGCGGACTCGAGCCGCTGACCGAATGCACAGGGACGCTGCACATTGCGAACTCACGTCTCTACCAACCTTGCCACCCTGACGGGCTTACATACAAGAGGAAGGGGGGATGGGAAAGAAGGAGTCAGGGCCGCATCCAGGAAAGAAAAGAGGGATAGTGTCAGGGTTGTACGCAAGAGCGAGAATGGGAATAAAAAATGGGATCAGTCTACATACCATGCAGGTAGAGAGAGCTGGGAGGGATGGAGGTAAAGAGGAAGTCATCCTCATTTTCGTAGGAGTGGAAGAGGGATTAACGGTTGAAAATAACACTTACACCAGCTTGGCAGAGCAATCTTATATCTCTTATCATTTTGGAAAATGCATGTTCGGAAGGGGCATTATATAAAACAGAGTGGAAGTAAGAGGCGAGATGATGGCGAAGAATTCTTGTTAGCAGCTGCAATCAAGGTCTATAGAGTATTACGTGATAATGTAAAACTCTATAGACCTTGGCTGCAATATTGTGGAGAGGGAAGAGACGAGAAGAGACGCCAAGTCTGGACTTAATGAGACATCGAATGATTTCCATGGCCAACAGACCGGGAATTAGGATGTTCCTTATTAGCGCATGGCTGATTTTTCCCCCTTTTTGTTTTAGCCTTGAATGCCAGCAGA
>JACEEZ010022776.1:662202-664702 GCA_016584305.1 Chionoecetes opilio
ATAATTCACAAACATATTCGACAAAGCTTCATATAAGCATGCATCACTCCCTAATTTCACATCCTATCATTAAACATCCTAACACATTAATATGGCTGCATGACACCCTAAATACAATGACTACCAATCCCTTGCGACAATGCTTCTACTTACCTTAATGAAGGCAAAGAAGCCCATAATGTAGTCTGAATGACTAATTTCATTTGTGTTTCATCTTATATAGTAACTTTCCCTTCTTTAAGGTAATTGGCATTTATTCAGGTTCTCCTCACAACTTATTTCCTAGAACACGCCTACCTACTTTCCTATTGGTAACAATTTTCCTAAGACACATTTGCTCATCTCCCATAAGCCTTAACTCCACCTTATTTTAGTTCTCCAATATTTCAACTTCCATCATTGGCTAGATACTTTTCCCATAAAGGCGTGTCAGACTACAACTTTTGTGTCATTCGTCCATACCTTCTTCCAACAAGATATGAGAGCGTTTTTAAAAGTTTTTTCCTCTAATTTGTCGAAAACCACATTTTACAAACCACGCCTCCACCCTGAGCTATTTAAGACACGCCCACACAAGGTTTCGTCTTCGTACAAAGCTTAGGCCTATATTTTACATCTGTTCCCACACATTTTCACGCACGTTTTCGTACAAAACTTAGGCCTATATCTCTATATAAAAATTATATCTGTTTACTATCTTGGACCCCTTGTAGCTTAGTTCTCTGTGTTTACTTTGACCTTATCTCCTCATTTATCTTTTCGCACGATCAGCTTTCCCTATTGCCTTCCCCTTCCCACTGGGGAAAGCAAATACATCTGGCTTATGTCTCTTCCTCTGTGTAGGATACATTTTCTCTTATTCCTCTCTTTATTTCATCTTCTCTTATTCCTCTCTTTATTTAATCTCCCCTACATATTTCGATATCTTCTGCATTTGCAAGCGCGTTGCGACACAGATAGCCCTATCTATCTTTAGTAGAAAGCTACCCTACTATTTTCAGTTCCTTTTTACTGAAGCTAAGAAAACGCCAATCGAAATAAAACTAAATTAATCTTCTTCTTTTTTTCTTCTTCTCTTGTCCCTGTAACTAGTGAACTATGAAGACCATGAATGGTCAATAAAATATCAAAATTCTGCTTTAATCCCGATAACTTAAACAAATTAACTGTATTAAATTGTGATGCGAAGGATGAAAGACTATAAACTAATCTCGGAACTGAGCTAACCGACCAAACAGACGTTTGCAATCCATGTGGCGTAATCACCAGCTTTCTGAGAGGGCAAATTTGTGAAAAAAATATACTACTAAAAAAAAAAATTATATAAAAGTAATAAAAATGTTGGGATGGAAAACGAACAAAAACAACAATTGGTATGGATGAAATACTTATTAGCCATTCCTGCATTCCAAATACGTATGCTAGTGGAATGAAGGGATGGGTAATATATATTTCATCCATGCTTATTCGTGTTGATGTCCTCTATCCATACCTACATCTTGGAAATATTAGATTAAAATGTGTTGTTACTATGTAATTAGTATATCTGAGTTGTTTGTCCATTATAGTGAATTCCTCACCCCAAAAAATACATATTTTACTTTTTTTGCTTCTCACTTGTCCTATATTCCTCTCAAAGTGCGCAACACGTCTCCGCCTCCAGCCCGACTACTCCCTCACCCTTCTCAACTACCGCTAGATAGATATTAATGCGGCTATAGAGAGCTGAGACAGACAAATGGCCAGGCAACTCTTCAAAACGGCGAGGGAGAGTCACCATTAACATGGCACGGTGCTTTCCTGATATTGATGGGTTTAATCCTCACCCCCTTACCCCTCGTCAAACCTTCACTGAGGTCAGACCTCTCTTCACCCCCGCCCCCCCACCATACAGGCTAGACTCTCTGTTTACCCTTGACTTCTTTTACCTTCATGCCGTGGACTACCATCCATCCCTAGGCTAAGTACCTAGGAAGCACTAAAGACTATGCTCTCATTCACCCCCAGCATCCTCTTTCCCCCAGGACACCAGGCTCCACAAACCTGGTCTCATTTGACAAAGTGCTGTGGATTATTTCCAGGATTATATTTGTATAATTCGTGATAAACTAGTTATATGAATAAGCCATACTTGATACATTTAATTCCCAACCATTTAAATCAGCCAAATTCCTCTTGTGTCATGGTGATAAACGATGGTGTGGATCACATTTATGTTCTCATGAGTATGTCAAGATTTAAGTGCAATTCATATTTACATGTGTTTTGATAGGAATCTGATTTCTGGGCAGTTAGTGGCACTATGCCTTTATTTGTCACTCGTTTATGATTTTTGGTCATAAATTATTATGTTTTAAAGGTGATGGAATATTTCTAATTTAGGAGCACAGCAACTCGTTGTGCTGCCAAACGGGGAAATGTGGGTGATATGTAAGCATATTTATATGTATTTTATATATATATATATATATATATATATAATATATATATATATATATAT
>JACEEZ010022776.1:679702-687202 GCA_016584305.1 Chionoecetes opilio
GGTTCATTGAGCGTGAGCTCCTATATGAACCCAAATGCAAATTATGGTAAATAACTAATGGTAGCAAAACAGGCCGCCTAAAAAAAAAAAAAAATACACTTTATGAGCTATACTATGGATACCGAATCCGTTTTTTATAAATAAAAATAGAAAAATAAAATAAAAAATAAAATAGAAACTTCCAGATATGCATACATTCACACGTACATACATGTATGTCCGCACATGCGCCTACAAAATACATACCCATACACGTACACACATACGTACATATATCAACACTATAAACACTTGCACGCATACACACATTACACGAAATATATATATATATATATATGTATAAACATATGCAAGATTATGATACACACTAACACTCTTTATGGGACTGGTACTAACTAAGATATTTATAATATAATGAGGACATAGTATACATACTTCTATTCATATTTACTCAACAAATTATATTTAACCTGAGCTTTGAAGCTATACTTGGTTGGAGCATTACGCATGTCTATGACTAGACTGTTCTATAGCCTGGTGCCTCTGTACAACACACTCTTCTGGGCGTGGGAAGTCCTACACAGGGGAACTCTTGAGGTCATTCGCCCTCCTTGTTACCGTCTGGTGGGCTATGGGTGTGAAGCCAATGTTTATGGGACAGGTATTGATAGAGAGAGAGAGCGAGAGCGCGAGCCAGAGCCAGAGCCAGAGCCAGAGCCAGAGCCAGAGCCAGAGCCAGAGCCAGAGCCAGAGCGAGAGCGAGAGCGAGAGAGAGAGAGAGAGAGAGAGAGAGAGAGAGAGAGAGAGAGAGAGAGAGAGAGAGAGAGAGAGAGGAGCGAGAGAATATATATATATATATAATATATAACCGTATCCTAGCGCTTTGTGTCCTGGTGGAACGCCGACGTGAGTTACGACAGGGGATTCTTGCAGCCTATGCTGATCTCAAGAAAGAGTTTGACTCAGTGCATCGTGAGTCACTCTGGAATCTTCTGCGACTTCGCGGGATTCCTGCAAGGACTATTGGTTTGATGACTGGTCTGTACTCTGGGACTGAGACTGTTGTGAAGTGTGGGGGAGGTGTATCCAGCTTCTTTTCTGTAAATACAGGAGTGATTCAAGGGAGCGTCCTTGCCCCATCACTTTTCAACACTTGTATGGACTGGCTATTGGGCAAAGTTGTAGATCAAAGTGATTGTGGAACATCCCTCGGCAACACCAAGATCACTGATCTTGTTTTTGCTACGAAGTTTTAGTTATGAAGCAGTCGCTGTCCTCGAGGACCTCCACCCCGAATTGAACATGAGGAATATAATAGGCAAAGACGACAGCTCGGTCCTACTTCCCAAGGACGAGAACACTTTCCTCGAATTGAACGACATTGCCTTCAATTCCTCTGCCACCATCAAAATCGTGAAACTGGACGCCCAGACCAAGACCAAAAAGGTCGTAGGTATGGGCTATCCCCTCATGATGCCCATCAGCCTCCTACAGCGCCTTTCCCAGGTGGAGGAAGTGATTCGATGCCAGTCATAACGCTTCAAGGAGCCCACCCGTCAGGTTCTGGTCACCTTCATGGGTCCCCTGCCTCCTCACATTGATTTCGGGAATTGGGGCGTCTTCTATCTCCGCCCCTACACACCAGAGCCCTTGCGCTGTTTTCGGTGCCAACGCTTCGGGTACCACCAGGCTAGTTGCACGCGTCCTCTGACGTGCGGTATATACAGTGGCCCTGATCCTACGCAGTCGTGTCTGGAGAAGTACAAGGCCAAGTACAAGGCTGTTCTGTACGCCTCGCTCGTGTCAACCAGAACGGAACAGCAGGTGAGTTGGGTACAGGCTTAGCAGTGTACCACAACAACTCCTGCTCCCCCGGGCACCTTCGTGTGGGGCAAGCAACGCCTCCCAGACACTACACCTGTCCCTCAGCAACTTCCACGCCAGGAGGACTTCCCGCTCCTGCTGCAGCCAATTCCTCCGCCTCCGACTCAGCATTCCGTTCTTTCCCCCCCCCCCCCCTAAGCTTCACTCGTTCTGCTCCGCCGCCTTCACTTCAACCGCAACCTCTCCAGATTCTCCCAGGGACAATACTGGTCACGGCGGACATCATACGCACCTTCGCCATGGAACTGACACTGTCGATTGCCAACATACATCATCAGTCAAACTTCCGGCGTCACCATCGATACCCAGGCCCTGAAGTCCTCAATCAGCAGGATCACAGACAAGATCGTTCAGAAGATGTCAGAGCAAGCCCACCACCTCCATCCGAACCTCATTACCTCCACCCTTCAACCAGCTCATGCCAGCCCAGTTCCTCCGACCACGGCCATAGATACCCCAGAACTACCGATCCCACCAGTTACTGTCTCCGACTCTGCCACTGGAACGTCAACGGCCTCAGACCCCGATTCGCCTCCCTCATCGAGGCAGCCCACCGGGACTCAATAGATGTCTTCCTACTCCAGGAGACTGCTGTCACAAACCTCACACCTCAAGCTCCCAGGCTACTCTGCTTTTCATATCCCTCGTACTCCCGGTACCTCCCGAGGAATAACTATCTTTACCAAACACTCACTACCTTCGTTGCCTACGCGTTGACACCCCCATCCACTGCGGTGAGGGGGTGGAGGTCCTTGCAGTTACCCTTCATCTCCCACACTTCCCTCTTCACATATATAATTTGTATCGCACCTCCACGGCCACTTGACCTTGCTGACCTTTTTGCTCTTGCTGTCAACGAGCCGTTGGTTCTAGTGGGTGACCTTAATGCACATCATCTCATGCTCGCCTCTCGATTACCAGCAAATGAGGCCGGTCGTCACCTAAACGGGATGCTGCATGATCCACACACACATTCTCGAAGGCAAATTGGACCTCGTCATTGTGTCCACTTGCCTAGCCTCCAGGTTTTCTTGGGCTATTCATCACCTCTTCACCAGTAACCACTTCGGGGGGCTGGTGGATATCCACGTAGCTCTTCCTCCAACTCTACCGCAACATCCCCGCTTTCATATGCGAGATGCCAAATGGGGATTGTTTATGAGGTCATCTTGTGATCTTTTTCCCGATGAGCTCCACACCCTGCCTCTTGACGCCCAAGCAGACCAACTTTCCATACCTGTCAGCAAACCTTATACCCGCCTCTATAAGGACCGTTGAGTCTACTGCCCCAGGCTTAAGAAAACCAACCCCCGTGTTAATGCTGCCCGCAAACAGTTCCGTCGCCACCCTTCCCCTTTCACCCGCAGCTACCTCCGAAGCCTTGTTCGCCATGCACAGGCAGTCAAGACCCGCAGTTAAGACTCCGCAGCCATGCTCTCCTCCACTGGTGCCAGGGTATCTCTTCGCACCCACCCCTCGGATGTATGTGGAAACGCGTTCGGGCCATATACTCATCTGGTCCCCCTCCGCTGCCCACTCATCCTGCTCTAACTGAGGAAGCCGAAAGACTGGCCGAACTTTTCGCTGCCCGCACTACCTCAGCCACTCTTCCTTCTGAGACACAACATATGCAACAACTTCTTGCTGGTTCCCGCACTGTCACCATTTACGCTGTCTGCGCAGAAGAAGCAGAGTCTGATGCCCCCTTCACCACAGATGAGTTGACTGCGGCCTTGCACAACCGGCCAGATACCGCTCCCGGATCCGACCAAGTCACCTACTCTATGCTCTATCACCTCGGCCTCAAAGGCAAGGCTGCCCTCCTTGCACTCTTCAACCTCTCCCTTGCCACTGGAACGTTACCTGTTTCTTGGAAAACCGCCACCATCCAGCCTATCCCCAAGCCCAAAGACCCTGGAACCATTAGATCGATTTCGCTACTCAGCTGTCACTCTAAGATCCTGGAGCGCCTGGTTCTGGTGCGTCTGAAGTGGCAGATTGGCGAGCTCCATCCCTCCCTTTTTGCTTACCAGGCGAACAGGAGCACAACTACGTGCCTGATTACCCTTCTTGGGGCCCTGTGTTCCCGGTCAGGCTTTGTTATATTTTTAGACCTGGAGAAGGCCTTTGAGCTAGCAAATCCCTCTGTCATCCTGGAACTTCTCGCCATCAAGGGAGTCCGTGGCTGCCTTCTTCAGTGGCTCTCTGACTTCCTCACAGGTCGCTCAGCCCGGGTGCGCTTTCAAGGAAGGCTCTCGACACCTTGCCCCCACAGCCTAGGCACTCCTCACGGCAGCTGTCTTAGCTCTTTCCTATTCAACATCCTCATGGAAGGGCTAGTAGGTTCACCGCTAACTATGTGAGAGGAGTTCAGCTTCTCTGCTACGCTGACGACTTGGCCCTCGTTTTTCCTGGACGGTGCAACCTCAACAGATATCAGCAGCCTTATACTGCCTCCAACAACGCTGCACCTCTCTGGGGCTCAAACTCAACCCGGACAAATCTCGCTATATGACCTTTGGCCAACCTCCACCTCCACAGCCACTCTAGCTCGGTCGCACAGTCCTACAGTACGCCCCAACACATCAATACCTTGGCATTTGGCTCGACTCGAAACTGTCATTCACAACACATGTCCGCTGTGTTCGATAACGTGTCAAAGCACGCACCAAGGCTCTTCTCTTCCTCTGTCGCGGCGGCAATGGTGCGCCCTGCAACATCACCTGCTCTTTTACATAGTCGCTATTCGTTCTTTTATCGATTACTGTGCCCCCTGCCTTCCTGGCCTCTTGGATGCTCTCTTTCAGTCCCTCGAGGTGGTTCAGAATGATGCAATTCGGCCCATCCAGAATGCTCCTCGTTGAACACGCATCGTCACTATGCTGACTCCCCTCCATCAGACACTGCATCTACGCTGGAGCAGCACTAGCTATGGCCAGGTACCTCAAGACCCGCCCTAACTCCACTCTTGCGGCCCACCTTCGCCACGGCTTCCAGCGTCCTCCGAATACCCGCCCGGATGGCGACTGGGTCCAGGCCATAGCTGATGCTGCACGAGCGCTTTCAGGTTTTTTTCTTTCATTTTTTTCATTTGTGCTTATAGCGCCTGTAGGCAGTGGTGACCAAGGGCTCGGATGGTAGGCTCTGGAGGTTCACTTGAGGGCTGTGATGGATGGTCCTCGCCCTTGGTGGCGCAGGCAGGATTTTTAGTGACGCCTGTGATTAGAGGCTCATGCCGACCCCCTGTGTCCTCCGATGCACTCACAATCGAAGGTAGAGTTAATGGGCAGGGCATGTGGGTGTTCTTAGGCTACTCGACGGTGCAGAAAGGTTTTGGTTTTCGTCTAGGATCGAACTCGGGTCAACAAGAACGCCAGTCGGAGACGCTAACCACTCTGATACCGCCTCCCCTAGTCAGCAAGTGGCTGACTGGGTCCGTTGTGATCCGGATTTGGCCATGCCAGACCATTTCCGCCGCCTCCTAGGGCCCCCAAGACCTTCCAGGTCATTCTCCCGTATCGCACTCAGCTAAAACAACAACTACCTGCCCTTCTCCGCCAGGAGAATCTAGCCACAATTGCCCCTCTTTCTACTCCCACCACCCGTCTCTACTTCACTGATGGCTCTGCTGGTGAAAATAGCAATTCTGGTGCCGTCTTTGTCAGTGGTGCTCTCCAGCGATCACTTCGTCTCCCTTACAATTCCTCTGCATTCCAAGCGGAACTTGTGGCGCTACTATCTGCCCTTCACCATGCTTGTGAGTCACCCGTTCCTGAAATTCCCTTTTTCACTGACTCACTCTCTGCTCTTCACTCTCTTAATGCTACCACCTTCAAAGACAATGTCCAACTCCTGTCTGGCACCCATCATCATCTCTTGACATTGTATCGCCTAAACTCAGATGTTTTCCTTCATTGGGTGCCAAGCCATGCCGGTGTATCTGGTAACGAACGAGCAGAAGTTACTGGGGGAAAGTTACCTTTCCTCCCCAGTTACGCCCAGTTAAAGTCTGCTGTCAAGCAAGCTGCTCTTCAGGCCTCCTAACTTCTTATCAACGACGCTGTGGAGCATGGCTGTCGTTCTTCAACATGGTACATCACAGCCACCAGACAAACACCTCCACCTTTCCCGGTTCACTCCACCTGTAGTAGGACAGCTGGTCCGACTAAGGCTCGGCTTCCATTGTTCCACCCAACTACTTGGTGACGCCCCTGATCCCTTTACTCACTGTTCAACAGAGCCACAAAATCCCCTTGAGCACTACCTGCTCCACTGCCCAGCATCCCACTCACTTCGCCATCTAACCCGTGCCTCCCCAGAGCCGGATTATGTACGAGCTGCACGTGTCGTTGCCTTATCTCCTTTACCTACGCTCGCTGCCCTTGTTTCCTTGTACCCTCCCCCTCCCCGTTAACATTTATAAATACCGAACACTCTGACGGGATTTCTACTTAGCCCGTGCTTCTCTCTTAAGGAAAGCAATAGGAGAAAATAAAAAAAGGACCCATCAGATGGCATTTAAACCTGAAATATATATATATATCACACACACACACACACAGACACAGACACAGACACAGACACACACACACACACACACACACACACACACACACACACACACACACACACATATATATTCGCTACTTAATTTCAGGCTTTTGGCATACCCTCGTATATGAAATATATATTGTTACTTTATCAGTTTACCAAGATTTTTTTTTTTTAATTTGACACATTTCGCGTACAACACAAACCTAATGATTAATTCAAAAGAGGTGGTGTTTTATGCCTTGCGAAGACATTCATGAAAATCAGGTTTCACTCCTTAATTCTGATATCATGTTCTTTTACATACTTCCTTTTATATCTTTTGAAATGTTTCACCAATTTTCTGGTATTTTTGTTAAGTTACGTATTACTTAAATACTGGTTTCGAAATGCTACATGCTAATACTAAAGCTTCGAAATGAGTTAAGTTACATGTTAAAAATTATTTAGAAACTTCTCTTAAATTATATAATAGATAATTTTGTTATTTCCAAAATGAGTAAAAACACTCCCTACTCGAAAACTATCTTAATAAGGATTAAGCTTACTAGGTTTTCGTTCAGTCAGAAAGGATATTGCTATACGAAGTTTTTAATTTCTTTACAGCAGTTTCAATAACCTCGCGTGTGAAATGTGACGAGATTTTCAAAAGTAAAAATATTGAGATTATTATCATTCCCAATGGACTGCAGCTCAGGCGAGTGCAGTCAGTGATATTGACATGAGTGCATATGTGTATGAGAGAGAGAGAACAAAAAAAGAAAGAGTGTGTATATGCAAGAGTCGTAAATAATGGCAGAGATTGCTGATATGATCCAGTTGAATAATAATTTGCTCGGAGCCAGTCTTGAAAGGGACGAACACTCTACTACTCAGGTATGAAGAGTATATTTAGCTTTAAAAGTCGTCAGCTTCGCGAAACTTTCAAGCAAAGCCTCGTGACGGGGGCCTCGCTCCAAGATGAATTTCCTAAACGTAAAAAAATTAATGTTTGAGAAGGAGAATGCGCAGCAGAGTTGGCGCTCTTGTTTTGGTTAACATGGTGACTAGCGGGAAGTTTTGAGA
>JACEEZ010022776.1:689702-692202 GCA_016584305.1 Chionoecetes opilio
TAAATAATAATTTGACTTGTAATGTATTTCATAGTCTTTACATGTTATGACATGGAAAACTTGGATTTTCTAAGTTTTTTACTAAAATATGTATTTGTTTTAATTCACTATGCGGTTTGGTCATTAGCTTGTGTAAAAAGGAGAAAAATGGTATTTCTTTTTGCCTCATCATTTATCTGTTCATTTAACTTATTGTTCAAAAAATATGTATAAAAAACAGCGCTGAGACTCTACCTTCACTTACATCCACTGATTAATATTTTTTTGTTGCTGTAATCTCCCCGGGCAGGTCATGGAGTGGAGTCCTTTGCTATCTAGCCTTGCACGGCTTATATCAGCAAATGTTACAATAAATTAAAACTTCCTATAATTGCCGTGTATTCCAAAGGCGTATTTGAGGCGTACCATGGGGACGATGCAACAAATAAATTGCTGCATCTTCTTTCCTCTGCCTTACTTCCCTTTGTCGCCGGTCAGACCGACAGTTCTAAAGCAAATATTTCATTTTGCCATTTGTTGAAAGAAACGTTTATTAATCGACCTGGTATTGCATCGTCAAACATACATGTTTTACGCTCTTCTGAAGCTTGTCTCTGGTCCAGCTCAAGTCTTGCCTCTTCCCTTATCTTTCCCTTAAGTTTTCCTCTTCCCTCCTTTGCTCGCCCCTCTTTTATTCTGCATCTACCTGTCTTACCCATTTGTTTCCCCTGCTTATCTTCTCTCCTCGTTCTTTTAGCAATCCCGTCTTTGAAAAGGAAAAACAAATATCGTACCTTTTTCATGCATTTGTACTTCAGTGAATAAAATGTTTTCTTCATCCCATTACTTTTTTTGTGATTATCTGTATCACCATTATTATTGGTAGTAGTAGTAGTAATAGTAGTATATAGTAGTATTGTTATTATTGTTGTTGTTATGACCATTATTGTTATCACTATAAATACTTATTATATTATCATGTCATAGCCCTGAGCTATGACGGTACAATTTATCTGCTCGGTGTAAGCATGTTCCTATTGACGGGGTACACGTTGAAAAGTTGGCAACAATCCCCGCGCACACAGGCTACGCAGATGGTACATTGCTGTTCAACTGCCTTTCCGGATCCCTTTCATGGAGGGGTCCACGGTTGCCCTGTGGTCCCCCCCATGAAAAACCGGAGGCTGCCGTGTGCGGAGTCTTAGCATAGACTATAACTATTTGCCCATTAGTGTAGGGCTTGATACGTGTGTCCATCCGGGTGTCCCCGGTGATGGTTTATACCAAAGAGATGGATAGCAGTCCGTCAGTAGAGATCGGCTTGTGTATTTCGGTACACCGGATGAGGGTCCGGCTCTTTTGCTGAACGGACGGGTGTGGTCTAGGGTGTGGTCTTAAAAGCCACACGGCTATGCGCTTTCCAGGACCGATCTGCCATGCAGTAAGTTGGGTGCCTATACGGTGTCATTGTTTGGGGTTTGGGCACTCTGGCCAATGCCCATGGCACTCATGCTGCGTGGTGCGACCCCGATTCATGTGCTCCTAGAAATTTCAGTATAATTTATGTTAGACTTTATCATTTTTAAATAATATTTCAATTAAGTAATTTATCATTATTACACAATTTATCAATTTATTTATTTATCATTATTACATATTGTACAATATTAATATAATCATTATTTTATTACCGTATCATATTAGTATTTCCTTATCATTGATGTTATCATTATTACTAATATTATTATTATTCAATTTTCATTATGATTATTAGTGTTAGTTTTATTATAATTATTGTTATTATCATTGGTGCCAATATTTACATTATTTGCAACAATGCGAGGGATATTTTGTACTAGTATTCACCAAATATCTGTCTGTTCATCCGTACAGCTAGGATCCGTCATTTCTGCCCCAATCCAATTTCAACCAAAATTTAAGGAAAGGTTAAAGTCATCCCTAGGATAGTTTTAAACTATATACGGTCAGGTTAATTCAATTTCTTTACCAATATAAATAACTAATGAGTGTAGCAGAATGCCATTTAGCATATATAATGACTACAAATCTTTCAGAGTGAACATGTAATGCCAAACGAACAGCAAAGAAATAAAGAAATATATCTTACGTAATTTCACCTTAAGTTAAAATACCGGTGTGACGGTACAGAAGATCCGCCGTGCCGGTTGGTCCAGCGCATGCGCGAAATTTGGTGTTTTTATATCTAACCTAACCTTACCTTAACTAACCTAACCTAATTTACCTAACTTAAAATAACCTAAAATGCCGAACTAAAGCGTGATATTTGGTCCGAGTAACAGCACCAACCAGCACGGTGGATCTTCTTTACCGTCACACCGGTACCAGATAATCACTAAGTTCTTAATTGCCGGCTGACTTACTTATCTTTGCACCTTGCACTTAGCAGGAAAATGGAGGGGGAGGGAGGCCTTAGCATCCCTTGTACGTATGCTCTGAACTCGAAAGATAAAGATAATCACACATGTTTCAGACTTCAAAT
>JACEEZ010022776.1:697202-709702 GCA_016584305.1 Chionoecetes opilio
GCGACTGTTCCCAGCCGTGCTGCGACTGACACCGGATATGGCAAGCCCCTTCACTGTCCATAGTCGGTGCGGTTAGCTGACGGTTTGCCAAACATTCCTCAGGCGATTCCATCCACTATAGTCTGTCTATTCACTTAAGCTGGATTCTTGGTAGCTGCTCGCTGCCTAGACGAGTTTGTAAGGACGTCGCTGATTGGCTGATAGACTCGGGCTGGGTGGTGATGGTGGTGGTACTTGCCTCGCCGCAACCCAAAACCCTTGCCTTGCCTTAGAAAAATATTCATATTTCTTGGCTTTACTCATCTCTTACACAAGATAGGCCTATTTTGTTTGCATCAGTGAATCAGGCAGTGATTGTTCAACAGCAACACGCCATTCATAACTCAATAGGGTAAAAAATAAAGTCATGACTGACTATCACAAGAGCAGGCGGACTTTTAGGTTTTCAGTGCATTGAAATGTTGTACTCCTACCCGATATTACCAAACTACCAGATGATATTTATGAAAGCTGAGCCTACCATCGTGTTCATAATACATTGCTGCATATCATTAATGAGCATAAAATAATTACACTAAGATTACACTAATATTAAGATAATTGAAGGAAAGTAAAAGAGTGTATAAACATTTTTTCTTGCTTATTTTGCTTCAACTCGCTGTAACTCCATACATTTTGGTCGCATTCAATTTTCAAGAACTGTTTCAAAATCCTTATACTTTTCCGCTTGCTGTGGTATGTAGCACGTACCAATAAGGAAAAGGGTAGGTGGTCAAAATGGCTAAGAAAGTTAAACTACTACTGCAAACTGGCACAGTGACGGGTGAGCATTGCTCCTATACAGGAGAGACTTTTTCTCGGGAGAGCTATCAGAGGCTCCACCCGTCACGGCACCAGTTTGAAACAGTTTAACTTTCTTAGCCATTTTGACCACCTACTCTTTTCCTTATTGGTACGTGCTACATCCCACAGGTAGCGGAAAAGTATAAGGATTTTGAAACAGTTCTTGAAAATTGAATGCGACCAAAACTTATGGAGTTACAGCGAGTTGAAGCAAAATAAGCAAGAAAAAATGTTTATACACACTTTTACTTTCCTTCAATTATCTTAATATTAGTGTAGTCTTAGGGCCATATTCAAGAATTTTTCTCCACCCGTTGTGTCGGTTTTTGGTATACAAGAATCAACTTTATACGACGCGACGCGTCGAGCTCAGGGGTGGAGGTAAAGTCAGCTGATTCCCGACAACTTGCACATCCCCCTTCACCCGCTCTCCACTTATTCCATCGTATTTCTTCCCAGACCATTACAGGAGAGTTTTCAACACAACCGAGAGTGACATCCATACACTGTGAATGCACACGTGTCATCATTAAGGTAAAATAAGGTCCAGGAGGCCTTATATAGGTGTGTTAACTTGTGAGGAAGCCGGGCGGCGGCGGGAGGATGGAGGTCGGCCATTGTGTGGAGCAGTGGTGGCGGGCCGTTCAAATGTACTCGCAAGCATTACTCAGGCCAATTTTTTCTGCACCAACGCTTCAGACAAGTGGCGAACACTAACTTAGCTATTATTTTAATGTCAGAAATGATAAATTTCACTAGTAAAATGTATTAGATATGTATAAAACAGCCAAAATACTGATGCCGCTTTGGGCTCGCTTGTGTTGGTACGCCTGTCAAATATCCACCAGTCGGGGCAGTTCTTGTAGATGTCACCAGTGGAGGTACGACGGTGGAAAATCTCCACCGGCCGGGATTTGACGAGCATTCTTGAATATAGCCCTTAGTGTAATTTTTTTATGCTCATGATATGCAGCAATGTATTATGAACACGATGGTAGGCTCAGCTTTTATAAATATCATCTGGTAGCTTGGTAATATCGGGTAGGAGTACAACATTTCAATGCACTGAAAACCTAAAAGTCCGCCTACTCTTGTGATAGTCAGTCATGACTTTATTTTTTACCCTATTGAGTTATGAATGGCGTGTTGTTGTTGAACAATCACTGCCTGATTCACTGATGCAAACAAAATAGGCCTATCTTGTGTAAGAGGTGAGTAAAGCCGAGAAATATGAATATTTTTCTGAGGCAACGCAAGGGTTTTGGGTTGAGGCGAGGCAAGTACCACCACCATCACCACCCAGCCCGAGTCTATCAGCCAATCAGCGACGTCCTTACAAACTCGGCTAGGCATCGAGCAGCTACCAGCCCAGGAATCCAGCTTAAGTGAATAGACTATAGTAAAGGATTAGTAACGTGAGAAATCGTCTTAAGCGACTCTACCTACCGACTCTACCACTAGCAAACGTTTGCTTTGTTCCCTTGTAGTATAATACTCTTCATATCTATAAACACTAAGTTACGATATAAATATATAATTATATGATACAATAGAGAATATATATGTATATAGTATATATATTTTTATATTGTAATATATATATATATATATATATATTATATATATATATATATATACTAGCCGCAAAGCCGCCCTCCGGGCGGACTTTTTGGCTAGCTCCTGCGGAGGGCTATTGGTGGGCCTTCGGCCCACCACCTGTGTTTGGTGGGCCTGAGGCCCACCAAACACAGACTCTCCAGATAGCCCCTTCTAGCTTTCCTGAAATCATGGATGTAGAAATGTATGTATTAACGCCAACCCATTCACATCATCCCCCACCCATTCACTCACCCATTACCCATCACCACACACCCATTAACTCACCCATTACCCATCACCCCCCACCTATTCCCTCACCCATCACCCATCACCCCCAACCCATCATACCCCCATCCATTCACTCACCCATCACCCCACACCCATTACCCATCACCCCACCGATTCACTCACCCATTACCCTACATCAAGGTTTCCTCAATTCTCGCAACCCACTTTTTTTCTTCACAATTCTCGCTAATAGGCTGCTAAAAAAAGGGAAAAAAAAGTGATCAGATCATCCTAAAACTGGGCTTCAACCCTTCCCCTGGTCAACCTGGTTCCAAAACTGTGCCATATGAGGGAATTCCGCCACGGGGGCGGAACCTATACCACACACACACACACACACACACACACACACACACACACACACACACACACAGACACACTTTCGCTTATATATATATATATATATATATATATATATATATATATATATATATATATATATATATTATATATATATATATATATATATATATATATATATATATATAAGCGAAAGTGTGTCTGTCTGTCTGTCTTGTCAGTCCGCGATAGGTGCCGCCCCCAGTGCCCCAATCCCCTCATATGGCACAGTTTTGGAACCAGCTCGACCAGGGGAAGGTTTTAAGCCCACTTATGAGATGATCCGATCACTTTTTTTTTCTTTTTTTTAGCAGCCTATTAGCGAGAATTGTGAAAAAAAGTGGGTTGCGAGAATTGAGGAAACCTTGATTTAGGGTGATGAGTAATGGGTGAGTGAATGGGTGGGGTGATGGGTAATGGGTGTGGGGTGATGGGTGAGTGAATGGGTGGGGGGTGATGGGTGAGGGAATAGATGGGGGGTGATGGGAAATGGGTGAGTGAATGGGTGTGTGGTGATGGGTAATGGGTGAGTGAATGGGTGGGGAGTGATGGGTAATGGGTGAGTGAATGGGTGGGGAGTGATGGGTAATGGGTGAGTGAATGGGTTGGGGGTGATGTGAATGGGTTGGCGTTAATACATACAATCATGATTTCAGGAAAGCTAGAAGGGGCTATCTGGAGTGTCTGTGTTTGGTGGGCCTAGGCCCACCAAACACAGGTGGTGGGCCAAAGGCCCACCAATAGCCCTCCGCAGGAGCTAGCCAAAAAGTCCGCCCGGAGGGCGGCTTTGCGGCTAGTATATATATATATATTAGGGTGATGCAAAAATGTCGACTATCTCCGAATTTTCGGGGCACCCCCTAATTTGATTTATTATACTATACAAACAATCTTGGCAAAATGTTGTGTCAATCTAGAAATATTTAGAGGTTGCTACCACGATTCAAAGTTTTAGGAGATCTACTTTTTCTGTGTGATTTCAGTAAATCACCTACTTATTATAAAACGCTTGACTGCTGAACTTGGTATAATGTTTGCACTTGAGCGGAAGGAGTTCCTCTCTATGTGATTGTTAATGCATCCCCCTTCCACCTCCCGCTACCTCCCCCACCCCTCCCCCCGGGCCCCCACCCCCATGCCCGGTGCTGAGCTCTAGGGAACCCCAGTGCAGCCAGTACCCTCACAGCAGTCACACTCGGAGGTTATTATTTGGTGTCCGTGTCAGTGTATCAATAATGGATCCACCTACTCGAAGTGCAACAGCTATTTGGCTAATTGGTCAGCCATCAGGAACCCTAAAAACGTCTGTCCTTCTATCCAAAAGAGAAACAATGGCATTATTAATGAATTATAAAATAAATGGGAAACAAACCGTCCGAGAAGCTTTAGCATCTACCGCTATAGACGTCATGCAAGTCTGGGAAACGGCACGCATTCCGACATCAATTTAAAAAAATGTTATAAAGAAAATGAATGTAATATACGATGAATGGTTAAAATTAAAGAAAAACTAAGAAAACAAGAAGAAACAATCACATAATTTATTGATTAAACAGGTTGAATGGAACAAAGATTTAGATAATTTATTTGATATTGCTCACGCTAATGCACTTAAATTCATAGATATTAATGAAGATAAAGAATTTCTACTTCTGCAAAGACAAAATGGACGAAAAGGAAAAATGGGTGGTGTAGATAAAACACTTTTAAAAAGTGAGGCAATGGCTTGTGAGAAGGAAAACAAACAGGAAATGAAAAGAAACCGACAAACAGCTAATTTTGACAACACAGTGATGCTTAGTGATTCATCATCTAATTCTGGAGAAGGGTCTACAACAGAAGGCGAATCGGTTGTTTATCCCAATAAACCATCAACATCAGGACAGGCCAGCACAAGAAAAAGAATGAAAATGTTCGACAATACCCTTTTTGCATCACTTGATGCTGCTAAGGTCAGCGATAGAAGTGCTTCTTTAATTATGATTCCTACCGTTAGTAATTTCGACCACCATCCGCAAGACTTTAATATAAGTTATTCGAGTATAGGACGAGCCAGGCAGAAGTTCCGGAAGAAATGTGCAGAAAATGTGAAAGCTGAATTCAAATGTGACGTTCCTTTAACAATTCATTGGGATGGAAAAATTCTGCAAGATATTACTGGCCAAGAAGTTGTCGACAGGTTACCCATCTTAGTTTCGGGAAATGGAGTAGATCAGCTTCTTGGTGTTCCTAAACTCGTTAGTGGTACCGGGGAGAATACTGCAACTGCTGTGCACGAAAATATTTTAGAGTGGGATCTGTCTTGTCAGGTAAAATGTATGCGTTTTGACACAACTGCATCAAACACAGGCCGTCGCAATGGTGCTTGTGTATTACTGGAAAAAAAATGGACAATGACATGTTATGGTTGGCCTGCCGTCATCATATTTTAGAGATTGTTTTGGAGTCCATAGTTTCTATCTCATTGCCAACGTCGTCCGGACCAGATATATCATTGTTTAAACGTTTCAAAGCAGATTGGCAGAAATTAGATAAAAAGATGTACCAAACAGCAGTAGATGATGAAGACATAGCTACCAACACTGCCAATATCAAAGTTGATATAATTAATTTTGCGAAAAAAACAACTAGATCAACACCAACCTCGTGATGATTACAGGGAATTACTTGAATTGACAAAGAAAATTCTTGGAGGAACACCAAAATCAGGAATAAACTTTAAGAAACCAGGAGCTTACCACAGAGCACGGTGGATGGCTAAAGTTATTTATTCAATAAAGATTTGGATGTTTAAACAACAGTTCAAGTTAAACAAAATCAGAGGAAAAAGGCCTGAGAGACATCTGTTGTTTTGCAGTCGAGATCTATGTAAAATCCTAGTTTACAGCGCCTGCTCCGCGTCTCGCTCCGCGTCTCAACTTGCAGCTTCTAAAAAGTTTCATGTAATACAAAGAAAAATATGCAAGAATTGTTTCTGCTGCACTGAAGAAAGTATCGAATCACTTGTGGTATCTTTCAGAGGAATTAGTTGCCCTTGCTTTCTTTGATGAAAATGTATCTATAGAGATCAAGAATAAAATGAGAGGTTTAAATAAACCTTCTGAACCAAATCACATTAAACGGACTACTATTGATCACAAAGTCATAGAACTGCGACGACTTGAGGATTTTGTAACTTCTCATACTAGAAATTTCTTTGATATACTGGGTTTGCCTTCCAGTTTTCTCGAAACCACTGCTGAAAATTGGGTCCAAAATGAAACACACTGGAATGCAAATAATATCATACAGTATATGAAAGTGGTGAATGATATAGCAGAGCGAGGAGTGAGGTTAATGGACGAATACAACAAACTTCTCACAAACGATGAGGAGCAAAAGCAATGTCTTTTGCAAGTAGTCAAGAAGTACAGGGTCTGCGCTCCCTGATAAAAAACAACAACGATAATGTCATTGAATTAAGTAAAGCTATAATGATTAATAATCGTTATGTTAGTGGTTATGATAGGCCTACAGGGTAATTTCCATTTAAAAAAAAGAAGGGAACGCGCTAAAAACTGTACCTCAGGAGGTGGTGTGGAAACCAGTTTGATCTATGCTTCAAAAATATTAGCCTGCATATTTTCATTTTTTCAAGTGCCGGTATCAACCTCTAAAATGAATCAGATTGGCCTCAAATTTTGCACACTTTGTTTTTATAACATAATAAACCAGATTAGACGGTGCCCCGACAAAAAATAAAAAATAAAATAATTACCCTTATTTTGGCATCACCCTAATATATATATATACATATATATATACAATCATTATGCATGTATATTATATATATATATATATATATATATATATATATATATATATATATAATATATATATATATATAATATATATATATATATATATATATATATATATATATATCATTATATTATATATATATATATACACAATCATTATGCATGTATATATATATATATATATATATATATATATATATATATATATATATATATATATATATATATATATATATATCATAAGTGGCTATATATTTAGATACATTTTTTTGTTTTTTTATCAACTATAAAACGGAAATTGATGTTTGAATAGTTGATCTTAATTTTTTTAATAATGCGACTTTTTCTGAAATTTCATTGTACCAGCGCCGATAGTAGATATTGACAAGCAGTTGTAACTTTTTTTATGCAAGGAATATAGACATTATATATTGTTTTTATTACTATTACAAATTAGCCAGGTCAATTTCAGTATATATTAAAAAATTGTGAAAAAATGCAGAAAATTGCATTTTTCACTATTTTTTCAGATTTTCAAAGTACCGGCGCCGATAGTAAATATTATTTTATTGATCTAAAATTTTGCATGGCTTATTTTTATGGACATCCACAACTTTTCCGCACTATAACAATGTCATATAAAAAAAAAAAGTTAAAAACGCTCCGCCCTAATGAACACACACACACACACACACACACACACACACACACACACACACACACACACACACACACACACACACACACACACACACACAGACGACACATACACTCACACAAACGGTAATTACATGAGTTTACGGAGTTAGTTAAATACATTAAGGCGTTACCGCAGAGTTTCTTCCTATAATCTATTACTCTGAAAAGTGTTTTAGCCCAGAACCACCCCTTCAAAAAGATTCAATCGACATGGAACTAAGCCGCTTACCACCTACGATTTATTTGAGATTTTTTGAGCCTACTCTCATATAAATTAGATCTACAGTTTCGGCTACCCAAAACAGACAGACAGACAGACAGCCATACACACGGCTACTCCTATAGTATATTACAAGTGTTTGTGAGCCCTTCGGACCAATGTGTTAATGTTTGTAGTAGTAGTATATATTAGACAACAATGTGAGTGCAAACTACAATCGTGTTGCTGTCGTTGGTCACTGGTCAAAATGCCTCGGGGTAGACCACCTACAACCACCGTAGCCTGCCTCACCCAAGCCCCACGCCTGTCTCATCCCAGCCCACGCCTGCCTCACCACAGCCCCACGCCTGTCTCACCCCAGCCCCACGCCTGCCTCACCCCAGCCCCACGCCTGCCTCACCCCTGCCCACGCCTGCCTCACCCCAGCCCCACGCCTACCTCACCCAAGCCCCAAGCCTGTCTCACCCCACCCCCACGCCTGTCTCACCCCAGCCCCACGCCTGTCCTGCAAGCACACACAAGCACACACTTACACACACGCACGCACGCACTCACGTACGCACACACATGCACACACGTATACACACACACACACACACATGCATGCATGCACACAACACACACACACACACACACACACACACACACACACACTTACACACACACACACACACACACACTTACACACACACACACACACACACACACACACACACACACACACACACACACACACACACACACACACACACACACACACACACACACACACACACACACACACACACACACACGGTAAGTCCATGAGTCTACGGTGTAAGTGAAATGCGGCAAGACGATACCGCAGAGCTTATTCTCGTAATCTAATACTCGTAAGTGTTTTTAGTCCAAAACCTCCCTTCAGAAGGATTCAATCGACATGGGACCAAGCCACTTACCACCTACGATTTATTTGCGATATTTTGTACCTACTCTCATCAAAATTGAATTTACAGTTTCAGCTACCCAAGACAGACAGACAGACAGACAGACAGACAGACAGACAGACACACGGCTACTCCTATAGCATATTACAAGTGCTTGTGGGCCCTTTGGACCCATGTATTGATGTTTGTAGTAGTAGTATATATTAGACAACATGTGATTGCAAACTCCAATCGTGTCGTTGCTGTCGTTGGTCACTGTTCAAAGTGCCTCGGAGTAGACCACGTTCCGTGTGATTCCAACACACACACACTCACACACGCACACAAACGTCCATGAGTCTACTGAGTTTGTGGAATGTAGCAAGACGTTACCGTAGAGTTTTTCCTATAATATAATACTCCTAAAGTGTTTTAAGCCCAAAACACCCCTTCAAAATTATTCAATCGACATGGGGCCAGGGCGCTTACCACCTACGATTTATTTACGATTTTTTGAGCCTACTCTCATCAAAATTGAATTTACAGTTTCGGCTACTCAAAACAGACAGACAGACAGACAAACACACACGGCTACTCCTATAGTATATTAGACAAGTGCTTGTGGGCCCTTCGGACCCATGTATTGATGTTTGTAGTAGTAGTATATATTAGACAACAACAACATGTGATTGCAAACTCCAATCGTGTTGATGCTGTCGTTGGTCACTGGTCAAAGTGCCTCGGGGTAGACCACGCTGCGTGTGATTCCAACCCTTTGTGTTCCATGTGATTCCAACACACACACTCACACACGCACACAAAAGTTAAGTCCATGAGTCTACTGAGTTTGTGGAATGCAGCAAGACGTTACCGCAGAGTTTTTCCTGTAATTTAATATTCCTAAGTGTTTTTATCACAAACCCACCCTTCAAAATTATTCAATCGACATGGGACTAAGCTGCTTACCACCTACGATTTATTTGCGATTTTTTGAGCCTACTCTCATCAATATTGAATTTACAGTTTCGGCTACCCAAAACAGACAGACTGACAGACAGACAGACAGACAGACATACAGACAGACAGACAGACACACGGTTACTACTATAGTATATCAGATATATATATACGTATATATATATATATATATATATATATATATATATTATATATATATATATATATATATATATATATATATATATATATATATATATATATATTCATACATATATATATATATATGGAAATTATCCACTAAAACCGCTCTCTAATCGGGAGAATGGTATGGTGGGATTCGCCTTCCCTGTCAAAAATTGAGATGAGTAAAAATTCCACCTATGTATATATTGTTATAGAATTGGGTATAAATTAAGATGCATTAAATATAGTAATATAATTCTGGTGGTATTCACTAGTACCACAATTAATCAAAGGATTAACATAATATAAGAATTGTGAAGAAAATATTGGAACCTCCACGTAGGAACCGCCACGTAGGAGGCTGAAGCCCAGGTGATCAGAGATTTTCATTGAAGGCGATCATTCATGCATTAGACCTACACGATTAAGGTGTAGTACACTCTTGATTATACACTTAAGGTGTAGTCACGTTCATCATATTACTATGATTGAGCCAGCATAACCGATCAATCGGTTAAACCAAGGACGAAGTGGTAAAAACAGCACAACAGTACGTGCCGCGCCAGGAACTGTGGAAAGTTACCCTCGGCCTACCAACATCGCCGCCATTACGTGCACCTATCACAATTACCAGCGCCCTACAGCGACTACCACCACTCCCTCAAATAATAATCAAGCCTTCAAATCATCAACCCATCTACCACTGCTGAGTATACCTTAGTTAGCGTCTAAATAGGGTATCATTGCAGTCTAGGTAGTCCTTGGGTTAATAGCAAGGTGAGTTCACATCAATTATTACTATAATTTCAACAGTTTGGTGCCCTGAGTGAGGATTATCTTTAGGAATGTACAAGGTGGCCGTTGTGGGGCACAGTTTATGCCCTCAGCGACTGGCGGTGGAAGGTGTGGAACTCAGGCTCTTTCGGTCACCCGGCGGTCGTGCTGATCTTTTTGACATAGACGCACGTCTAAATGAAGTACTTTAGTGGCCTCATGACCTCACAGTTCTCTTTCTGGGGGGTAACGATATATAGCCACCAGTTTCCCCCGGCCCCTTTGGTAAACAACCTTGACTTGGCCGTCTCGACTGGCCCGCCGTACTCGCCCGCCGTGTCACAGACAGCCACGGCACACAGGCCGCATTGGTAAGCTAGCATCCGCCAACAACAATGTTTTCGAGGTTAGTTGCATTAAATAAAGTGGTGGATGGTTATAGGCGTGGCTTCGCGCCTTGGTAGGCCGAGTCAACTGCACATCCACCCTTAGATTAAAATCATTAAATTAGGGAACCCTAACTCGTAAACTTGTATCCAACCTTTTTTTTTTTTTTTTTTTTCTTTCATTTCATCTAATCATCAATTAAAATCATGGCGGAAGGGGCTAAAGCATTTCGCGCTAAATTAGGATGGCTTACACGCATATATAAAAAGTGTGAGGAAGCAGCTGAGACTATCCCTATTGACTATAATAGTTTAAATACAGGTCTGCTAATGCTAAAAACTAAATGGGATGATTATGAATAGGCTTACTTTCAATCATTAGAAGCTGGGGATAAAGAATTAATTAATTATGAGACCAAGTATGATCAAGAATGTACAAAATACATGGAAACGGTATTCAAATATGAGAACTTAGTGCGTGATCAGAAACCCACAGCAAAAGCCTCTTTACCCCAACTTAAATTACCAGATTTGTCATGGCCCCATTTTGAAGGGGAAAATTGGTATTCTTTCTGGGATAAATTCAAATTGATTGATGATAGGACTGATTTAACAGAGGTGGATAAATAAACTTATTTGTTAGGTCAGTTGAGAGGTTCTGCATATCTGCTGGTAAAGGAATTAACAGTAGAAAATGCCAATTATAATGTGGCACTCAAGATTCTTAGAGATAATTATGAAGATAAAGATCAGAAAATAAAGAATCTTTTCTGCAAGTTCATGGATCTACTGAGCCCTTCTCACAATCACAGAGAATTGGAAGAGTTCGGAATAACTTAAAAGTGCACACTAACTAAGAGCCATTGAAGCTCATAAACCCTTGACAGAGCCAGACTGGTTGGTCAGTATCATGATATGGAGAAAACTACCAACTAGGATGCGAGACCGCTTAAATCAGAGATACAATAGTAATTACTTCACGGTTAGAAGGGGCTATCTGGAGAGTCCGTGTTTGGTGGGCCGAAGGCCCACCAAACACAGGTGGTGGGCCGGAGGCCCACCAATAGCCCTCCGCAGGAGCTAGCCAAAAAGTCCGCCCGGAGGGCGGCTTTGCGGCTAGTATATATATATATATATATTAGTGATGGACCGAATAACTACTTTCCGTATTCGCGAATGCGAATGCGAATATTTGGTTTAGATATTTGCGAGTGCGAATGAGAATTGCGAATATTACATAACATTTCAAGTAATACGCAATTTTTTATATCATACATGGAACTGAAATATTTTATATGTATTGTAAGAGTTCAGCCATAACAATATGAATGTCTAAAGTAAATTGCATTCATTCAATTTTCTATGTTTCCAGGTTGCGGGGACGAGGACCCACTCTTACACGAATACTTACATGATAATATCTTACATAAATAATTATTTATTGCAAAGTTTACACTGTGCAATATCACTAGAGATAATCTCGAAATAATCCCAAACCACACTG
>JACEEZ010022776.1:722202-727202 GCA_016584305.1 Chionoecetes opilio
TGGTCAAATTCTTTATGGGCCACACCTACCCCAAGTTCCTTTCTCTGTATATGGGGCAGGCCTAGGTATGGTAGGGGAGCGTACATATGTTTTCATATGTTTACAAGTGCCCCTAGGTCCTTAGCCGCGTCTTTCCTTTCTTAACATCTGGTCGACGGTCAATTTATATTTCAGTCCTAACAACAACCTTACTTCCCAATATCCTTCTCACTTCTTCCTTTTTCATTTATTCCTCCTTTCTCCCAAACATCTTTATTTTCCTATTTTCTTCCTTTCGCCGCGCTGAATGGTATTGCAAAGCGGCTGCAACATTACTCCCTTCTCAAGAGCGCGTCCCCGCGCGAAGCATCATCGCAAAGAATCATGAGTTTGATGAGGGCAGGCATCCGGCTGGAGAGGGCCATCATCAGGTAAAGGTTCCAGAGGAATGGGGGCGGAAGTCGGGGACGACCTCCCCTGGCAACCAGAACCACAGACTCGAAGTGCGCAGTAAAGACCCCCGAACAGCGCGAAGATTCCAACCGGTAACAGCATCCAGTTCCAGGCAGACCAGCCCAGGTTAACCAGAGGTGTCGGCTTCATGAGTAGTTTCAGCTTTTCTACATAAGTTGGGAGAAGCCAAGGGTCATGAATAAAAAAGGTCATAAGGGTTATGATGTTGGTAGAAAAAACCCTGGTAATAGATACACCATACGCAATGTATCGCTGAAAAGATCAGAAGGTGAAAAAGATCTTGGAGTAAGGGTGAGCCCAGACCTCCGACCTAGGAAACAATGCATTGAGGCTAGAAATGGAGCTAATAGTGTTAGGATTCATTACCAGAAGTGTTAAAAGTAGAAGTGCGGAAGTTATTCTAAACCTTTATCTGGCTCTAGTCAGATCTCAACTAGACTATGCAGTTCAGTTTGGGTCTCCATATTACAGGATGGAGATAGCCTTGTTAGAATCAGTGCAGAGAAGGATGACCAAAATGATTCAAGGGATGCGTAACTTTAGTTATGAGAGGAGATTGAAGCTATTAAAGTTACACTCACTCGAGAGACGCACAGTAAGGGGCGATCTGATAGAAGTTTTTAAGTGGATAAAGGGATTTAATAAAGGAGAGGTAGGAAAAGTTCTTACGGCTATTAACCAGGGCAGAACAAGAAGTAACGGATTCAAGCTGGAAAAGCGTAAATTTTAAAAAGAAATAGGGAAGAACTGGTCCACAAATAGAGTGGTGAATGACTGGAATGGACTCAGTAGACAGGTAGTTAGTGCGGAGTCATTGGGGAGCTTTAAAAAGGTGCTGGATAGGTTCACGGATGGGAATGAAAGGTGGATGATGTAGGTAGTGTTAGGTAACAGGAACTACCACGTGTAGGCCTCACGGCCTCTTGTAGCTTCCTTAGTTTCTTATGTTCTTATGTTCTTAAGGGTCCAAACCAAAACTGCAGGGGAGGGTCACATTAGGGAGATTTACGAGAAATGATGTTCCCAGGAAGAGAACACAGGAGGTTTGGATAATGGGAATGGTTGTATAATCAGAGGTACTTCCTTTATAATTGAAATTGAAATTGATTGTGTGTGTAAGGTAACAAGAAGGAAAAATGTATCACCATGAATATTACATCCTTGACTGATTTGCAAAAAGCCCGTAGCAATTATTGTGTGCCTGGAGGGCGAGATAGAGGTTTTACGACTAGTCAACGTAACATCAAGCGGAGTATTTGTGGCATAAACCTGACCATCTAATTTTTCAAGGAAAACTGGCCTAAAGGATTTGACAATCAGTGCTATACAGAGTTTGGAGACAGAGTTATGATCTACAAATATAGCTACCTCACAACAGGCAGTACTACTTGCATATATGGGACCTGTATGTAAAACTTTCCAAGAACTCAATTTCCTCACCGCTCGCATGAACAGACTGTACTGTTTCATCTAGTAAGCCTCCAAACACCTGGACCTTGGTCTTAAGCCAGGAGACCTCAAATCCCAAAGGCATCGCCTCCTCGTGCAGCGCCTTGAGAGCCATCACCAGGACCTCCAACGACTCAGCAAACATTACTGCATCATCGGCAAAAACAAGATCAGTGATCTTGGTGTTGCCGAGGGATGCTCCACTATCACTTTGATCTGCAACTTTGTCCAATACCCAGTCCATACAAGTGTTGAAAAGTGATGGGGCAAGGACGCACCCTTGCCTCACTCCTGTATTCACAGGAAATAAGCTGGATAAACCTCCCCCAAACTTCACAGCACTCTCAGTCCCAGAGTACAGACCAGCCATCAAACCAATAGTCCTTGCAGGAATCCCACGAAGTCGCAGAAGATCCCATAGCGACTCACCATGCACTGAGTCAAACACCTTCTAGAGATCAACATAGGCTGCAAGCATCCCCTGTCGAAACTAACATCGGCAATCCACCAGGACACGAAGCGCTAGAATACGGTCCGTTGTTGACTTACCAGGCGTGAACCCAGACTGCTGAGGTCTCTGATGTTTCAGCAGATGATTGCGGATCCGTGTCAGCAATAGATGGGCAAGCACCCTGCCTGGCACGTTGAGCAGTGTAATACCGCTGTAATTGTTGCAGTCCTGACGGTCCCCTTTCCCTTTCCAGATAGGGACGACCAGCCCCCTTTTCCAGTCAGGAGGAATGGTACCCGATTGCCACACGGCAGTCAGGACAGCATGCAACCCGCGGATCATAGCTTCACGCCCAGCTTTAAGGATCTCCGCACTGATATTCAAAACACCAGCTGCCTTTGCACCCCTCAAATATGCGACAGCCTCTCTGACTTCGTCAAAAGACGGTGCGGTTTCGTCAATGGGAGGATCGGCATCCACTGCCCGTAACCCAATGGTGTGAAGCTGCTCAATTGGAGGGTTCACCGTGAACAACTGCCAAAAGTACTCAGCCCAACGAGCCATCTACCCATCCATGTTCGACACGAGGGGCCCATCTGCTGCTAGAATAGCACTCGCCCGAGAAGGAGACTTGGAACGGAGCTTCTTCAGGGCTCGGTAGGCGGGTCGGAGGTCATTAGCGTTCAAATGTACCTCGATATCCTCAGCGAGACTCATGACATAACTCTCCTTGACTCTCCCGGGATGGTTCTATTCCGGCGTGACAGAGCCCTGTGCTGGTCCTGGTTCCTAGCGCGACTCTCCTCGATATTTTACAGCGTCTCCGTCAAGACAAAACCACGCCTTGACCTCGGGCGCTCCCCAATACACTCCTTGGCAGCCTGGAGAGTTTCACGTTTGAAGGTATCCTACAGTTATATAGGGCCCTCGAGGGCACCGAACACATCAAACCGATTTGAGACTGCCACGGCATACTCATGGGCACATGTGAAGTCCTTCAGTTTCTCATGATGAATCACAGTATCGTTACCTCTTCAGATTCTTCTGGACTTGACATGAAGCTTAAGTGTAGCAACAACAAGTCTGTGATCTGTTCCAAAGAACTCAGCACTCCAGTAAACCCTGCAGTTCTGGAGGATCCTCCACGAGTACTAACGAGTACGTGGTCGATCTCCTTAGCTACCCCTCCGGCATTACTATACCATGTCCAGCGGTGCAGTTCTGGTCTCTGATACCAAGAACCTGCAATACACCTTCTGGACCTCGCAAAATTCAGAAGCAGAGAACTGTTAATGTTTCTGGGACCGGAGCCATGGGGTCCAATACATAACTCATAACCATCTCTCACAGTAGTAGCATTGAAGTCGCCCAAGACAATGAGTGTGTCCCGAGGAGGACATTGGTATAATAGTCGATTTTGGCGTTGAACATCTCCTTCTCTTCAGTTTCACGCACCTCGGTAGGAGCGTACACTGCAACAAGAGACATGAAACCTAGATTGTGTTTCATCCTCACCCGCATTATACGCTCATCAACCGGAGTAATCTCAACAACTGACGGCTGCAGTTTGCTGGAGATGCCTATAGCTACTCCCCGGACATGGTGACCATTGCTCATGCCGGACCATTGCTCATGCCAGTTTTATGCCATAATTACAAACTAACTAGGGGTCAAGGCAAACAGAAACACAAAGTGATCCAGGCTTAACAAAGTTATTTAATATGTAATAAATAGTCACTATAACTAGGCACCATACCATAACCACCACCACTTAACCTAATAGTGCTAACTTTAAGTTGCTATCCAGCAGGAATATTAATACACAGTACACACAGTTAACACAACAGTACAGTTGTGTGAGCTCTACACAAATCCTATTAAGATAACATAATATATAAAAGGTGGAACAATACTCAAGTGTTGGTGACCCGGGGTTACCGCAGGAAGGAAGTCTTAACTTCACGACGTCCAAAACCAGTCTGCTGACCCCATGGGTTCAGCGTCCACGAACCCTTCTGACACATCACCCACCATACGTCATCATCATGACACGTCAGCGATAATTCATCATTAACAATTATGCTTATAATTACATATCTTAGAATTACCTAGAAATCCATATTACCACATATAATAATAATGATACCAAATAATAGAATTACATACAAAAATAACATAAACATATTAAACATATAACATACATAACATATTAAACATATATTTAATAATAATATAAAATAAGACATTTTAAGGAGGAACCATAACATACCAAAACACCAGTAGTAGGTGTAACCCCCATTACTAGTCTCGCCACTGCCAGGCCTCCTCGTATCAGAGAGTCCCACTATACCCATCCTCAGCCTACTGAGCTCGCCCGATAGGAGAGGTAGTGACGATCGTATGAGAGGCTCAGAACGTTCCACGAGCCCAAACGAAGAGCCCTCCGGAGGTTTATCCCAGGAGTGATTCGACTGGCAGGCGCTGCCTCTGAACCGCCCCGGCCACCCCCATAAGAAAAGGATGGGCTAGGGGACCCTACCACTCGATTTAGAGTGCGGTATTCCCGAGGACTTTGCCCCGCACCTGTCATAGGCACCCCCCCCCCCCCCGCGTCGGCATCGGATGGGTCTGCGCGGTCGGGCCCCCG
>JACEEZ010022776.1:732202-742202 GCA_016584305.1 Chionoecetes opilio
TTAAAGTGATCATTAAAATCTCCAAGAATGGAAACTTCAGCAAAATGAAGATGAGCTTAGATGTGGTCCACTTTGGATGTCCAATAGTCAAATAACTGTACATAGTCTGAGGAGTTAGGTGAGGATATACATCACATAATAATTTAGTAAGATAAGAGCGACACTGAAGGCAAAGCCAGATGGTGAACAATTATGAAGATTCAAGAATGTGGGCACGAAGTGGTGTCGTTGCGTACGTTTACAATACAGCCAGTTTTGGATTTAAAATATGAATAGAGAGAATAAGAGTGTTTATGTGTGTGTGTGTGTGTGTGTGTGTGTGTGTGTGTGTGTGTGTGTGTGTGTGTATGTGTGTGTGTGTGCGTGTGCGTGTGCGCGTGTGTGTGTGTGTGTTGTGTGTGTGTGTGTGTGTGTCATTCATTCATGGTCTTGTCCACGCGAGCTGGCTGGTGATCACCAGATTCACCCTCCCGGTGCGAGCTTGAAGATCATTATTACCGATCATTGGGTAATACTGGGACCTCACCCCCCCCCACACCCATACCACCCACACATATATATATATATATATATACATATATATAATATATATATATACATATATATATATATATATATACATATATATATATATATATATATATATATACATATATATATACATATATATATATATATACATATATATACATATATATACATATATATACAAAATATAACATATATAATTACATATATATATATATACATATATAATATATACATATATATAATATATACATATATATACATAATATACATATATATACATATATATACATATATATATAATAATATACATATATATATATATATACATATATATACATATATAATATATATATACATATATATATATATATATACATATATATATATATATAATATATAATATATATATATACATACGCGTGTGTGTGTGTGTGAAAACACGTTTTAATGTTTGAATAGATTGATTACTCACACACACACACACACACACACACACACAACACACACACCGCCACAATGGTTAAGTGGATAAGAGCGTTGGTACGACATTATGTGGTTAGCCGGTTCGAATCCTCACTGCTCCCGGGGATATTTCACTGACAAATTCGGGTGGTTACTGTCCCCCTTGAACAAGGAGATGGGTGTGTTTGGTGTGTAAGGTCCCAGCATTACCCAAATATTGATAATAATGAGCTCCAAGCTCACTCCGGATATTCCCGTTTTTCTATGCGAGTATGTGGTTTCCGAGTGAGGACGCTTGGCTGTAGATCCGAAACTAACCATAGGATTTTCTCGAAAATACCCTCATTGTGATTCCCACTCTAAGTTGCCAATAAATTATTTTGGAAAACTTAACCTAACCTATCCGTAACCTAACGTAACCTAACCTGATGTGTTGAAGAGTAAACACCATATACTCATCCAGAAAACGGGAATATGCACTCCAGGAGGGTGAAACTGGCGATCGTGAGTCTGACTCGCGTGGACAAAACCATGCATGGGTGAATGACACACACACACACAGCTCCTGGATTTATCATTCACTGTCCTACCGAAGCTTCACAAGAGAAATGGCGCAACAGACCCTTGGCACTAGTTTAGAACAGCTAGTCAAAGCAAAATTGGAAGAAATGGAGCGTTTGTCTTCTGAAGGGAGAGATTCTACCAGGTGAAGCAAAACTGCTAAGGACGTTGCTGCTGCCATCATGCCAGGTATTGCTAATATAATAGCTGTGGTTGTCTCCGCCGCAGTATCGACAGCAGTTAAGGATATTACAGACAAGTTACTGCTTCATTCTGATGTGACACAAAAAATCAACCTACAACATCGCTATGATAATGATCGGCTGGAGCAGTACACAAGAAGGGACAATCTGAGAATATTTGGTATTGAAGAGGATTCAGACGAGGACGAAGACGTCTTGTAAGCAAAGGTTATTGAAATTGCTGCTGTTGTTGGGGTGAATATAGAGGCAGATGATATATCTATCGCTCATCGTTTGGGAAAGGCTGGAGAGAGCAGCAGGCCTGTAATTGTGCGATAATGCTATCGGAAGAAGAGAAACGCAGTGATAATCAACAAGAAAAAGCTGAAGGAGAAACAAAGGAAAGTCTACATCAACGAGGACTTGACACCCCTAAGGGCAACGATGCTGAAAATGATCAAGGAACAAGCGGTAGTGAGGAATGTTACCACCAGAGACGGAAGAATATTGGCATGGCTCGTCGACAAGGAGAGGCCCGTGGCGATAACTACACCGGAGGAACTACATCAGGTCGGCATTGATTCACCTGATTGGAAGCGTCTCAAACTGGATCACCTGATGAAGTAGGATGGCGCGGGAGTACAGCACTATCCAGCGCTCGTTCAGTACTCTGCATACAACACTGAGTCAAACAGCTTATATACAATCCATAACACCTACATATAGTGCAGTACCTATACAAAACACAACACCCACAAGTGACACAACAGAGATACATAACCCACTACCTCAACAAGACACTACATCGACTCAAACAAGCAATAGTCTTGAGCACACACGCAGTAATACGCGTAAGCAGACCACGACACACTCACGCAGCGCCACTCCACAAGGTCTTACGACCAACATAACGACCACTCAGAGTTTAAGCCTTAACATTTTGACGATCAATGTTTGCGGGTTAAAATATAAACTATCATTAAAAGAGTTTATTGTGTTTATTATGAATTATGATGTAGTGTGCATGTGTGAAACCAAGTGTGATGATGCCGATATGAACAACATAAGGACTGTTATGGAAAATAGTGGATTTGATATTGTCTATAAGAACAGGAACGCCTTAAGTAGATATAAATCCGGAGGTCTCTTAATTGCTGTAAGAAACGCTGTGAGTTTTAGTTGGAAAGAAATCAAAAGTAGTGATGAAACCTTACTATCTGTATGCGTATATGGACGAGAGGTTGGTTTAGAGAAAAACTTGTTCATCACGTGTGTTTACATTCCTCCCAGTCACTCACGGTATGGCAAGCCACAACACTTTGATGAGCTTGATGAATTATTTTTATCTAATTCGGACTGTTATCATGTGGTATGTGGTGACTTTAACGCCCATACTTTGTCTTTGTCACTTGTAACACTTTGTCTGACGTTGCTCAAATCAGTGAGGATACAGTTAGTAATCTACCAACAGAAATTGATGTTAATTGTGTTTTAAGTTCCTCAGGTTGTTTACAGAATAGATTCAATCAGGATGGTACACCTGACAGAAGCTCTTACGGTAAGAAATTAGTTGAAGTGTGTAAAAATAATTATGTTGTTATATTTAACGGTAGAATTGGTTATGATATGGGGATTGGAAAATACACAACCACCTACAATACAACTATTGATTACGTTATCGGTACGCACAATATATAATAATACAATAATAAAACATGTGAAAATATTTAAGGTATTAGAATTCAATCCATTATATTCCGATGTACACTGTGGTATACAGACTGTGTTAGAATTTTCTTGCCTAGTGAGACAAGCGTGTAAAGAGAGTAGTGAAGTGAATGAAGCATCTTGTGTAAGACCGGGAAGATGGAAAAATGAGAGAAAGAGTGAGTACGTGGAAAGTGTGGATGGTAACAGGGTGAATGAGCTGCTTGACGGAGTGAATGACATGACTGTGGGTGAATGACATGACTGTGGATGACATAACTCACCAGTTAAAACTTGTGTTAATAGAACCAGCTTTAAAGATTTTTTCACAGAGTAGTAAGAGCAAATATATAAAAAAAGAGTAATAATGCTAATATGAAAGGATATGACAAACAGTGCTTTATTGCTAGAAAAGTATACCACAAAGCTAAAAATAAACATAATAAACATAAAAGTATCACTACGTTTAATGCTATGATAGAAAAAAGTAAGAAATACAAGAAAGAAATAACAAGGGCGAAGAATAAAGAAAATCTCAATATAGTAAAACAACTAAGAGAAGTCAAAAGTAAAGATCCAAAGTTATATTGGAAAATATTAAAAGGGGATCAAAGTAACAAAGAGAGCAAGATTATACTTGACGAATTTTACGACCATTTTAGATTGCTATTTACCGATGATGACTATAATAACGAGGACATTAACTATGAAATCATTGGTGAGAACAACTCGCCTTTATTGAATAGTCCCATCACTTCTGATGAGATAAAAATATGCATAAGTAAGCTAAAAAATAATAAATCGCCTGGTGTTGATAATATAATTAATGAATACATTAAATGCACGCAAGAATTACTGTGTCCCTTATACGTCAAACTATTCAATAAGATATTGGATACGGGTGTTTTTCCATCAGAGTGGGCGACTGGGGTAATAGTGCCGTTATACAAGAACAAGGGAGACGCTAACGACACGAACAATTACAGGGGAATTACTTTGTTAAGCTGTTTGTGAAAAAATATTTACATCCATTCTGAACGATCGACTTAAACAATATTCTGAGGCTAATCATATAATTAATGAAACGCAGGCAGGTTTTAGGCAGGAATATTCTACCCTGGACCACATGTTTTTGCTCAAATGTGTTATTGACTTGTTTAAGTGGAAGAAGAGAATTTTTGTTTGTTTGTTTGTAGACTACAAAAAGGCATTTGATATGGTGTGGAGAGAAGGTTTATGGTATAAACTTGTTAGGGATGGTATTAACGGTAAATTGTTGAAGGTTGTTCATAATATGTACAATAATATTAAGTCTTGCGTAATGCTGGATCAACAACTGTCTGACACATTTACGTGTAACACGGGTGTGAGACAGGGAGAAAACCTATCGCCACTGCTCTTTGCTTTGTATGTTAATGACTTACAAGACAAGCTTATTGAATGTAATTGTAACTATTTAGATTTCGATAATGATCTTCTGAATGTTTATTTAAGTTTATTAGTGTTGATGTATGCAGACGATACAGTGGTACTATGTAGTAGTGAGGCAAACATGAATCAGGCACTAACAGCTCTTCATAGTTATTGTTCCGAGTGGAAATTAAAAGTTAATGGTAGTAAGACTAAAATTGTAGTGTTTAGCCGGGGTCAAGTACAAACAAGTAATTACAATTTCAAATTTGGTGGTGAGGAATTAGAGGTAGTTAGCGAGTATAAATACTTAGGTATATTGTTTAATTATAATGGGAGGTTTAGGAAGGGGGAGTTGGAATTAAAGGAACAAGCAACGAGGGCCTTGTACGCGCTAATTGGCACCTCACGCATATATGACTTGCCAGTTGACATTCAAATTGAATTGTTTAACACTATGGTTGTACCCGTATTAACATACGGTTGTGAAGTCTGGGGTGATAATATCATACGGGAGGTAGAACTATTACAAATGAAATTTCTGAAACATATTTTGTATGTACACAGATATACTAGCACCGATATTGTATATGGAGAACTAGGGGTGTATCCACTTGAAATTACTATTAAGTGTAGGATGATTCATTACTGGTCTAAATTGATTATGGGAAAACAAACAAAATTAAGTTATGTAATGTACAACTGTTTATTGCAGCTACACACAAGTGGTGTTTATATATCGCCATGGCTAGAATGTATAAAGAATATATGTATTGAGTGTGGTTTGCCAGTAGTGTGGATGACGCAAACTATTAACAACCCAAAATGGTTTAGGAAAGCGGTGGAACAGAAATTAAAAGATATATGGATAACAACTTGGTATAGAAATGTAACAAGCAGAGGCATTTGCAGTAGTTATATGATGTATAAAGACGTTTATGGGATTGAAGAGTATTTAGCCAAACTAAATAAAACTAATCGTATCTCTCTAACTAAATTCCGCACAGGAAATAATCAGCTGCCAATTATTACTGGAAGACATAGTCAAATAAGCAGGGAAGAGCGTTATTGTACTCAATGTAATGACGGACAACTAGGAGACGAATATCATGTTCTGTTGCAATGTCAAAATGAGGAAATTATTCAGTTAAGAACCAGATACATACCAGAGTATTACAGGTTACACCAAATCACTCTAAATTTACAATGCTGATGCAGAACAAAAATGTAATAATATTAACAAATTTAGCACAATTTGTAAATGCTTTGATTAAGCTGTTTAGATGATTTTTCGGATATGAATGTGTATATATATTACACAGGAGCTCCATACTTTTTATAAAGTCTGAGCAAATAAATATATTCTATTCTATTCTATTCTATTCTATTCACACACACACACACACACACACACACACACACACACACACACACACACATACACATACACATACACACACACACACACACACACACACACACACACACACACACCGCCACGATGGTCAAATGGATAAGACCGTTGGCACGCCATTATGTGGTTAGCCAGTTGGAATCCTTACTGCTCCTGGTGATTTTTCACTGACAAATCCTGGTGGTTACTGTCCCCTTGAGCAAGAGGATGGGTGTGTGTGATGTGTAAGGTCCCAGCATTACCCAAAGATTGGTAATAATGAGCTCCAAGCTCACTTCGGGAGGGTGACACTGGCAATCGCGAGTCTGACTCGCGTGGACAAGACCATGGGTGAATATCACACACACACACACACACACACACACAAGCCCGTGCGTGCGCAGTCTTGCACTGTCACACAAATGCAAGGTGGCCTCCGATAAAGAAAGATAAGAACAAATTGTAACTAGTGCAAATGAATGAATGAACAGAACTCAGTAAAATGTTTAGTTTTCTTGTTTCCTAGATATAATATGTTTGCGAATGGTTCCCACGTGTCCGTCCTTATCGTGTATATGTCATTTAGGCAATAAAGATGTAAACCTAAGCACTATCTTCCTCGCTTGAAATACGAATGACCTATTCAAAAATAGTTTTCCCTAGCTTATTTCCAACTCACACGTTCCCTTCGATTATATAGTTTGTCAGTTGCTCAATCCATGGATATTTGTGAGGCTTTTAATAGCTACCTCTTCGTCCCGGCACCTTTTGTGCCATGTTCATTTCGCATATGCCTCTCTCAAGCAGCTGCGTAACCATAGTTATTATCATGGAAAATAGTTCTTACTGTAAAGTGCCACTTGAAAATGGACACTTACTTGTAGATATACGTACTGAATTCCCGATTGAGAGTATATTATATTCGTGTAGAACTTGCAACGAATGAATTTTCTGTTTCTGTAGAAAGTGCTGGTATAAAGGAGTGTTATAGTCATTGCACATGTTTCGTAAAATATTTATGTTGGATTGATGTGAACTAATCACACATCACAGAAAAAAAAAATTGATGAATCGATTGATGCTGGTCTTATATTCGATGCTAGATAGTTAACACTAATAGTTAATGGATAGTTAATGGAAATGTTTAACGATAAAAAAAGGACACTAGAAACCTTCCCCAATGTCCAGAGATGGAAACAAAACTGTCTCCTATGTTTGAATGCATTTAAACTCTAAAATCAAGACATATTGACCACAAGTCACATTACTGAGTACGGTAGACGAATATCAATTATTTGTCCATGTATTCAAAGACACCGAGAGCCACCCTGACATCATCATACGCGTGAAAGTAATTTTCCCACAAAACTCGTTATCGCTCTAAATTTGTGATTTTTATTATATAAATTTTTTGTTAGTTGTTCAGGGAACAGTTTAAGAGTTTTCATTTAATGTGGAGGTATTTGATAGTTACGTTTGTATTTTTATAAGGTCATTCATTTTTGCATTCAGTTAAGCGAAAAATATCCACTCATATAAATCTTCTTGCATATCTTTTCAAGCTACAGTTTTCTGTAATATAGGAATGTTCTTCAAAAAGAAAGTAAATGTACCGAGAGCCGATAAGCAAAAAATATATTTAAGAATTGCTTTATAGCATTATTTCACAACTCAGTCACTATGACAAGGTAGACTAAAAATATAAATGAAAAAAAAAAATATGTATATATATATACATAAATAATGATATTACAAATTATATAAAAAACTAATATATCCGCCTTATCACCCCTTGTATGGAGTATGTCTCATGTTTGTGGGGAATCCAATCATACAGGTCTCCTAAATAAGGTAGAGTTTAAAGATTTTCGTCTCATCAACCTTCTTTCTCTGACTGACTGTCTTCAATCTTTAAATCACCGCCAGAATGTTGCTTCTCTTGCTAGCTTCTAGCGTCATATTCACCCTCACTGCTAATTTGAGATTGCTAACGCACGTCTCCCCCCCCCCACTTTAACGGCCATGCTGCACATGACTTTCTACTCATTAGCGTCCCTATTCTAGCCATCTTCCGAATGCACAAGAGTTAACCAGTACCCTCAATCATTCTTCCCTTTCACTCGTAAACTTTGGAACTCTCTTCCTGCTTCTATTTTTCCATCTTCCTACGACTTATTTTTTTTTCAGGAGGACTTTCAAGACACCTCCCTAACTGAAGCGGGGTTCAGACTACACGTATTTGGTACGTGCGTCTTGTCAACGTGACGTCATCGTGACGTCACCGTGACGTCACTTCCTGCTTGTGTGACCTTGAAAGACGTGCGTCTCCGGAGGCAAAGATTCCGAGCTTCCAATTCTTTTGGCGCGCTGCGTGAGCGGTGGTGCCACAATTTATAGAACATTATACGTAACTAAGTTTTGCAATATCAAAATAATGCTGTTTCCAAGGTCTGATTTAAAATATATTTATTATCAGTGATTCTGGAAGACAATATTAGTAATGGAAGACATACATGATGTGAAAATATTGTGTTCCACTGCTTGAAGGCGGAACAGCGGCATCGCTGCTTGAATGTAAGCTCCACCAACACCAGTACCTCTGTTGTATTTCCTGCGTTATTTCTCGTGTTCTCTAGTTCTAACCCTCTCACGTGCCCCTCTAGTAGCTACTATATACCATCCTTCCTACAGCATCACGTTACGCCACCAACACCCTCTACAGGCCGTGTAATAGGTAGTATTTATTAGTGACTTGAAAAATACAGCCACGACTGCGATATGTGGCAACACCTGTGGACCCCGTTATACAGAATCCACTTGTAACCTTTGCAATAGCCTGCTGTCAGGGGATTGTAGCGCTATATAGGTAGAGCAGGGAGTGAAGGGGGATATAGTGAAGGGAGTAATAGGTGTGTCATGGGGTACAAAAGGGAGGAAGTAAGGAAAACAAGGCGGTTTTATACTGCAATTTTTTCTGATACGAGCGAGCGGGAATGACCAGTGAGACGAGTAACGTCATCGTGACGTCACGGTGACGTCACGATAACAAGACGCACGTAGCAAATACGTGAAGTCTGAACCGGGCTTGAATTGGCTCAACCCCCTATCGGCAAACTTTTACTGTTTACTTTATATTGACTGGAGGCTAGCAGGATTATGGTCACTTTTTTTTCCGTTGCCAGTTTTTTGATATGTAAAAAAAAATAAGAAATGACTTACATAAAAAAGTCAAAATAAAACCGGTATGATGTAAAGAGTACAACCGTTATATAATTAATTACGCGTATAATCAGACCTTGTAAAGAATACAACAAACATTTATATTACAAAATGATATATGGGTTGGTGTGGAAAACTCGTGATGAAAGCTATGACCCTTTTTAACAATGCATCCAGACTTGAGTCAACAACTTAATATGGATTGTCTCCAGAGTAAAAAGGAACCAAGATCCACGCACATTTTTGAACTACCTCCCTCACGCGAAGGTACAGTTTCCTACGGCGTGTATTGTCTACAGTCTTAACATGCTCTTTTCGATTTATATATGATTATTTATAATTATGTCTTCTAGAATTAATAGCTGGAATATAATTATAACTATATAAAAAAATAGGAAAAAAATAGAATCTGTGTTTGCAGTACTTTGCTACCAACGGCGAATGTTCCTTGCATTTATTATACTGCAAAATAACTTTTATAAAATTGCCATTAATTACTTTTAGTTATCATGGAGGTGCTAGACGCAAATAGTTA
>JACEEZ010022777.1:0-10709 GCA_016584305.1 Chionoecetes opilio
TAAGCTATTAATAGAAGAGTGAGAGGCA
Source organism: Chionoecetes opilio (assembly GCA_016584305.1). Lineage (NCBI taxonomy): Eukaryota > Metazoa > Arthropoda > Malacostraca > Decapoda > Majidae > Chionoecetes > Chionoecetes opilio. The sequence continues at coordinate 29 of JACEEZ010022777.1, forward strand.
TGATATACGCTTTTTTTTTAAACTACAAAATGAAAAGTATCCAAAATTTTTCCTCTTTTTTAAAGAATTAATTTTTAAAACACCTTAAGTAGGTTACTACATTAAGCTATTAAATAGAAGAGTAAGAGGTTATTATGTGATATAACGGTAATAGCAACGTTTTTCAAGTTTCTCTAACTGTAGCGTTATGTATATATACAAGTATTTTACTATAGATTGCTATAAACCATATAATGTAGTGTTTCAATGATATTAGCTTTTTATCGGTGATATATAGCTGTTTTCCTACAAATTGAAGTATAAATCCTCTTTTAGAATAATTTACACCTATAAGTTACTTACATTATATTAAGCTAATAAAGAAGAGTAAGAGGTATTTATTGTGATATAACGGTATATTGCAAGCGTTTTTTCATAGTTTCTTGTAAACTGAAGCGTTATTGCTATATACAAGTACTTTTACTTATCAGATTGCTATAAACCCATAATATGTAGTTTTTTCAATGATATTAGCTATTTATCGGTGATATATAGCTGTTTTCCTACAAATTGAAGTATAAAATCCTCTTTTTAGAATAATTTGCACCTATAAGTAGTTTAAACATTACATTAAGCTATTAAATAGAAGAGTAAGAGGTTATTTATTGTGATATAACGGTATATGCAAGCGTTTTTCATAGTTTCTTCTAAACTGTAGCGTTATTGATATATACAAGTAGTTTTAATTATTATTTTGCTATAAACCCATAAAATGTAGTGTTTTCAATGATTTTAGCTAGTTATCAGTGATATATAGCTGTTTTCCTACAAATTGAAGTAACAATCCTTTTTTTAGAATAATTTACACCTATAAGTATCTTACATTACATTAAGCTAATAAATAGATGAGTAAGAGGTTATTTATTGTGATATAACGGTATATTGCAAGCGTTTTTCATAGTTTCTTGTAACTGAAGTGTTATTGTATATATATAAGTAGTTTTACTTATCAGATTGCATAAACCCATAAATGTAGTGTTTTCAATGATATTAGCTATTTATCGGTGATATATAGCTGTTTTCCTACAAATTGAAGTATAAAATCCTCTTTTTAGAATAATTTGCACCTATAAGTAGCTTACATTACATTAAGCTATTAAATAGAAGAGTAAGAGGTATTTATTGTGATATAACGGTTTATATGCAAGCGTTTTTCATAGTTTCTTGTAAACTGTAGCGTTATTGTATATATACAATAGTAGTTTTAACCTATTAAATTGCTAAAAACCCAAAAAATGTAGTGTTTTAAAATGATTTTTTACCTTCCCCCCCCAGTGATTATGCTGTTTCCTCAAATTGAAGAAAAATCCTCTTTTTAAATAATTTGCACCTATAAGTAGTTTAAAATTACTTTAAGCATTAATAGAAAGTAAGAGGCTTTTTGTGTATAAGGGTTATAGCAAGCTTTTTTCATATTTCTTCAAACTTAGCGTATTGTATATAAAAGTTTTTTTTACTTATCAATTGCTAAAAACCCATAAAGTAAGGTTTTATTTGATATAAGCTATTATGAATAGTTTTTCAATTTTAATTAATCTTTTTAAAAGTATTTCTTACTTTATAGTATTACCTAATATTAGTATTTAAGATTTACAGTTTATTTGTGATAACGTATCTGCAAGTTTAAATATTTTTTAATGAATTATGTATATACTATTTTAATAAATATTATAAAGTAATAATTATGTATGTATTTAATGATTTTATATTTTGATGATATAGGTTTTTCTAAAATAATATAAATATTTTTAAATTTATTTCATAAATCTAGGTTTTATTATATAAATAGATTAAATTATTTTTTATAAATTAAATATGTTTTTCAATATTTATTTAAGATGTAGCTTATTTATAAATAAGATAAATTTTTATATTTGAACAACCTAAAGTAGTTTTCAATGTATCTAAAATTAAGCGTATTATAGTGATATAACTATAATTGAAGTTATATTTTTCTTAATAAATTTGTATTATAAGTATTTACAATATTACATTAATATATTGTAATATTAAATGTGATATAAGTATATTTTGAATATTTTATAGTTTATACTGTAATTCATTAAATGAAAGTATAAAGTATTTTAATATTTTTATTAAGTACTAAATTATAGTTACATAAAAGTAGTTATTGTATATATACATTTTTCATTTATTAACTAAATTAGTTTTTATATTATATATTTATTAATGTTCTAAATATAAATTTTTTTAAATATTACTTAAGTATTAATTTTACTAAAATGAAGATAAAGTTTTTTTAGATAAGTTATAAAAGCTTCATATTTTTAAATGAAGTAGTTATTATATTTGACTTAATGTATAAATTTTATATTCTTTAAATATTAGCTTATATATATAATGTTTTAAATTAAATAAAAGGTTTTTTGATATTTTTGATATAAGTATAATAAGCGTTTTTAAATAGTTTTAAACTGTACTTTTGATATAAAGATTTATTTTAATTGATTAACCTATAAAGTAAGTTGTTTATTGATATTAGTATTATGTATTATAGTTTTTACCTAAAATTAATTTTAATTTTTAGAATATTTACTTATAGCTTTTTACTAATAATAAAAGTTTATGTTATTATATTTATAAGGTATATTAAGTTTTTACATATTACTAATAAATAGCTTATTTATATATTATATAGTTATTTCAATTGCTATAGCATAAATGTAGGTTATTTATATATATAAGTATTTACGTTTTTCACATATCGTAAAATAGTTTTTTAGATATTGCTACTTATAAGTTCTTACAACTTAAGTATTATTTTAAATAATATTTAGTATATAGTATTATTCAAGGTTTATATAGTATTTCTTTAAATACGTTTTGTATATATAAGTATATTTTACTTATATTCTATACCTATAAAATTAGTGTTTTATTGATTATACAGTATAGTTTAGTATTATAGCTTTCCATAAAATGTAGGTATAATCTTTTTTAGAATAATTTGCCCTATAAGTAGCTAAATTACATTAAGCTATTAAATAGAAGAGTAAGAGGTTATTTATTGTGATATAACGGATAATTGCAAGCGTTTTTCATAGTTTCTTCTAAACTGTAGCGTTATTGTATATATACAAGTAGTTTTACTTATTATATTGCTATAAACCCATAAAATGTAGTGTTTTCAATGATTTTACCTAGTTATCAGTGATATATAGCTGTTTTCCTACAAATTGAAGTATAAAATCCTCTTTTTAGAATAATTTGCACCTATAAGTAGCTTACATTACATTAAGCTATTAAATAGAAGAGTAAGAGGTTATTTATTGTGATATAACGGTATATAGCAAGCGTTTTTCATAGTTTCTTCTAAACTGTAGCGTTATTGTATATATACAAGTATTTTTACTTATCAGATTGCTATAAACCCATAAAATGTAGTGTTTTCAATGATATTAGCTATTTATCGGTGATATATAGCTGTTTTCCTACAAATTGAAGTATAAAATCCTCTTTTTAGAATAATTTACACCTATAAGTATCTTACATTATATTAAGCTAATTAATAGAAGAGTAAGAGGTTATTTATTGTGATATAACGGTATATTGCAAGCGTTTCTCATAGTTTCTTGTAAACTGAAGCGTTATTGTATATATAAAAGTAGTTTTACTTATCATATTGCTATAAACCCATAAAATGTAGTGTTTTCAATGATATTACCTATTTATCGGTGATATATAGCTGTTTTCCTACAAATTGAAGTATAAAATCATCTTTTTAAAATAATTTGCACCTATAAGTAGCCTACATTACATTAAGCTATTAAATAGAAGAGTAAGAGGTTATTTATTGTGATATAACGGTATATTGCATGCGTTTTTCATAGTTTCTTGTAAACTGTAGCGTTATTGTATATATGCAAGTAGTTTTACTTATCATATTGCAATAAAACCATAAAATGTAGTGTTTTCAATGATATTAGCTATTTATCGGTGATATATAGCTGTTTTCCTACAAATTGAAGTATACAATCCTTTTCTTAGAATAATTTGTACCTATAAGTAGCTTACATTACATTAAGCTATTAAATAGAAGAGTAAGAGGTATTTATTGTGATATAACGGTATATTGCAAGCGTTTTTCATAGTTTCTCCTAAACTGTAGCGTTATTGAGTATGCAAGTATGCAAGTATGCAAGTAGTTTTACTTATTATATTGCTATAAACCCATAAAATGTATTGTTTTCAATGATTTTACCTAGTTATCAGTGATATATAGCTGTTTTCCTACAAATTGAAGTATAAAATCCTCTTTTTAGAATAATTTGCACCTATAAGTAGCTTACATTACATTAAGCTATTAAATAGAAGAGTAAGAGGTTATTTATTGTGATATAACGGTATATTGCAAGCGTTTTTCATAGTTTCTTCTAAACTGTAGCGTTATTGTATATATACAAGTATTTTTACTTATCAGATTGCTATAAACCCATAAAATGTAGTGTTTTCAATGATATTAGCTATTTATCGGTGATATATAGCTGTTTTCCTACAAATTGAAGTATAAAATCCTCTTTTTAGAATAATTTACACCTATAAGTATCTTACAATATATTAAGCTAATTAATAGAAGAGTAAGAGGTTATTTATTGTGATATAACGGTATATTGCAAGCGTTTCTCATAGTTTCTTGTAAACTGAAGCGTTATTGTATATATACAAGTACTTTTACTTATCAGATTGCTATAAACCCATAATATGTAGTGTTTTCAATGATATTAGCTATTTATCGGTGATATATAGCTGTTTTCCTACAAATTGAAGTATAAAATCCTCTTTTTAGAATAATTTGCACCTATAAGTAGCTTAAATTACTTAAGCTATTAAATAGAAGAGTAAGAGGTTTTTATTGTGATATAACGTATATTGCAAGCGTTTTTCATAGTTTCTTGTAAACTGTAGCGTATTGTATATATACAAGTAGTTTTACTATTATATTGCTATAAACCCATAAAATGTAGTGTTTTCAATGATTTTACTAGTTATCAGTGATATATAGCTGTTTTCTACAAATTGAAGTATAAATCCTCTTTTAGAATAATTTGCACCTATAAGTAGCTTACATTACATTAAGCTATTAAATAGAAGAGTAAGAGGTATTTATTGTGATATAACGGTATATAGCAAGCGTTTTTCATAGTTTCTTCTAAACTGTAGCGTTATTGTATATATACAAGTATTTTTACTTATCAGATTGCTATAAACCCATAAAATGTAGTGTTTTCAATGATATTAGCTATTTATCGGTGATATATAGCTGTTTTCCTACAAATTGAAGTATAAAATCCTCTTTTTAGAATAATTTGCACCTATAAGTAGCTTAAATTACATTAAGCTATTAAATAGAAGAGTAAGAGGTTATTTATTGTGATATAACGGTATATTGCAAGCGTTTTTCATAGTTTCTTCTAAACTGTAGCGTTATTGTATATATACAAGTAGTTTTAATTATTATATTGCTATAAACCCATAAAATGTAGTGTTTTCAATGATTTTAGCTAGTTATCAGTGATATATAGCTGTTTTCCTACAAATTGAAGTATACAATCCTTTTTTAGAATATTTACACCTATAAGTATCTTACATTACATTAAGCTAATTAATAGAAGAGTAAGAGGTTATTTATTGTGATATAACGGTATATTGCATGCGTTTTTCATAGTTTCTTCTAAACTGTAGCGTTATTGTATATATACAAGTAGTTTTACTTATTATATTGCTATAAACCCATAAAATGTAGTGTTTTCAATGATTTTAGATAGTTATCAGTGATATATAGCTGTTTTCCTACAAATTGAAGTATAAAATCCTCTTTTTAGAATAATTTGCACATATAAGTAGCTTACATTACATTAAGCTGTTAAATAGAAGAGTAAGAGGTTATTTATTGTGATATAACGGTATATTGCAAGCGTTTTTCCTAGTTTTTATAAACTGTAACGTTATTGTATATATACAAGTAGTTTTACTTATTATATTGCTATAAACCTATAAAATGTAGTGTTTTCAATGATATTAGCTATTTATCGGTGATATATAGCTGTTTTCCTACAAATTGAAGTATAAAATCCTCTTTTTAGAATAATTTACACCTATAAGTATCTTACATTATATTAAGCTAATTAATAGAAGAGTAAGAGGTTATTTATTGTGATATAACGGTATATTGCAAGCGTTTCTCATAGTTTCTTATAAACTGAAGCGTTATTGTATATATACAAGTAGTTTTACTTATCATATTGCTATAAACCCATAAAATGTAGTGTTTTCAATGATATTAGCTATTTATCGGTGATATATAGCTATATATCTCCTACAAATTGAAGTATACAATCCTTTTTTTAGAATATTTTGCACCTATAAGTAGCTTACATTACATTAAGCTAATAAATAGAAGAGTAAGAGGTTATTTATTGTGATATAAAGGTATATAGCAAGCGTTTTTCATATTTTCTTGTAAAGTGTAGCGTTATTGTATATATACAAGTAGTTTTACTTATCAGATTGCTATAAACCCATATAAGGTAGTGTTTTCAATGATATTAGCTATTTATCGGTGATATATAGCTGTTTTCCTACAAATTGAAGTATAAAATCCTCTTTTTAGAATAATTTGCACCCATAAGTAGCTTACATTACATAAAGCTATTAAATAGAAGAGTAAGAGGTATTTATTGTGATATAACGGTATATTGCAAGCGTTTTTCATAGTTTCTTCTAAACTGTAGCGTTATTATATATATGCAAGTAGTTTTACTTATCATATTGCTATAAACCTATAAAATGTAGTGTTTTCAATTATATTAGCTATTTATCGGTGATATATAGCTGTTTTCCTACAAATTGAAGTATAAAATCCTCTTTTTAGAATAATTTGCACCTATAAGTAGCCTACATTACATTAAGCTATTAAATAGAAGAGTAAGAGGTTATTTATTGTGATATAACGGTATATTGCAAGCGTTTTTCCTAGTTTTTATAAACTGTAACGTTATTGTATATATACAAGTAGTTTTACTTATTATATTGCTATAAACCCATAAAATGTAGTGTTTTCAATGATTTTAGCTAGTTATCAGTGATATATAGCTGTTTTCTTACAAATTGAGGTATACAATCCTTTTTTTAGAATAATTTACACCTATAAGTATCTTACATTACATTAAGCTAATTAATAGAAGAGTAAGAGGTTATTTATTGTGATATAACGGTATATTGCAAGCGTTTCTCATAGTTTCTTGTAAACTGAAGCGTTATTGTATATATACAAGTACTTTTACTTATCAGATTGCTATAAACCCATAATATGTAGTGTTTTCAATGATATTAGCTATTTATCGGTGATATATAGCTGTTTTCCTACAAATTGAAGTATAAAATCCTCTTTTTAGAATAATTTGCACCTATAAGTAGCTTAAATTACATTAAGCTATTAAATAGAAGAGTAAGAGGTTATTTATTGTGATATAACGGTATATTGCAAGCGTTTTTCATAGTTTCTTCTAAACTGTAGCGTTATTGTATATATACAAGTAGTTTTAATTATTATATTGCTATAAACCCATAAAATGTAGTGTTTTCAATGATTTTAGCTAGTTATCAGTGATATATAGCTGTTTTCCTACAAATTGAAGTATACAATCCTTTTTTTAGAATAATTTACACCTATAAGTATCTTACATTACATTAAGCTAATTAATAGAAGAGTAAGAGGTTATTTATTGTGATATAACGGTATATTGCAAGCGTTTTTCATAGTTTCTTGTAAACTGAAGCGTTATTGTATATATATAAGTAGTTTTACTTATCAGATTGCTATAAACCCATAAAATGTAGTGTTTTCAATGATATTAGCTATTTATCGGTGATATATAGCTGTTTTCCTACAAATTGTAGTATAAAATCCTCTTTTTAGAATAATTTGCACCTATAAGTAGCTTACATTACATTAAGCTATTAAATAGAAGAGTAAGAGGTTATTTATTGTGATATAACGGTATATTGCAAGCGTTTTTCATAGTTTCTTGTAAACTGTAGCGTTATTGTATATATACAAGTAGTAGTTTTACCTATTATATTGCTATAAACCCATAAAATGTAGTGTTTTCAATGATTTTACCTAGTTATCAGTGATATATAGCTGTTTTCGTACAAATTGAAATATAAAATCCTTTTCTTAGAATAATTTGTACCTATAAGTAGCTTACACTACATTAAGCTCTTAAATAGAAGAGTAAGAGGTATTTATTGTGATATAACGGTATATTGCATGCGTTTTTCATAGTTTCTTCTAAACTGTAGCGTTATTGTATATATACAAGTAGTTTTACTTATCATATTGCAATAAACCATAAAATGTAGTGTTTTCAATGATTTAGCTATTATCAGTGATATATAGCTGTTTTCCTACAAATTGAGTATAAATCCTTTTTTTAGAATAATTTCACCTATAAGTATCTTACATTACATTAAGCTAATAAATATAGAGTAAGAGGTTATTTATTGTGATATAACGGTATATTGCAAGCGTTTTTCATAGTTTCTTGTAAACTGTAGCGTTATTGTATATATACAAGTAGTTTTACTTATTATATTGCTATAAACCCATAAAATGTAGTGTTTTCAATTATATTAGCTATTTATCGGTGATATATAGCTGTTTTCCTACAAATTGAAGTATAAAATCCTCTTTTAGAATAATTTGCACCTATAAGTAGCTTACATTACATTAAGCTATTAAATAGAAGAGTAAGAGGTTTTTTATTGTGATATAACGGTATATTGCAAGCGTTTTTCATAGTTTCTTGTAAACTGAGCGTTATTGTATATATACAAGTAGTTTTACTTATCTATTGCTATAAACCCATAAAATGTAGTGTTTTCAATGATTTAGCTATTTATCGGTGATATATAGCTGTTTTCCTACAAATTGATGTATACAATCCTTTTTTAGAATAATTTGCACCTATAAGTATGCTTACATTACATTAAGCTATTAAATAAGAGTAAGAGGTTATTTATTGTGATATAACGGTATATTGCAAGCGTTTTTCATAGTTTCTTTAAACTGTAGGTTATTGTATATATACAAGTAGTTTTACTTATTATATTGCTATAAACCCATAAAATGTAGTGTTTTCAATGATATTAGATATTTATCAGTGATATATAGCTGTTTTCCTACAAATTGAAGTAATAAATCCTCTTTTTAAATAATTTGCACCTATAAGTAGCTTACATTACATTAAGCTATTAAATAGAAGAGTAAGAGGTTATTTATTGTGATATAACGGTATATTGCAAGCGTTTTTCATAGTTTCTTGTAAACTGCAGCGTTATGTATATATACAAGTAGTTTTACTTATCATATTGCTATAAACCATAAAATGTAGTGTTTTCAATGATATTAGCTATTTATCGGTGATATATAGCTGTTTTCCTACAATTGAGTATACAATCCTTTTTTTAGAATAATTTGCACCTATAAGTAGCTTACATTACATTAAGCTAATTAAATAGAAGAGTAAGAGGTTATTTATTGTATATAACGGTATATTGCAAGCGTTTTTCATAGTTTCTTCTAAACTGTAGCGTTATTGTATATATACAAGTAGTTTTACTTATATATTGCTATAAACCCATAAAATTAGTGTTTTCAATGATTTAGATAGTTATCGGTGATATATAGCTATATTCTCCTACAAATTGAAGTATAAAATCCTTTTTTAGAATAATTTTGCACCTATAAGTAGCTTACATTACATTAAGCTATAAATAGAAGAGTAAGAGGTTATTTATTGTGATATAAGGTATATGCAAGCGTTTTTCATATTTTCTTGTAAATGAGCGTTATTGTATATATACAAGTAGTTTTACTTATCATATTGCTATAAACCCATATAATGTAGTGTTTTCAATGATATTAGCTATTTATCGGTGATATATAGCTGTTTTCCTACAATTGAAGTATAAAATCCTTTTTTAGAATAATTTGCACCATATAGTAGCTTACATTACATAAAGCTATTAAATAGAAGAGTAAGAGGTATTTATTGTGATATAACGGTATACTGCAAGCGTTTTTCATAGTTTCTTTAAACTGTAGCGTTATTGATATATATCAAGTAGTTTTACTTATCATATGCTATAAACCATAAAATTAGTGTTTTCAATGAATTAGCTATTATCGTGATATATAGCTAATTACTCCTACAAATTGAAGTATACAATCCTTTTTTTAGAATATTTTGCACCTATAAGTAGCTTACATTACATTAAGCTAATAAATAGAAGTAAGAGGTTATTTATTGTGATATAAAGGTTATATTAGCAAGCGTTTTTCAATATTTTCTTGTAAAGTTAGCGTTATTGTATATATACAAGTAGTTTTACATTGTCAGATGCTATAAACCATATAAGGTAGGTTTTCAATGAATATTAGCTATTTATCGGTGATATATAGGGTTTTCCTACAAATTGAAGTATAAAACCCTTTTAGAATAATTTGCAACCATAAGTAGCTTAATTACATAAAGCTATTAAATGAAGAGTAAGAGGTATTTATTGTGATATAACGGTATATTGCAAGCGTTTTTTCATAGTTCTTCTAAAATTGAGT
>JACEEZ010022778.1:0-27500 GCA_016584305.1 Chionoecetes opilio
TAACACCCCAGTCTAATGGCCACGCCGAGGCGGCCGTCAAGTCGGTGAAACACCTCATCCTCAAGACGGCGCCCAACGGCAACATCGACAGTGAAGACTTCGACAGGGGTCTCCTGGAGCTTCGCAACACCCCTAACTCCACGGGACGATCCCCTGCGATGACACTTTATGGCCACCCGCTCCGCTCCTGTGTCCCTGCCCATCCTGAGTCCTTCTCGGAGGAGTGGCAGGCCCGCACAGAGGACTGTGATCGCCGAGCTGTCGCCCGTGCTGAGCAGGTCAAGGCTCAATACGACCAGCATGCCCGCCTCCTACCCAGGCTGTGTGTCGGCCAGACCGTCCGTGTCCAGGACCCGACATCACACCGCTGGGACAAGGTCGGGGTTGTTATGGGCTGCGGCACGACCAGGGACTTCGAGGTGCGTCTCCCTAGTGGGCGCGTCTGGTGGCGAAACCGTCGTTTCCTCCGACCCGTTCCAACCCTTAGTGACGACACCCTCCCCCACATCCCTGTGTCCCCTTGCTTGGACGAGAAAATCACGTCCCCTTTTATTCACCCTCCTGTGACCCTGCGCTGTTCTCAGAGGCTCAAAGAAAAGGAGTCCGCTCGAGACTAGCGCTACGAGCGTGAAGGGGGAGGGAGGTGTGGATATGTGAATATAACCGGACAGTCACACCTACAAAATATGCACGCCTCCTAATACACACATATTGTTATATGGCAACTGCGCCACGATGTGGCAACAGTGCACCGCCCTCCAGGCATCCATGTAACTTAGTCGCTGCCCTATAGCCCGACCGCTAACACCAGCCCCTCACGCTGATTATCCGGCTTATCTCTGTTCTTTAGAATAAATCACCTACGGAAGATGTGCTCGCTTCTCCTTTGGATAAACTCCCATCAACCACTCCGGTTAATCACTGCAAACTTCGAGCACCACAAGGCACCTCCCAAACTAAATTGGTACAACCCTTTTCTCAAATTTCTTACTTATCATTTTATAGGGTCTGGCAGTCACAGCTTGCTTTTTGTTATTTTGTTTGCCCTTAGTCAGACCCTTGTGGTGTAAATAAATACATGTATATACGTGTTGTGTGGGTGTAAGGGTGTGAATGTTTATGTTTGCTTTGTTAAAGTTTTTTTTCTGTTAGAATTTATAGAAAATGTTGGCTTTCTTCAGCTTTTCCTGTTTTATATATCAATATACACTAACATACCAATAAACACAATAATTTTTTTATTTAACCATTTATAAGTGTCTCTATAATTGGAGGCACCAGCAGTATACTCAACTTTTGCAGTTCAGAGGAATACAAACACGTAGTGTAGTGAAGGTGCCTCCCAAGTGATCCCATAATCTTACCATAATTACCCAAATGTGCGTTTGTCTATCTACTTGCCTGTTTATCTTTCCACACAGCTAGTGCTCCGCATTTCTGTCCCAATCTCAACCAAACTTTCAGGAATGGTTAAGGTCATCCCTGGGATGGTTTACAACTATATTTAGCCAGATCTATATGACTTCTTAAACAATAAAAAATATAATATGTGCGAGAATATACAATTTAGTCATTGGAATATAAAACGACCCATATTTTTCAGTTTATCTTTCAGTTCATATATGATTATCACTATGGAATGCGAGTAATGTATCGAATTCGAATGGACAGATAACAGAGGAGCGACAGAGAGAAAGAGAAAGGGGAGAGAGAGAGAGAGAGAGAGAGGAGAGAGAGAAGAGAGAGAGAGAGAGAGAGAGAGAGAGAGAAGGAGAGAGAGAGAGAGAGAGAGAGAGATAGAGAGATAGAGAGAGAGAGAGAGAGAGAGGAGAGGAGAGAGATGAAGAGGAGAGAGATGAGAGAGGAGAGAGAGGGGGAGAGAGAGGAAGCAAGAGAGAGAAGAGAGAGCAGAGAGAGAGATAGAACAGAGAGAGACTAGAGAGATTTTTTCAATTATTAGTCAAGAGCGACAGGCCGAGTACATTAAATTTTGGCTAACATGGTACAATGATTCATGACACAGGGCACGCCGTCATACATACAGAGATGTGTGACTTATAATGTCAGTGCCACTTGTGTCTCGCAGGGAACGTGTGTATGGCAAGGTACAAGATAGCACCCCCACAGAGTGTGGGTGACGTACAATACGACTATCCAAATACTGTCCGCAGGGAAAGTCGCACAGCGGAGTAAGGACTGTCCCTGAGCAGCATTTCCCTGACTGAGGACACTCGAGGCAGTAGTGCTGAAGACGTTGGCGCACGGGGGTCACACACTGAGGAGGAGAAGTGAGGAATTTCCCCCGCCTCAGAGAACTGCCACACAGGTCGGTATCCCAGCCGAAGTCGCTATCCCACACAGGTCGGTATCCCAGCAGAAACAATGTTGTGTCTGCGAGCCATGAGTCCGCGTCGGCGATACTTGGGAGGGGTTAGACGGAAGTGGTCGTAATGCTGTATAGACACTCTGAGCCGTGGCCGGACACTTTTCCTACGGACAGTTTGCCTACGGACAGTCTGCCTACAGACAGACAATGTGCCTACCGGACAGTTTGCCTAACGGACATTATGCCTACCGGACATTATCCCTACCGGACATCGGACATTATGCCTACGGGCACCATGCCTACCGGACATTATGGCAAACGGACATGATGCCTAGGGACGACACGCCTAACAGACGCAGCTTATAGGGGCAGCGTTTTATTTAATAAATTATATTTCATATATTTAGTATCATTTTATTTACATTCATTAGAATTTTGGCATAAATATAAAAGAATAAATGCATATAAATATAAAATTTGACTTAATTCATGTCTAAAATATTTTTTTTCAAAAAGCTATATAAAATAGGTTTTAAAAATATCAAATTTGAAACCAAAAAATCTATCTAGAATGGACGAACATAGTCAGAAATTCTAAAAATTGTGAGCAATGCCACGAAGATATTGAAGAACCGGGGTGGTATCATACTTCTCAACGAGCTTCTTCAGGCGTTGATTGACATACTCGTACTTTTTCTTGGTTGGTGGCAAAACAACTCTAGCGTTGACGTGATCAATAAGGAATTCGTTGTCGTTGTTCTTTACGCAATCGATCTACAAGTCGACACAGAGTTGGGTGTTTAATGGCGACTCGTTGGTCGAAGGGTCTGTGCCAGCCTTCTAACGAGTTATTGGCGAGGCAATTTCTGGTAAAACTTTCATGGACATTCCAAAGTTCTTGGGGAGAAGCAGGCCGTTTCTTCGTCCTCGCTGCACATTTCCGATCCACGTAGCCTCAAAATAGGTTAGAAAGTCTCCCAGAATCTCGTCCGTTTCCTCGTCCAGTGCAGACATAAATCGTTCAAACGTGTCGCTAACATCTTGTAGAGAAACAAATGCAAGCGCTTAAAGTGAACTTTAGGTTGATAATGATTGTTCAAAAATACCCTCACTAGTTTATGAAACAGTAGTTCACTTAATATATATAAATATATATATTATATATATATATATATATATATATATATATATATATATATATATATATATATATATATTATATATATATATATATATATTTTATATATATATGCATATAAAATTTTATATATATATATAATATATATATATATATATATATTTTTCATCCGTTCGTTGTTAGACATAATGTCCGGTAGGCATAATGTCCGGTAGGCAAGCTGTCCGTAGGCACATTGTCCGGTAGGCACATTGTCCGTAGGCACATTGTCAGTAGGCAAACTGTCCGTAGGCAAACTGTCCGGATACCCTCTGAGCCCGCTCAGCGTTCGTGCGGTGGAGTGTGGGGAGAAAAAGCTGCTGAGTGTATCAACTGTTTGAAGCAGAGGAGGGAGGGTGTAGCACCATCAGGCAGAGGCATGCCGCAGGCAGTTTTGGCGAGGAGATCTACCTTGTCGTTGGCTGCTATTCCAACATGGGAAGGAATCCACAAAAACCGTATAGTGAGAGAATTGTCACGAGCTGCGACTAGCTGAAGCAAGATTTGATGAACCAGGCAACGGTGTGTGGGTTGTGGAGATGAGTTGGCCTGAAGGGCAGACTGAGAGTCACACATTACCACACCATTCAGTCGCCTTTGACAGAGGAGACTGACAGCCAGCAAGAGTCCCTGTAACTCGCAGTAGGTAGAGCTGGACAAGTTGGGTAGTCTGCGGCCAACCCAGCCTCCCTCCGGTGGCGCCACGTCGAGTGAGTAGACAGCGCACCCCGCACTCCCATCTGGCTGCAGGGAGCCGTCGACGTAGAGACGGGGAGCGGCAGGGACGGAGGAGGACACTGAGGCAATGTGCTCCAGAGCCAGTTGCTTGTGGAGGAGTGGTGAGTCTGCCTTGGAAGTGGGAATGAAAAAGGAGACTTTAGGCGGAGGAATCCTCCATGGAGGTGGACCATGATCCACTTCAGCCACGGGAACATTAAGATCAAGTCGCAGCATGGTGAAGCAGACTGTGTTGACGAGGGTGCGGACGCCGGGACGAAGTGGAGGTTGGAGTGCGGCAGGGTCAAGCGAGGTTCTCAGGACACGTGAATAATGTGGAGCAAGATTGGGAGAATGGAGGCACTTGACGCAGAAGGAGTAAACATTGGCGTGAATTCTCTCAACAATAGGGGGGAGATCGAGCTCGGCCAACATGTTGACTATTCTGGTGGAGGCAGACACCCAAGAACGTACCTCATCACTCTGTTCTGAAATTTTTCTAAAGGGTCTAAAGAGGTCTTAGAGAGCTGAGAGAGGGCAGGGGAGAGGTAGTCTATAACTGACCGTATGAAGGCAATGTATAGGGTTCTAGCCACAGGAATAGATACTCCGGCAGCATTGTTTGTGAGCCATTTGATTTGAAACGGATGAAGCGCTGCTGTAGCCGGTTGTAGGGAGATCTCCGACGATGGATGAACGCGCTGCCCCGCAGGTATGGCTGGGGTGATCCGCACAGGCTCTCCCAGGTACAAGTACTGCGTGCACCGCGGGATAAAAATATTTCCAGCAGTGAAAACAGGAAGTGTTCTGGGGTTCCAGAGAGAAAATATTATTCTTTTCTCTGGGGAGAGAATGAGGCCACAAGTGGAAGACGACTCGTAGAATGACTAAAGGAAGAGGCGAAGATCTGCAAGAGAGTTGGAATGAACACATATATCATCAGCGTAAGTAACAGTCGTCCCAGGAATGTCGGGAAGGAGAGTGAGTAAGCGGTGCACGACGACATTAAAAAGCAACAGACTTAAAACACACCTTGCGGAGTACCAAGCTCGAATTCCTTGGAAGAGCTACAACGCCCCCTTGCAAAGCACACGCGAGGTTTCGTTACGGAGGTAACTACGGATCCACCTCAGGAGATTCCCTTTGACACCAAATTCCACCAGCTGATCGAGGATAACCTCTCTGTTGGCAACATCAAAAGCACTCTTGAGGTCAAGAAATGCTACCACACTGGTGGGGGAGAGGCGGGTATACATATCCATCAGACAATGGTGCATACTTCTCTGTGGCAGGAAACCATACAGTCTGGGAAATAACTTGTCCTCCAGCCGAAACATGAGACGGGTGAAGGAGATACCCTCGAACACTTTACAGAAGCAGGAAGTGAGTGAAATTGGTCTGAACTTATCAGTG
Source organism: Chionoecetes opilio (assembly GCA_016584305.1). Classification (NCBI taxonomy): domain Eukaryota; kingdom Metazoa; phylum Arthropoda; class Malacostraca; order Decapoda; family Majidae; genus Chionoecetes; species Chionoecetes opilio. The sequence goes on from JACEEZ010022778.1 coordinate 5,634, forward strand.
CCAGGCTTGGGGATCGGCACAATCGTGCTGGAGGTCAAGGCATAAGGCACGTATCCCAAGCGGAAGCAATTTTTGAAAAAGCTGCAGCAAGGGATTGTCAGGGACCTTAGAGAAAGAAAGAAAAAAGAGAGAGAGAGAGAGAGAGAGAGAGAGAGAGAGAGAGAGAGAGAGAGAGAGAGAGAGAGAGAGAGAGAGAGAGAGAGAGAGAGAGAGAGAGAGAGAGAGAGAGAGAGAGAGAGAAGAGAGAGCGAGAGAGGCGGCAGCAGCAGCTACGACAACAACAACAACATCAGCTGCAGCTCCAACAACACCAGCAACAACAACAACAACGACTACAGCAGGAGCAGTGGCGGGATGATCCCCGCTCCCAGCTTGATAGTCTGGGGCACAGGAGGAGAGTCGGTGCCCTCACAGTGTTGCACAGGGCCCAGGTGCAACACTCTTCCCACCTTGCAGGACTTCGGGTCCCGTGGAGGAGGTTTTGTGCGCGCTACGAGGACGGTAGTGTCAGGTGATCTCCTCCTCGAGGCCCCGAGGACCCACACCGTGATGGGCCACCGAGCCTTTACTTGGGCCACGGCGACACTGTGGAACGCCTTAACGGTTGAGGTGGATGTCGTGGCCATGAACACCCAACAGGTGAAGGTGGCGGCCCACAGATGGTGCCGCTTACATCCGCCTTAGTAAGGCGTGATACAGTGTCGTGTCAATAGTAAAAACACAGTGACACAGCTACACAAAACATAGTGACACACATTACATTGACACTTAGTAGACACAGTGACATACAGTGTACGTGCCCAATAGTGCGCCTGACAAGTGCCTGTGACGGATATTGACCCTCAGCCTGTAACACTGTGTACTAACTTACTACTTAGTTATTATCTTACAAGGCATAGCTTTTGGATAGATGTCCCCGGGACAGGGGACATCCTTAGCTTCTGCCACTTAATGCCTTCATCAACCTCCTTACCAATTGTAGCCCCATGTCAACCATGATGTAAGTTGTTCAATAAAAAAAATAAAAAAAGAGAAACAGAGAGAGAGAGAGAGAGAGAGAGAGAGAGAGAGAAAAGAGAGAGGGGAGATGAAGAGAGAGGGGAGAGAGAGAGAGAGAGTCATACACGGTGTCAAAGCCGTCTTGTTGGACTGTCTTTCAGATTATCATAATTATGTAATTCGGAAATATACTAGTATTTTGTTTCTTAATATTTTGCTGTATCTTATAGGCAAGACTTTTCTAAGGTGAAATATTATAAGACTCATAATTATGTGATACGAGTAACCTCTGTTAGTGATAATAGTATAAACAAATGCCAATAATGCCAATAATAGTAATAATATTAATGGTAATGTTAATAACACTGACAACAAGGTCATGGATTTCTTTTGTGTGGGACGATGCTCTCGCCGCACTTCAGAATGGTCTCGTACGCCACCACGTTACCACCTCAACAACCGACAACAACACTCACCTCATCGGGGTTTTTTTTCTCTCTCGTTCTCTTTCTCTCTCTTTCTATCTCATACTTTTATCGGCTTTTGCTGTGACGTTGTCTTTTTGGGCAGCTGCATGAAATTTTGGCATCACGACACATGAAATTCATGGACTCTAACATGGGGAAGGGGGATGGAAGAGCATTTTTGACCTACATATATATGTATACTTTTTTTTTTTTCTCTCTCTCTCTCTCTCTCTCTCTCTCTCTCTCTCTCTCTTCTCTCTCTCTCTCTCTCTCTCTCTCTCTCTCTCTCTCTCTCTCTCTCTCTCTCTCTCTCTCTCTCTCTTCTCTCTCTCTCTCTCTCCCCTCTCTCTCTCTCTCTCCTCTCCCCTTCTCTCTCTCTCTCTCTTTATCTCTCTTTCTGTCTCTGTTTTTGTTTGGTGTTGATCTTAATTTTTGGCACATTTGTGGATAGATTCACATATCTGGGCCAAGTTATATCCCACGACATGACTGATGGTGATCACATCAACAAACAGACCACAAAGCTCCTTGTCGTGGTAAATACTCTCATGAAGAAATGTTCTTACTGCAGCAGGGAGGTGAAGCTGAAATTATTCAGGAGCCTTTGCTACTCTCTATACTGCAATTCGCTGTGGTTGCAATTTCATTGTGGCCACTCTGACCCGACTTAATTAAGGTGTGTCACAATAACATCATTAAGAGGTTTCTGTGGCTGCCCATATGGTCTAGATCAGTGCTATTCAACCTGGGTGGATTGTCCATCTTAAGGTGGACGAGACTAAGTGAGGGGTAGACGGTTGTCTTGGGGTGGACAGGTGGGTCAAGTGGGTGGACGAGATCATGCCCACGTGTCAGTATACTGTAGATCAGTATTTTTCTGATTTTAAAGTCTTGGATACCAATATGAGAGAATGATGCTGAGAACATGATGATGGTATGCAGACAGCAGAACATACACTGGAGGTACGAATGTCCCACTTGATTTCCAGACACCTTATTTTGATGCAGGAAAACCTTGACTTATATTTCCAAGAGACCTGACCTCCAACATGTGGATGCTTAGTCCATTTTCAGATATTGGACCTGATCATTCTGATGCCCTATTGGAGCTTCGAGTGTAATATTCTCAAAAAACAGCTTTCAAAACATTTGGCCATCCCAATTTATGGGGAGGCGGTAGCAGAGTGGTTAGCGTCTCCGAGTGGCGTTCTCTCGAGTTCGATCCCCGACGAAAACCAAAATCTTTCTGCCTCGTCGAGTGGCCTAAGAACACCCACATGCCCTGCCCATTAACTCTAACTTCGATTGCGAGTGAAATCGCAGGACACAGGGGGGCGGCATGAGCCTCTAATCACAGGCGTCACTATAACAATCCTGCCTGCGCCACCACGGGCGAAGGCCAACCATCACAGCCCTCAAGTGAACCTCCAGGGCCTGCCATCCCAGCCTTAGAAGTCACTGGCTACAGGCGCTATAGGGACAAATGTATAAAAAAAAATGCAATGCATTTCTGGGTTGTCCTGCTTGATAATCAGGAATACAAGGAGTTAGCTGAGCAGGCAACAACCATGTTTGTGCAGATGCCCAGATTATATCTGTGTGAGCAAGGTTTCTCAAACTTAGTTTTAATCGAGGCAAAGAAAAGGAATGTGTTTCCTAATTTGGATCCTATCATGCGGGTTGCACTTGAAAATCATCTGATACCTCGATTTAAGCTGATAGCAGACAAATTGCAACTGAAATTGCAAAAATCAGTGGCAGCCTGGGCACTGATTTTTGTTTCTTGAAGTAAAAAGCTTTGTTTTCTGGATTACCAAGTTTAACGCATATTATGTGCAATTTTACTTTAGTTTCATGTAAAAAAAATACATTTGGTATGGAATTATTAAGCTATGTTTATTTTGTTCTTGTATATTTTTAGTTTTAGAACGCATGTGTGAGAAGAATACGTAAGAAGAATACAGAAGAATATGTATACTGTAATAGAAAATGCGGAAAACTGCTTTTTCCTACCTATACATGTGTAGAATGATATAGTCTATATATGATATAGTACGTATATTTACAATGTCAAGAGCCGTGAGATTTTAGAGATAAAAAAATTGAGGTGGACAGCTTTTACGAAATCACCACTAGGGGTGGACGACATCAAAAAAGGTTGAGGAGCACTGGTCAAGATCGTTGCTGATCTTCACCAGGAACGGTGTGAAAAATTTGGGAATGATCCGTCGGCACTCCCATTCAGCATGAGTAGGTTGGATCTCTCTGAGAACTCCATCATTACCTCCACCTACGTCAGACAGAGCTCGGCCTGTGCAAATGAATTTATACAACAGCAGTTGCTGGGCCTGCTGTTTGTACAACATGAGGGGTAGCTCAGCTCTACATAGGTATACTAAGTATACTTAGGTACAGCAGTGTATAAAATGCCCACATATATAATATTTTTTATTTGTGTTGGTACTGCGTAAAAATAAAAAAAAATATTATATTTTGTTTAATTGTGTTGGCTATCCCTACGGGTGAAAAAACCCCATTGTTATTATTATCATTATTAATATTATTGTTATTATTGTTATTATTAATATATAATTATTATTAGTATTTTAGTAATATAGTTTGTAATATAGTTTTAGTAACATAGTAATAATAATAATAATAATAATATTATTTTAATTTTTTTTATTATTATTAATTATTATTATTATTTATTACTAATATTATTATTATTAATATTTTTTTTAGATTATCATTATCATTATATACTACATGAAATTGTGTCTGTACTTGTGTGTGTTGTGTGTACCTTGTGTTCACATGCACGCGTGTATGGTGCTGCGTGCGAAGATAGGTGAGAACCTGAGACCATTTGGCTCATGTGTTGCTCCAGGACCTTAAAGTGGGGACTCTTTAAAGAAGCTGCTGCTGTACTCCTGATGGGCGCCTGGCAACGACGGCACCCGTGTATTGATCTGGCGCTGTTTTACTGGATGCTTACCATACACATTTTTTATTTTATTTTGTCACACCTTCCCTCTGCGTTTTACATTGATTTGCATAACTCATTACATCTGGTTCTACGCCATCTTTTCTATGTGTTTAAGTGGTGTTTTTTGTGCTTGGTGGGTGGGGCGCTGCCGTAGATTTGTTGTAAGGAGGAGAGGAAAAAGGAAGAGAGGGAGAGATAGAGAAGGAGAAGGATAAAAGGAAGAGTAAGAAGGGAAGGGACGAGGTTACAATCTCACAGGTAAGCATAATCAACAAGATACTTAAAATGACGAAAGAGAAATGCATCTCTCTCTCCTATTTTTTTCTCTGTCTTTCTTCTTTCTCTTTCTCTCTTTTTATTATTTTCTTTTTATTATACCGAGTTACAAAAAAAACATCATACAGAGTATTTTACTATTCACATTACATACAAAATTGTAACATTTACAGGTTCCTTGAACTCTTGAACAGTTGTACCAAGGCGTGGCTGCGAGGAGAGCATTCCACCAGTCGACGTAGACGCAGACGAACTGACGCTGTTGGTGCCAAGTACGGTGCCTTTATCTCTCTCTCTCTCTCTCTCCTCTCTCTCTCTCTCTTCTCTCTCTCTCTCTCTCTCTCTCTCTACCCGTCAGTGTGGCTCGGTTAGTAGAGGTGTTGGGCTCGCGTGCAGCGTCCCTGCGTTCGATCCCACCAGGTTCCACCAGGTTCATCCTGGTCGTGGTGGCACTTTGTATAGTCAATAACCTTGTCGTTGGTACTTGCAAAGTGTCTAGATAGGATCAAGTATCTTTTTTCTCTCTTCTCTCCTCTCTCTCTCTCTCATCCTCGTCTCTCTCATTCTCTCCTCTCTTCTCTCTCCTCTCTCTTCTCTCTCCTCCTCCTCCTCTCTCTCTCTCTCTCTCTCACTCTCTCTCTCTCTCTCTCTCTCTCTCTCTCCTCTCTCTCTCTCTCTCTCTCTCTCTCTCTCTCTCTCTCTCTATATATTATATTATATATATTCTATATATATATATATATATATATATATATATATATATATATATATATATATATATATATATATATATATATATATATATATATATGCGTATCCCCGGTGCTCCCTAAGTGGACATGTTATTAAGGGTGAAGCCTTTTAAAAATTTGATCATGTAAGGTAATTTTAAAAGTTAATATATGGCTTGGTGCCTTTTCAAGACTTAATTACATTGAGTGCGGCAGGAAAGTTTGAAAAAGAGTAGGTAATTAATTGCATATTTTTCTCTATTTTTCACAAACTCCCTGTTGTATATTGATAAGGTTTCATTGTGTGATCGCTTGTATGATTTCTTATTCTTTTACGTTTTAATGTTCAGGTAAAAATGGGAGGATCATCGCATGAATAATGACTGTTTTTATGGCATTATTTCATCTATGTTTAATTATATTCGCTTTTATTCAGAAGGACAGTAATGTAAAAACATCGCCGTATATGCTACCATGTATTCAGATTTGTACCTCTTTGTAAAAAGGTAAAAATTTAAAAAAATATTGCGAGGGGTTGGCCATCAATACTTCAAATGAGTTGATGTGTTTGTGTGGCAGTGAGTGTTTTGTTGTCACACTTGCCGCTCGTGTAAATGTTCAGAAGCCACCATGAATCCTGCGCTGCTCAGGGTCATAGGGTTGGCCAGCCGAATGAGCGAATTTTGACATTTCAAGCACAGTGACGTCAGTCAAAACTGACCCGGTGCTTTGACCTTTATATCTCTCAGTCCCTTACTTCCTCGCTGCTCTTAGCGGATGTCTATTCACTTCCGCTCCTGTTCTCGTCTCAGCTTTGGCCAGCCCATATTCCCCACTAATCTAATTCCTCATTAATGTTTTTCAATGTCATATTCACCTATTTCATCTGCAGACATGAAAAAAAATCTTAATTAATTATATGTTTTTTGTGCGAAGGTTTGAGAGAGAGAGAGAGAGAGAGAGAGAGAGAGAGAGAGAGAGAGAGAGAGAGAGGAGAGAGAGAGAGAGAGAGAGAGAGAGAGAGAGAGAGAGAGAGAGAGAGAGAGAGAGAGAGAGAGGAGAGAGAGAGAGAGAGAGAGAGAGAGAGAGAGAGAGAGAGAGGAAGAGAAAAAAAAAAAAAAAAAAATAGAGAGAGAGAGAGAGAGAGAGAGAGAGAGAGAGAGAGAGATGGAGAGAGAGAGAGAGAGAGAGAGAGAGAGAGAGAGGAGAGAGAGAGAGAGAGAGAGAGCGAGAGGAGAGATAGAAAGAGAGAGAGAGAGGAGACAAGTGTGAAAGAGAGACAAGTGTGACAGTCTCTGGACGTGTGAGTACATCTGGCAGACTGTGTCAGTCGGGGACCACGACTAGTTGTGCGGTTTTGCCTGACGTCACGAGTCCCCGCCCACAAGCTGTTGTTGGCCGACCATACTATTAGTACAGCAGCATTAGTAAAAATTTTTCGAAAACCTAGAAAAAAATGTAGAAAGCATTTTCAGGAGCTCCAAAAACCATAAGCAGTCCACTGTGCAAAGTTTAATATTAAACCCTGGTGGCTTTTTCGAATTGAGAGGCCGCTAAAAAAATTTGCGTAAATGGTTTTTAAAATACCAAAAACGGCTAACTGGCCACTTATTACAGTGGACCCATGCCAGTTCTTTTTGGGTTAAAATAATTAGATAAGGTAATTACTAGTATATTAAATAAATGATGATAATTAGCATAAATTTAAATTAATAGTATATTTAATAATAATAATAATATAATAATAATTAATCAGAGGAAGAACACAAAGAGGTCCTTGTAGGTTCTAAAGCGCAATGAATTCTCGAATTTCCGTAATGCATTTTTCGCCTTGATGGGGATTTTTCTTCAAAACTTGCCATGGCCCCTGACCCACATACAACCAGGTGGTGACCAGATGACCCCTGTTTTTGTTCACTAGGGGGCCGGGTAGTATGTAGTGTTTAAACGGATATGGCAGTGTTTCCTCAACTAAACTGGGGAACAGCGCGAAGAGCCAAACAAAAACACTTCTCCTGACAGTCTTATTTGGGAAAATAAAAAAACCACAATATTAAAAAAGGCATTCGGGGAATGGCAGAAAAAGGGACGATTACCCAAAAAATTAATGGAGAAAATGAGGCTGTGGGTTAATTGTCAAAAAAGAGTGTTGCGAGGACTGGCTGTTGACAAGTGCATGATTACATCAATGCCATAGAGGGGCCCCAACTCAAAAAATTTGCCTTCGTTGTGGGGAACTGATACGACTGCTGGGGGATGGGGCCCAAAGCCACCCCAAACATGAATTTCATATGCTCGTGGGAAACCCTTTTCATGTGTACTGTATACGGAAATCCAGGAAGCTTGTTCTAGCACAAACAACAGGAGTTTTGTACATGCAATCACGGTGTGAACTGTGCTTCCCTTTTAAATCAAGGGAAAAAAAAGGGCCCTTCAGCTGTTGAAAAGTGATACAATTGGGGCTGTTTTAGTGTTTTCTCTCAATCTGACAGCAGTCGGATAGAAACGCATGGAGAGTTGTTTCTAAAAAGCTGTATGGAGTGTCCGGGCAAATTAGGACAAGATCGCTTGTTAGTACTTCCGATTACACGTAGGGGCGTCCTACCTCATCTGGTTTTAAGTTGGAATCAATCCCTCCAACTTCAGCACTGCCAAGTTTCCCTAGCTATAGAACAACCCTGCTGTTCAGCAAGGCGGGAAATGGGGCACCACCAAAAGAGTGGGGGTGGGAGTAAAGAGGGGTACTTGTTCCCAAACTATACCCTAGGGCCCGTTTTCCGAGAAGTACTGAAAATGGGATTTGCGGCTGCAAGTAGGGTGTGGAAAGTCTGTCTTGTTACAAGGCCGGGTGGGGGTACCATAATGTGCCTGGTTGCGTGGGGACAATTTTAAAAATTCGCAGTTTTTGATGTGCAAGACGAAGTGATTTCCACTGATTAGACATTCCTTTAACATATTTTTTTTTTTTTGGGGGGGGGGGGGGTAATTGGTGTTTGTAAATATAACATGTTTGGCTTTAAAAAGTAACGTACATAACATAGTTGGGGGATTATTAAAAAAAAAAATTATAAATAAAAAATTTTTTTTTCCCCCTTATTGAATTTATGCTAATTATGTCAACTCAAAATATTTTTTATGGCTCCATTGTTTTCACACACTCAAACTAGAGTACACAAAAAAAATCTTATAATACGAATCGGAGGGATGATATATACTTTTCATTTTATCTTTAATTTTTGGGGCGGCCATTTTGAATTAGAAAAGCCAGGGGTTTGAATTTGTAAAGTTTTGAAAAGGGCGAATATACAATTTTTTGGAGCTCCCCTGAAAAAATCAGCTTTCTACTATTTATTTCCCCCTTCTACTAATGCCCTTTATATTATGACCCTGGGGGCTAAGCAGCGGTTCCTAGCGTTTTTATATTTGTGTGGGGGTTATAGTGGGGGCAGTGTTCCCAGTCTTTACCCTTTGGGGGAACCCTGAAACAATTTTTCATACCCAGGGAAGTTGGGAACCCCATATGCAAAAAAAAATATATGTATAATTTTTAATAATATATTTATAATATTTATATATATATATAATATATTATATAAATTTTTATATATATATTTAAAATGCTACCGCCCTCTGTGGAACCCGGATGGAAGGGGGTTTCCACTTTTTTTCATTCTAAGATAATTCCATTGCTATCATTCAGTGATACGATACGCTGCAACAAGGTCTATTTTTCCGGGAGTTTTTTACAAAAAAAATCGGGAAAAAAGAACAGCAGCTTTGGGACGTTGAGTTTTTATAATCTAAAGTACAATATTTTGAAATGGCTAATCGAAAATGTCGATTTTTTATCTGAGCCCTAGAGCGATGAAGGGGAAAAGTAGGACGTTTAGGCTGTTAGGCAAAAACATTTTTGGGGTTAACCAAAATGCTCAGGGAAAAATATGGGGCTGTACGGTTCAGACTAACCATTTTGCATCACCGCTGAGGCTCAAATTTTCTGGCTGGGTGGCGATGATAAAATTTAGGCCATTTTTATTTAACTGTGTTAATCCAACACCGTCATTTTTAATAATTTATTTCACGGTTTTTACGGAAAAACCCCCAATAGGGTCCGGGAACCCGGTAGGGAATACTGGGGTAGGGGGGGTAAGGGAAACATCTTCTAATTATATGGAAATGCAAAAAAATTTCAATATATATTATAAGCCTAGGACATTTTTTAAAAAATTTTCAGACGAAGCAAAGTACCCTGTTTCAACATGTACAAGCTGAAAAAAACATTGTTTTCCCAATTTTTATGGGGCACAAAAAGTGTCCCTGTCTGACACAAATAAGAAGCAAAAGTCATAATATTTGTATTTTGTTCGGTCTTAAAGAGGGAAAAAGTAAACATACAAGGTAGCGAGGTAATCAGTTTTCGATATTGCCTTTTTGGTTTTTTTAGTTTATAATAAACTAGCCGTAAAGCCCCCTCCGGGCGGACTTTTTTGGCTAACTCCTGCGGAGGGCATGGTGGGCCTTCGGCCCCCAAACACAGACCTCGATAGCACCTTCTAACTTTCCTGAAATCATGGATTATAAAAGTATGTATTAAAAGCCTACCCATTCCAACCCCCCCCTCACNTTTAAAAAAACCCCCTTTTTTTTGATATTTTTTTTTTAAAAAATTTTTTTTTTTCCGGGGTTTTTTCTTCCAAATTTTTTTAAAAAAAAAAAAAAAAAAAAAAATTTTTTTGGGTTAAAGGGTTTTTCAAATTTTTTTTTTTTCATTTTTTTTTTTTTTTTTTTTTTTTTTTTTTTTGGTTGCGCAAAATAAAATAGCACCATTGAAAAGCATTTTTTTTACCCAAAGAAAAAAATATTTGGGTTTCTGAAAACGAACGTAAACTCCCTCCATTTAACCCCAATTTTAAATAACCAACCCAAACCCAATTAAAATTAGCCTTTTAATTTTCCGACAGCGGATCATTTAAAAATTTTCCTTTTGGGTGAGAACGAAAGTTTAGATTTAAAAAACCCCAATCATATATTATTTTAAAGAATATACCGCACAAGTCATTTTTTACCCATTTGTAAATTTTCGTTATTGGACACATGATTCTAAGGTAGAGTCTTTGCTTACCTAAAATTTTGTGTGTTATTGTTTTAAAATTGGGTAAAATTCTGATCTATCCCGCCTTATTTGTTTTTATTTTCTCTCCAGCCCTTTTCAAAGATCCTTCAATACCTTAAAAAGTAATTATAAGTGGGAAGAGATACCCCCAAACCTTTAAAACAACTCCCCTTGGAACTAAAAAAAAAACTCTTACGAGCACCCCCCTAAAAAGAAAATACTAAACTAACCTAATAAAATAAACCTAACCCTGGTAAAATTTTAAAAGTCTTTCCCGCCTTAGATTCGCATGGGGACTATTTGGTAATTGATACTTCCAACGGGAAATTTGAGTATGGGGTTTTAGAAGTGCTCTATTCCATGTATTTTTTAGTATTAAGAATGATAGTCACATTAAAATCGTCGGATGTAACAATTCAATGGGTCCATGTATTGTATTAAACAGAGTTTTACATTGTAAAGATTTACGAGAGATTTTTACAAGAATAAGTAGTAATTCCCGTACACTATTCAATATATTTTTTAATGTATTTAGCCGTATTCATCCCAAAGAGTTTTAACGGAAAATTTTACGTATCCACATAATTACTATCCGATAAAACTCCTTTTCCACTCTCCCCGACCGCATTCCGAGGGGTTTGCCAGATTGTTAGGGGGAGTGGTTTAAATGAAAAGAGGCATTTCGGACATTTTTAATGTTACCATCATTCTTAACACATCAAAAGTATAGAAAACGACACGCTCCATCTCGGTACTCTTATTTTAACTAACCTAAACTTTCTGGCTGAAATAACATCACTTGAAAGTACATTTAGCTTTTCAGTGCTCAATATCGAAATTATACCCACCATTTAGTGTGTCCGAAATGCATTATCTAAAGCACTACATGTCCAATTTATTTGCCCATTGTATCCTGTATACATTCCTGCTTATGCCTGATACAGATACCAAAGGACACTGTACTACAAACACTGTGATTATTGGTATTATGAAATCCATCAGTCGTCTGCATAATCGACGTCTTGCGCATAATTCTGACATGTACTATGGACAATGTTAAACATACGCAAAGTTTTATATAGTCCAAAAATTTCAAAAATATATCAACCGAGTGGCGACGTTGATAATGGGCTACACTAAGGTCGCCATCTAGTGTTAATGTTCTGAGTGTCCTCCCGCCGTCGTCGTCGCCCGAAAAAAACACCGAGTAGTGTAATTTGAAACCGTATATACTTGCAGATACAAAGCATAAAACAACGCTGAAACAGGGTAGATTATACAGTCATGATATAAACTACTGCGTATCATTTTCAGTGACACATACACATCAGTAGTAATGCTATCATTCGTAATATATGGCGGTTGGCGACATTATTGCAGCTGGCGACTAAATTAAGTGTTATCTACGGTAGCTATAGGTAAAAACCTATCAACACCTATCTATCAAAACCTATATATTATATAATGAATGTAATATTTTACATCTCAGAGAAGTGTTCATAAACTACAAATAATAAGAATAAAAATTAAGATTTTAAAATTTCTTGTTTTTTTTGTCCCAGGGGGGTTTGTCCTCAGGGCTTTTTTTCCTAGGGAGGTTTTGTCCTAGGTTTTTTTTCCTAGGGTGGTTTTGTCCTACACTCGTTGGACCACACACACACACACACACACACAACACAACACACAGCACTCTTCTTTCTGTAAGCTTCATGACCTTGACCAAACTGTCCTGACGGGTTTGTGACCCGCCTCCCGAGGTGGTGGCTTCCCCCAACACTAAGCACTAAGGATGAATGATGAAAAATGTAGATATGGAGACGAGGCTATACGAGTGTAGCTCAGGCCCTGTAAAATACAACTACGTAGATGAATACACACCCACACACACACACACACACACACACACACGTGTGTGTATTTGTGTGTGTGTGTGTGTGCGAGAAAAAGGGGGGAGAAAGAGAGAGAGAGAGAGAGAGAGAGAGGAGAGAGAGAGAGAGAGAGAGAGAGAGAGAGAGAGAGAGAGAGAGAGGAGAGAGAGAGAGAGAGAAGGAGAGAGAAGAGAGGAGAGAGAGAGAGAGAGAGAGAGTAGAGGAGAGAGAGAGAGAGAGAGAGAGAGATGAGAGAGAGAGGAGAGGGGGGGGGGGAAACGGGAAATGGAGGAATTAAGGGATTAGGAACGGCATGTGTGTCTCATTCTCCTCTCTCTCTCTCTCCTCTCTCTTCCTCTCTCTCTCTCTCTCTCTCTCATCTCTCTCTCTTCTCTCTCTCTCTCTCCTCTCTCTCATGACGAGACTTTATTGATAAACTTACGGTCAAGTCGGCTTGACAAGGGAACGCTTGATGACGTTTGTCCTAGGGGACAAGTTGGACAAGGGACAAGATGATTCATTACGGTATGACCTGATACCCAATTGACTTGTGTTTTTATGACTTGGGACGCAAATGTCTTGTGGGTCAAATGACTTCATTCACAATCGCCTCAGTACCATTTGACCTGCACCCGATAATCATGAGAGAAAGTAAGATTCAGATCCTGCCATGCGTTAACCAGGACCCCTCTCAGCCTGACACCATATACTCTGCTTTGTGTTTTGCACAGAAACTAGCTGAAGAGCATGGCTTGGTGTTTGTCCTGTTACGTTCGATCAACCCCTCTATATAAAAGCAAATGAAATTGTTAAATCATCCCATGCACAGCTAAACAACATTGTCATTAGACTTGGAGGTTTTCACCTACTCATGTCATACATGGATCAGTTGGATATGTGATGGGTGGTAGTGGGTTTGGAAGATCTATGGAAGACTGTTTATGCTCCAAATACTGTAATCCATATGATGACCGGGCACGCATATGCTCGCGCACTTCGCGCTCATCTCTGTCGTCGGGTACTGGGGCACCTGATATTAAAATATATATGTTTAAAACCTCGTTGATGGTCACTGGTGAGGGAAGAGTGAGTGAGTGGGGAGGGCGTGAGGGGTTGGGCGTGGTGGGTCGGTGAGTAAAGGCATGGGTGGATGTGAAAAAGGAGTGATGAGGGGTGTGGGGGGGTTAAGGAGTGATTTAGGGAGTGAGTGGGCTGGAGGGGTTTGAAGAAAGAGTGAGGGGGGGGATGGGTTAGTGAGTAGGAGAGGGAATTTGTAATGGGCGGGTGGGTAAATGATTGAGTAGGCGGGGGGCGTGGTGGGGGGGGGGTAGGGGAATGAGGGGAGCGGGTTTTTACCCCAAAAAATTAATACCTTGGACATTAGCTAAAAAAGCTAATTTCATTTTTAATTTCAATCAAAATTCCCCCCCCCAAACCCCTTCCCCCCCAAAGAAAAAACCCCCCCAAATGGGAAAAAAACCCCCAAATTGGAAAAAACCCCCAAGCTGGGACCCGCCGGGTGCCCCCCAGGGGTACCCATGGGGCCCCGCATTTACTCATATATAAAACCTCTTTTAAAACGCTTTCTTGTTTGAACAATTTCTGCAAAATTTACAGTTTTAAAATTTAAAAATCCAAATTTTTTAAAATTTTTAAAAATTTAAAATATTAAACCAAAGGGGGAAATGTTTTGGGTTCTGGCGCCTCTAGGGAAAAACGAGTGTTCCGGGTTCTCCCCCAAAAAAACCCCGGAAAGGTAATTTAAGAAATAATTTGCGATAAAAACATAAAAAACCAAACGGGGTAGTTTTATCATCTATAAAAACCTTGCGAAAATTTTTTCAGTGCCTAAATATAGTAATCTATTGTAAATTTTTCCGACTTTTACACTGGTAATAATTTTATCTCGAGATGGTAAAATTTACAAATAATAAAATAAATTTTAAATTGTTTTTTTTCCCAGGGGGTTTCAAAAATTAAAAAAAAAAGTTTTAAAATTTTTGTTTTTTGTCCCAGGGGGTTTCCCCCACCCCCAGGATTTTTTTGAAAGTTTTTTTCCAAAATTTTTTGCTACACCGGGCCCCCCCAAAAACCCCCCAAAAGGGGCCTCCCAAAGCTTTGATTGAAAAATGGAAAACCCGGGTACGGGTTTTTGTGACCCCCCCCAGTGGGGGTCCCCCAACACAACCAAAAAAAAATGTTTTTTGGGGGGTTCGAGGAAAAGGGAAAAATAAAGAGAGAAAAACCCCGAGAACAAACCACAAACCGTGGTGATTGGTGGTGTGTGTGGGAGAAGAGAGAAGAAGAGAGAGAGAGGAGAAGAGGAGAGAGAGAGGAGAGAGAGAGGAGAGAGAGAGAGAGAGAGAGAGAGAGAGAGAGAGAGAGAGAGAGAGAGAGAGAGAAGAGAGAGAGGAGAGAGAAGAGAGAGAGAGAGAGGAGAGAGAGAGAGAGAGAGAGAGAGAGAGAGAGAGAGAGAGAGGGGGGGGGAAACGGGAAATGGAGGAATTAAGGGATTAGGAACGGCATGTGTGTCTCATTCTCTCTCTCTCTCTCTCTCTCTCTCTCTCTCCTCTCTCTCTCTCTCTCTCTTCTCTCTCTCTCCTCTCTCTTCTCTCTCTCTCTCTTCTCCTCTCTCTCTCCTGACGACATTTTATTGATAAACTTACGGTCAAGTCGGCTTGACAAGGGAACGCTTGATGACGGTTTGTCCTAGGGGACAAGTTGGACAAGGGACAAGATGACTTCATTTACGGTATGACCTGATACCCAATTGACTTGTGTTTTTATGACTTGGGACGCAAATGTCTTGTGGGTCAAATGACTTCATTCACAATCGCCTCAGTACCATTTGACCTGCACCCGATAATCATGAGAGAAAGTAAGATTCAGATCCTGCCATTCGTTAACCAGGACCCCTCTCAGCCTGACACCATATACTCTGCTTTGTGTTTTGCACAGAAACTAGCTGAAGAGCATGGCTTGGTGTTTGTCCTGTTACTTTCGATCAACCCCTCTATATAAAAGCAAATGAAATTGTTAAATCATCCCATGCACAGCTAAACAACATTGTCATTAGACTTGGAGGTTTTCACCTACTCATGTCATACATGGATCAGTTGGATATGTGATGGGTGGTAGTGGTTTGGAAGATCTATGGAAGACTGTTTATGCTCCAAATACTGTAATCCATATGATGACCGGGCACGCATATGCTCGCGCACTTCGTGCTCATCTTCTGTCGTCGGTAGCCTCATGTCCAACTTACTGGGGACACCTGGATTTCTCAGTAATGTTAATCTCACTCATATCCAGGCTGTACACACAGATATGCGAGTGGAGAATGCGCCACTGCTTCTTTGGAAAATGATATATGTGTTCCAACAACTCACACAGATCATGGATGATCTGATAAAAGAGTCTGCCGCCCAAAGTCAAAACTGGAAAGCTTTGGGTTGAATATTTGAAACTAGTGTCCCTTATTAGATGTTTCATCCGAGCAGAACGCACAGGAGATTGGGATTACATCTCCATACCGTCAGTAAAATGATCCCCTGTTCCATGCTGCTGGCCACCTTGCATATGCAAAGTCTGCCCGCCTCTACCTTGACCAGATGAAAGGTCTAAGTGATATCATGTCTCCAAAACCAGTACTGCGACTTCACCGAACATGGGTATTTTCACCATCCAAAGAACAGACAAATTCTGGAGTGGAAACTTCATCGACCAGACTATTGAACAAGAATTGATGCGGTTGCTGAAGAGTTCCGGATGTATGGCTCGTGGTCGAGGAATTACAGACAGCACACTCAATAAATGGGTGCATGTTTATGCCCAGATGCATCCCAATATGTGATGCCCTGGAATGTTTCACTGCAGTCCACAGTCACACATCTGACCAGCACGTAGATATGCGTGCTAGCAGTACAGCCAGAGATGCTAAAGGGACTATGAGACCTTCCTCAACTGGCTCAAATTACACTCTCCATTTTCATATGGAGACCATGATGCTCTGGTCTGTGTAGCAAGCGGTATTTTTTGCGGCAAGTGTGTAAATGCAGATCAAGCATTTTGATATTGGTGTCAAGGCTGCTTCTGTACTGACTGGCGAAACCTATGCTGACGTAAAATTAAAACGAAAAGACCGTGTGACCAGCATCAGTGGTGACAAAAATCAGGTCACTGTGCGAGATGTTGAGGTGGAGGTGAATAGAACAGTATGTTCATGAGGGTCACATGTGTGATCCGGAGAGTTCTGAGATGGAGGAATATCTGCTTCACGAGTTTGCCAGACAGCCACCCTCCCTATTCGATAAAGGTATCATGAGGAAAAACACTAAGAGTGTCCTTGCTAGTGTTCTCAAGTCGAAAGTGAATGTTCATCTAGAACTTCCAGATAATCCACGTTTCGTCCTGATGGAGGACATCTTCTTCAAAGCTTGCCATGGCCTGCTGATCCCACATACAACCAGGTGTGTGACCAGTATGTATCCCATGTTCTTGTTCACTATGGGCCAGGTAGTATAGTAGTGTTTGACGGATATGGCAGTGCTTCCTCAACTAAAACTGCGGAACAGCAGCGAAGAGCCAAACAGAACACTTCTCCTGACATTGTCTTTGAGTTGGAAATTAAAACCACAACATCAAAAAAGGCATTCTTGGGTAATGGCAGGAATAAGGACCGGTTAATCCAAAAACTAAAGGAGAAATATGAGGCTGTGGGTATAATTGTAAAACAGAGTGTTGCAGATGCTGACTGGCTGATTGCATCAAGTGCCATGATTACATCAACTGCCATAGATGGTGCCCAGCTCAAAATTCGCCTGTCGTTGTCGTGGAACTGATACTGACTAGCTGGTGATGATGGTCGCACAAGCCCCCCCAAACATGAATCTTCATATGCTCTGGTGGACGGAACCCTTTGAATGTGTACTGTATACGTGAAATCCAGGAAGCTTGTTCTAGCATCAAACAACACCTGATGTTTGTACATGCAATCACTGGATGTGATACAGTGTCTTCCATATACAATCAAGGGAAAAAAAGGGCCCTTCAGCTGTTCGATAGTGATGACAATTGGGACTGTTTGAGTGTTTTCTCTTAGTCTGACAGCAGTCAGGATGAGATAGCACGCATAGGAGAGTTGTTTCTACTAAAGCTGTATGGAGCTGTCCGTCAAATTCACTGGACAAGCATCGCTATGTTATGTACTTCCGATTCTACACGTAAAAGCGTCCTTATCCTCATCTTATTTCAAGTTGGAATCAATCCCTCCAACTTCAGCAGCTGCCAAGTTCCATAGCTATAGAACATACCATGCTGTTCAGCAATGGCAGGGAAATGAGCTACCACCAAATGAGTGGGGGTGGGAGTACAGAGAGGGGATACTTGTTCCAATCTATACCGATAGGCCTTTTTGCTCCCGAGAAGGTACTGAAAATGGTATCTTGCGGCTGCAGGGTAGGGTGTGGAAAGTCATGTCGTTGTTACAAGGCACGGATGGAGTGTACCATAATGTGCACTGGTTGCAGTGGGTACAATTGTAAAAATTCGCATGTTCTTGATGTGCAAGGCGAAGGGGATACCACTGAATAGACATTCCTTCAACATATGGTTGGGTTATTTGTGGTTTGTAATTGGTGTTTTGTACAATATAGCATAGTTTGGCTATTATAAATGTAACGTACATAACATAGTTGTGGTATTATTAGAATTAAAAAAATTAAAAAATTAAATTTTCTTCACTTTATTGAATTTATGCTAATTATGTCCACTGAAAATATTTGTTATGGCTCCATTGTATTCAGCACACTCTAAAACATAGATGTACACACAAAACTCTTATTACTACGAACTCGGATGGATGATCATAGTACTTTTCATTTTATCGTTAATTGTGATGGCGGCCATTTTGAATTATGAAAATGCCACGAGGTTGAATTTGCAGAACTTTGCATAAGGGCGATATATACAATATTTTGGAGCTCTCCTGAAAAAATCTGCTTTCTACTATTTATTTCCACCTTTTAGCTAATGCTCCTGTACTATAGGTAATGCATGTGCGCATCCTGTAGTTCAAATAGATGTGTGCATCACGGACATCACGTAGATGTGTAAATGGTTCTGGAGCAGCTGCTTGGCATGCATATATTACCTAGTTTAATATGTTAGTAAGAACACAATCTTATAATTTAAGTAGTGATCGTGGTACAACAGGAAGAACGTAAGTAAATCATTCCTGTAGTGTAAATCACGTATGCATTTAATACGTGAGGAATTCATTCAAGTAAAAAAATGTAACTTGTGCAACAATAAGTGTGTATGAATTCCTTCAATTGAGGAATGTAAGTAAATAATGCAATGCAGAAATAAGTGCGTACAAATTCATTCAATTGAGAAATGTAAGTAAGTCATTCAAGAACAGTGCAACGGTAGGTGCAGCTTTAACTCCTACATAATAGTATTCTAATGTGAATACACTGAATAGTTATATATAGTTACATGAAAATATCCTGTATAGAAGTTATAATACGTGTTACACTTGTGTGATAATAGTTGTAATTCAATAGTAGTAGTAATGCAGTTATTATATATGTTAGAAGTGATTACTGACTGACACAGAAGTCCGCCGTTGACATCTACACGAAACCACAGATTAACAGGAAGAGAGTTCCAGAGTTTACCAGTGAAACGGGATGAAAAAGTAAAGATACTGATTAACTCTTGCATTAGGAAGATGGGCAGAATAGGGATAAGAATGAGTAGAAAGTCTTGTGCAGCGAGGCCGCGGGAGGGGGGAGGCATGCAGTTTGCAAGTTCAGAAGAACAGTGAGCATGAAAAAACGGTAGAAGATAGCAAGAAAAGCAACATTGCGGGGGTGATTTAAAGATTGAAGACCGACAGTCAGAGGAGGGGAGTTTATGAGACGAAAAGCTTTTGACTCAACTCTGTTTAGGAGAGCTGTATGAGTGGATCCTCCCCAAACATGTGAGATATACTCCATACATGGGCGGATAAGACCCCTGTACAGAGCAAGCAACTGTGAGGGAGAAAAAAAGGAAGCAGACGCCACAGGACACTTAACTTCTTAGAAGCTGTTATAGCAAGAGATGAGATGTGAAATTTCCAGTTCAGATTTTTATAAAGGGTAGTCCTAGAATGTTCATTGTAGAAGAAGGAGACAGTTGAGTGTCATTGAAGAAGAGGGATAGTTATCTGATAGGTTTTATCGAGTAGATAGGTGAAGAAATTGGGTTTTTGAGGCATTGAACAAAACAAGGTTTGTTTTGGCCCCAATCAGAAACTATAGAAAGATCAGAAGTTAGGCGCTCGGTGGCATCTCTCCGTGAATCACTTAGTACCTGTTGATTGAGTTGGACGTCTAATAAGCGACGTTGAAAAATGCAGGATAGAATCATCAGCGTAGGAGTGGATAGGGCTTTGAGTTAGACCTAATTTTATCATTAATGAATAATATAAAGAGAGGAGTGGGTGATATATATATATCACTATTGAGGAGCTATACACACAACATAAGACTTCCTACAGGTTTTACAGGCGGCGTCAGCTGCTATTAAGTCCTCCAGCAGGGGCTTACACGGGCTTGTAAGGCAACAGGCGGGCCTCACACGAGCTGGAAAAGTAGGAAGAAGGTCAGTCAACCTCACACGGCTAGGTGAGGCAACCAAAAGCCTCAGAACAGCAGAGGAAAGGCACACAGGACCCCAGAAAAACAGAGGCCAGGCTGAACAGGAGCGCGGGGTGTTGCTGCTTCTAGAGTGGAGCGTCGACTGACTAATGACTATGGCGCCGAATCGGCCAATGACGCTCCCACTGCGCGCCAAAAACAGAACCCTTTATGTAGAAATAGCGGGCCTTCGTAACACTGTCCCCTCCTACAGGCCTGGACGTCCCCATCCAGCCCTTCAACGCCCTTCGGGTTAGTCCTCGGTCTCCATCGGGTAGTTTTGAAACCGATGGGGCAGCTTCCGAAGTCACTGTGGCCGCAGCATCTCTGCAGCCACACACACAGCCTCATCCTGAGCCACCATGTCGCCACCGTCCGCGATTCTTGCAGGTTCGTCCTCCTCTCCGCACTACCCAACTGCTTCTTCGTCGCTCGCGGCTGGCTCAGGGTTACGAGGTCCACTCCGCTACTTTAGACCGTAATATCAATTACTAATACCAATACCGACCGTAATATCCAGGCCGTAATCGACCTGTTGCTGTGAACAATCTTGAGTTTGCCGCGAGAGCCGAGGCTAATACGATAGGTGATGTCCGACACACGCTCCAACACCGTATACGGGCCCTCCCATGAACTCTGCAGTTTCGGAGACACTCCCTTACGTCGCCGAGGATTGTAGAGCCAGATCTGCGCCCCTTTCTGCAAATCCTTACTCCTTCAGACTTTGGTCGTACTGTATCTTCATCGCCTCTCCAGCGAGCTTTAGGTGGCTCCGCACCTGGTGGTGCATCTCCGTCAGTAGCTTCTGCAAATCCACCGCATACTACGTCGTCTCTGTAAGTAGCCCCTCATCGTGTGGGCGGCCAGTAGCGAGATCCACTGGGAGACGAATCTCTCGTCCCAGCATCAACCGAGCAGGCGTTTACTCGGTAGCCTCGTGCTCTGTCGGCCGGTACGCAATAAGCATCAATGGGAGCTTTCTGTCCCAGCTGACTTAGCTCTCTTGAGAGCACGTGGCCAACTCTTGCACCAGAGTTCGGTTGAACCGCTCCACTATTCCACCCACTCTGGGGTCTTAGGGGAGTATTTCCTGGTCTTCCTCACTCCCAGGGTTGTACAGCCTTCCTGGAGGACCCCAGACTCGAACTCGCGACCCTGGTCCGAGTACAGTTCCGCCGGGTACGCCGAATCGGGAGAAGAACTGCTCCACCAGTACTTCCGCTACTGTGGTGGCTTCATGGTTCGGAAGCGTGTCTGGCCACTTTATGAAGTAATCCATCGCCACCCAAAGGAAACGATTGCCAGCTGCGGTGTTGGGGAGCGGGCCCGGCAATGTCTACTGCCACTCGCTCCAAGGGCGCCCTGACTTGGTAGAGTTGCAGGGGGTGGGACTGCGGCGTGGAGGACCTTTCCTCCACGGGCCCAACAGACGTCACAGGCGCGACACCACTCCTCCACGTCTCTGCATAGGCCTACCCAATAGTAGCGTTGGCGCAGCCGAATTCAGCGTCTTCCGCACTTTCCCAGGTGGCCACCGGCAACTCCGCCATGCGCCTCTCGCAACAGGTCGGCCCGAAGATCCTTAGGGACCACAGTCTGCGAGTAGCCAACCTTGCTGTCCTTCAGCATCCACTTCTTCACAAACACCCCCCGCCCCAACAAGCCTGAGGGCCCTCCCACTGTTCCAAGTTTGTGCTTCGTAGTGGGGCTGAAGGCAGCAACCTCTTCACAAAGTGGCC
>JACEEZ010022779.1:0-15071 GCA_016584305.1 Chionoecetes opilio
AATTTTTTTAATAAAAAAAAAGGAAAATTGCTGGCTGGGTATAGTTAACTTCTAAACATTCGTTATTGACTATATAATATCATAGAGTATATTTACCTCGCCTCCTCAACTATAACCTTCATGGTTATTTGGTTTATGTACATGTTTTACAAAATCAGGCTTCTATACAATATACATACAGCAGAAAATCGTTCTTAATATTATATTGTGTGTTTTAAGTGCAGTGGAATAAACCATATTTTGTTTTCCAGTAGACCAACTTATTACCAACCTGGGAGTTAAAACTGCCAGCGACCACTGGCATTTTGGAGTTTCAGTTCTCTCGAATTGACATGAGTGAATCTATCTCTGACGCTTGTTCCTAAGAACTCCCTTCAGAGGATGGCCGCGACAGCAGTCTCCCACACCATGCTTGCTGCCATAGTCATTCATTCATTGAGCGCTTACTCAGTGTAAGGTTGCTGTTAATTGATGCCTCTGTCTGGCTATTCCAGGAAACAGATTCAGCAATCATTGGCGTTCTCTCTGGATGTCTAAAATGCAAAATATCCATAAGATATGCTATTTGCCAATGACCACTCACAAAAATAGTTGTACTGTATATGGTAAGTGTTAGAGTGTCAGTCAGTTTGCAGCAAGAGAACTGTTTATAAACCACACATAGGCTATTTATGCCAGACTTCCTTTAGTCTATCTGGGTGAGTGAGCAGTGGGCCAAATTTACTGTCCCTTATTACCCCAAGTACTGTACATATACCATTTTACAGGTATTCAGAAGACCATAAGATGATACAAGTTTTCAGACAATAGCATATAGCAATGGACATTCCCTCACTGCATACTAATCCATAAAAGGGTACAATACAGTACTTAGAATTAGTTTACTGAAACATAAAATACATGCATGGAAAATAAAGGAGTCATGAAACATATAATTCCTTAAATCAAACTCAAATTCTTTCACAGATTTGGGTCCAATTAACACAAGCAGTCAATGGCATGATGCATTCCCAAATCTTTGACTCACTCGAGAATCCCTGTTGGTAGGCGATGGGGCCTGCTGCTGTGCTGTGACGCTGATCCTGCACGGTGGTGGGATGAGGGGGAGAAGGCTCGCTCCTCTGTTCCCCCCATACTCAGCATGTTGCGATAGCTGGCCAGCAGTGGGTTGGAGAGATCCCCTGGCCCTGACGGTGGCAGCTCCCCTGAGTTGTCATACAGGGGCAACAGGTGAGCTCACCTTCACCCCCTCCAGAAGCCATGCTGTCTGCTTCCATCTCTGTCTTGATATGCTCTTTGGGGATCTGTGAACAATTACAATGCATCATATCATATCATATCATATAGCCAAGTGCTGCTTTCGCTCACTCTTCACACTAAGATGTATATACTTGTTTATGCATTCTATTATTGCCTAACAAATATACTGCTGGGCTGACTTACATTCCATACAGTAACACATACAGGCAACTGATGAATATCTGTGTTGAGTAGTCTGCAGTAAGCTTCCTATACAACACCATCATAGAAGCCTTACCTTGATATCCTTGATTTCATCCTGACTGGCGGAGGACAGGCTGTTCACTGGTGTGGGTCCTCGTGGCTTCCGACCCTCAGGCGGTTCCTGGTTCTTTTTGCGTGAGGAAATACACCCCCTCGAGAGCCCCCTCCTTGGAAGAAGCATCCCCGCCTCTTTCTTGCCGGAAAGACACTTTGGTTGGGGTGGAGGTGTAGGGGCTGCGGGGATCACGATGGACTGAGCAACAGACTGAGCAAGAGATTGAGCAGCAGGACCTGATTCAAGGCCCTCCAGACAGGAGCGCAACTTTGACTCTGACAAGATATGTCCCAACCAGCTTTAGGAGGAGTCTCCTCCCCATCAAGCATGTGGTCTGTCATATCTGGACATCCTGAGTCCATCAGCTGCGCAAAGCCATCCTTGGTGCCGCCGGTCTTGTTGATGGCGTGGCCATAACTGTTTGCTGGGACAAGAGGGAGGCAAAGTTGGTGTCTTGGCCCTTCACCTCACCATTACTGTTGGAAGAGAGCCGAGGTGCCTTCTTGGGCCGGGACTGATGGGGAGGAGGAGAGACTGGAGAGGGCGGGGAGCTGGGCCTCTTCTCCCCCACCAAGGGTTGCTGCTGGTCACGCTGGGACACATCACCCAGGCCCTTGATGCGCAGACTCTCAGCGATCTTTATCAGGCCGGTCAGCTCACTGTTGGCTACACTCACCTGGCACACACACATTAAAAGTTGATCAAACATACTGACACAAACAACACAAGTGATGAACATGGACTCTATATATCATGATACACTATAGATCAGACTTGGGACAATACCCTGTCCATAAGAACAAACTATGTAGATATTTCTTACGAAACATTTAATTCTATAATTTAGTGCCTGGCTCCCGAGTCTGTGGTTTAACAGGAAACATACGCACCTCCCCTCGATAGATAAACTCCAGCAGGGCCTCAAGCTCGGCCTTGCTTGACATCCCTGAGGTAGATGAGCGATGCTGTGTAGGCAGCGGGTGAAAAGTTGGTGGAAGTATGGAGAACATGCGGCCAGTACCAGGGGTGGGCGGGGTAGCTGCCCCCGTCACACAGCAGCGTCACATCCACCAGCTGGTCCCTGTGGCATCACCAACAGTCACCTCCACCCTCAAGGCCTCATGATGTTGTATATCAAAACCTTTCCATAACATTGTCGTGACTTACACGTCTCAGGATCTGTCTCGCCTGATTATGACATATGTTGGACAGTGATCCAAAATGATATACAAATACTGAGAGGGCAACCCCCAAATAAAAAACAAAAAACTGATGAAACCACCTGCACTTTCTTTCCCTAGTACTGCTCCTTGGCCAAACAGATGTGTCCTCCCTCCACCCTAATGCAGCTACTCGTCCTTCCATACTCCTAACATTGTCTCCCTCCACCCTAATGCAGCTACTCGTCCTTCCATACTCCTAACATTGTCTCCCTCCACCCTAATGCAGCTACTCGTCCTTTCATACTCCTAACATTGTCTCCCTCCACCCTAATGCAGCTACTCGTCCTTCCATACTCCTAACATTGTCTCCCTCCACCCTAATGCAGCTACTCGTCCTTCATACTCCTAACATTGTCTCCCTCCACCCTAATGCAGCTACTCGTCCTTCCATACTCCTAACATTGTCTCCCTCCACCCTAATGCAGCTACTCGTCCTTTCATACTCCTAACATTGTCTCCCTCCACCCTAATGCAGCTACTCGTCCTTTCATACTCCTAACATTGTCTTCCTCCACCCTAATGCAGCTACTCGTCCTTCCATACTCCTAACATTGTCTCCCTCCACCCTAATGCAGCTACTCGTCCTTCATACTCCTAACATTGTCTCCCTCCACCCTAATGCAGCTACTCGTCCTTCCATACTCCTAACATGTCTCCTCCACCCTAATGCAGCTACTCGTCCTTCCATACTCCTAACATTGTCTTCCTCCACCCTAATGCAGCTACTCGTCCTTCCATACTCCTAACATTGTCTCCCTCCACCCTAATGCAGCTACTCGTCCTTTCATACTCCTAACATTGTCTCCCTCCACCCTAATGCAGCTACTCGTCCTTTCATACTCCTAACTTGTCTCCCTCCACCCTAATGCAGCTACTCGTCCCTTCCATACTCCTAACATTGTCTTCCTCCCCCTAATGCAGCTACTCGTCCTTCATACTCCTAACATTGATAGTTTTCCCTAGGCTCTGATCTATGACCCTGTTATGGTAACAGCACACAATGCCCACCATGCCTCTCATGCCTCAGTCACCTGGTTTCTTCCTTCCTCCGACTCATGGGCCTCTGACGGGCGGCAAGCCTGGTACAGAGTGGTATGATCATTCCATTTTTACCACAAGTAGGTACTTATTATCTTGTTGATTCAAACAACTCTGAAAACCCACCTGACTCTAAGTGCGTAAAAACTTCTGCTAAGTTGGAGCGGTGGTTGTTCCACGTCAGGAGGAACTGGTCCACCCCCATGACTAGATCTGCAACAGACAAGACAGCACACCTTTAGTGCCATCTTAATGACGACGACAGCATCAATAAATTTTGTTGACCTGCAATCTGTGAATAATTCATTGAGGATTTTAGCATCTAAAATAAACAAGCTTATGGTGTTTGGAAATGTGTTTTCCACATGCATGTTGTTTTACTTGAATGCATACTGTGAGTACAATTGTGATCCCCTAGTTGCTCCCTCCCTCCCCTGCGATTGCCAGGCTGTCTCCTCTCCCGCTGTCTGGTTACCTGTTGACACCTGCTCTTCAACTCTCTTTTTTTGTTTTTTTGTAACTTATTTAGTTTTCCATGACAAAGAAGGCATTGTCTAATCTAATCCTCTCGTGTTCACAAGAAAACCAGGAAGGAGAAAAGTGAATAAAAATTTCACATAAGAGCAGTAAACCTGGGGAAAGTGAATCCCTCTGGAAGTCACTTCTGCTCTGGTCTTGATAAAAGGCAAAAATGAGCAATGATTACCAGTGTTGTAGATCTCGAGACTGGTCTTGGTCTCGAGACCGGTCTCGAAGACCAGTTTGATGTGGTCTTGGTCTTGGTCTCGGTCTCGTTTGATGTGGTCTTGGTCTTGATCTTGGTCTCGAAGCTTCTGGTCTCGAAGTTTGGCTCGAGACCAAGTCGAGACCAGATTAAAAAGTACATCGTGACGTTGTGGAAGGTTGGAATTTATTATCATACACGGAGAAAAATCACGGCTGTTTCGGTTCACGGCGTGCCCTACAGCGTTGTACTGTCTATAGATACTGCCTGACTAGCTCTACGGTGATGATGCATGAGCTGAACCCCTTTGCGAGCGCTGATAGAGTCCCGTGCGAGTCGAGAGAACATGCATGACGTGGCCATTCTCGCAGTGATAATCTCCGTTTGCACGCACGGTGTTTGCAGCTCTGTTCACCTCCGTGTACTTCATATATTTTGTAGGCCTATGCAATCCCCGCACCCTTCGTACACTACACCACGGGTTTAGCTAGCTCGCTTGGAAAACGTAACTACAAAATTGCTTTTCCTATGTTTTGTTTCTTCATCCCAAAAGAAACAATGAAGCAGAAATATTTGACCTAGATGTTCAGTTGTTCACATTTTAAAAATTTTGTAAATATATTTCCTCCCTTATCCCATTACCCTTACCCCCCCCCCCCCCCTTCTACCAGAGCTCGTTAGTCGTTACACGAGCACATCTGGCAGCAGGGTTTGTCAGGTGCACAAACCCAAAAAATATTTTTGGGGCATTCACTTTACTTTTTTGGCATTTTAAATTTTTCATCATAAGAAAATGAAATTCAATTGGCGAATTTTTCTGGCAAATTCCAAAATTTGTTGAGTAACTTCTGGCAAGAAATACACAATTGCAGGACCTGGCAACTGTCTGGCAGTGACATAGACGTGGGACAGTGAGGTTTTTAGGCTACTGGACTATCTCGCTTAGTTTCCGTTCGCACCCCGGAATGAGTAATCATGTCGGCACCCTTCAGCAGTTATCAAATTTGTGTTCAAGGACCACAACTAGTTTTTTTTTAAAAGAACACGGAAACCAAAGCACACAGCAGTTAGTACTTTCTGCAAGCAAAGCATCACGGACAAGGCTGGCACCACGGCATTTTAATTTGGCATTTTTAATTATTTTGCATTTGATACCTGAGACTATATGGAAAAATTTAATTAGGTCCGTTATATTCAAAGGTACATTATGAGAAAAAATATTAAAACCCATTCCTTACAAACAGGACAGGAAAATACAATTTAGTATTTACGCAGTACGGACAAAAACATTCAGATAATAGCCATTTTTTATAAAAAATATTTCATATGCCTGTTCTTGGTTTTGGGTCGTTTCGGAGGGTCGGGTCCTTGGTTTTGCGAAGGGTCTTGGTCTCGGCTCGGAGGGCTGGTCTTGGTCTTGGTCTCGAAGGGTTTTGGGTCTTGGTCTCGGGGGGCGGGTCTTGGTCTTGGTCTCGGGGGTTGGACTTGACTACAACACTGATGATTCCCAACCCCAAATCACAGTTTTCTTGCCTCACTTCACCTGGAAGCAGCAATAACACCCCAGGTAAGGGCTCTCACACCATTACTCTTGGCCCTGTAGGATCCCTTTCATGACTCTTAGGCAAATGAGTGCTATTCTTAATCTTGTCTCCTCCTTGGTTTGACTTCAATAAAAAAAAATCTATGCCTCTTAAACTGCCTAATGCTAGCTATCCCATATACGAGGGTGATAAAAACTATGCAAAATGGCTTAGTTTCCCTAAAAACATCATGCACCTACCTATGGGGAGGCGGTAGCCCGAGTGGCTAGCGTCTCCGAGTGGCGTTCTCGGTGACCCGAGTTCGATCCCCGACGAAAGCCAAATCTTTCTGCACCGTCAAATGGCCTAAGAACCCACATGCCCTGCCCATTAACTCTAACCCTTTGATTGCGAGTGCATCAGAGGACACAGGGGGGCGGCATGAGCCTCTAATCACAGGCATCACTATAAAAATCCTGTCTGCGCCACCACGGGCGAGGGCCAACCATCACAGCCCCTCAGTGAACCTCCAGAGCCTACCATCCGAGCCCTGGGTCACTCCTACAGGCACTATAGGCACAATGTAAAAAAAAAAAAAAAAAAAACCTTTAGTGGTCCATACAAAAGCAGGATGTGCTTGATCCACTCTTTCTATTTCCTTCTTACAGGATGCTGCTGTCTCCTACTCAAAAATGCATAGAAAAGACCCGCTCTATAATCACACAATAGTACCCACAGATTAGTTTAATCAATCCTGCCATAAAGTTTACTACCTTATGAAGGACTATGATTTCTAAAATATCTATTTCTACTGGTAACAAGTAAACAATGTTTTATTTCAATTGCCACAAGGCAAGTGTCCGCTCGCGCTGGCTGCCAGCCAATCGGGGAGGCCAGGCGCTGCCCCCAAAATCATTACTCCGCTAATCTACTCTAAATATTCTAACAAAAACCCGACCAAACCGGTAAAACTGCAGTTTAATACAATCATTTGGGCATTGGTTACTGCAGTTTAATACAATACATGGACTTGGTTACTGCAGTTTAATACAATACACACAAACCCCGATTTCCCGGATATCGGATTTGCCGGACAAAATCTGAGGCCCGGGATATGTCAGAGTCCCAGACTTTTTTTTTTTTTTTTTTTTTTTTTTTTTTTTTTTTAACGTTGAAATGCCTGGTCCTGTTTGAAAATTGGGACAAATTTGCCCGGGCGGCCCGAGCGTCTCCTGTCATCCCTGGTCAGTGTCCATGCCTCCCGCCAGGTGCCAGCATGTTCAGCGGTCGTATTGTTTACATTTGGGACAAACGACACTCACGGTTCACCTGCACAGCCTCCGTTAGTCCCCTGACCCCACTGCCCTGGGGGCAGGAACGTCTCTTGAGACTATTGAACACTTTCTGCTGCCTCCCGCCAGGTGGCAGCATGCTCAGCAGTCGTATTGTTACATTTGGGCATACGACACTCACAGTTCACCTGCACACCTCCGTTAGTCCCCTGACCCCCCTCCCCCTTGTGAAGGAAGTCTCTTGAGACTATTGAATACTTTTGCTGCCTCCCGCCAGGTGGCAGCATGCTCAGCGGACGTAAAAGTCCGCGGCGGGGGTAGTTGATATTGGCAGTTGCCGGACAGTAAATACTAGAGTAGGATAAGCGTCCGGGGTGGGTAATGGCATCGTTTTTTTTTTTTTTTTCTTTTTTTTCTCCTGTTTAGAGAATAATTCCTGGGCCCATACTTATAAAGATTTAGGATTCGCCCTAGGATTCGTCCTAACCCTGCGTCCTAAGGTTCGAGGAAAGTCTAAGACGCGTCCTGGGGACGGCGGCTTAGGACGAAGCGCTGAGCGCTACATTTAGCAGGAGTCCAATTTTGGATTTCATGAAATATCACTACTAAGAGTCTCAGAAGGTATAAAAATATCAAAAAAACAAGATTAATATTTCTATGATAATTGTTTGAAGACTACAACAAATGAATTCATCTATAAGAATAATTGTACCAGATATGCAACTTCCGTTCAAAAGACACAAACATTGACATTGTCTTCGCTCTATCGACGAGAAAAATAATATTTTTCAGGACAAGATTTCCCCAATCCTTGGCCAGCTCTTTCAAGCAGGAAAAAATGTCCAAATGTCCTGCGAGGGGAATTTTCCATGCCGAGATGATCGCGAAGAGATACGTCAAGGATTTGCCGGTTTAAATGGACGGGGACTTCGCGGTCGTTTTCAAGACACCGACTATTTTTTCCGGGCCTACAATGGGTTTTTTTTTCTAATGGAGATAGGGTTATAATGGACGAGAGTTTCGCGGTCTTTTTTCAGAACACCGACTATTTTTTCTTGGCCTACAATAGGTGCTTGGGAAATACTTTGGAGCTCCTCCTTCCGGCTTTGACTGAAATGAACTACCGCCGTATTGTATGCTTATTGACTTCACATCTGTAAGGTTCCAGCGTGCGCTCAGCCTTGGTTAACCCACACGGCCGCTATGAAATATGGGGTTTCCTCAAAAATTCCAAGTCCATTTGGGTTTAGGTTAGGTTAGGTTAGGAATACTTTGGGGTTTTAAGGTTAGGTTAGGTTATCTTTGTGGTTAAGGTTAGGTTGGGTTAGGTATACTTGTGGTTAAGGTTAGGTTAGGTAGGTATACTTTGTGGTTAAGGTTAGGTATACTTTGGGGTTAAGGTTAGGTTAGGTTACTTTGTGGTTAAGGGTTTTAAGTTAGGTTCGGTTAGGTATACTTTGTGGTTTAAGGTTAGGTTAGGTTAGGTATACTTTGTGTTAAGGTTAGTTGGGTTGGTATACTTTGGGGTTAAGGTTAGGTTAGGTTGGGTATACTTTGTGGTTAAGGTTAGGTTAGGTTAGGTATACTTTGTGGTTAAGTTAGGTTAGGTTAGATTTTTACATATAGTGACTTTTGATGTTTTTTTGGGAGCCATAAATCACTTATATTTGCTTCCCCCACCCAAAAACCCCGTATTCCCGCCAGTTCCCCAGGCTTGTTGGCTATAGGGGGAAGAAAAAAAAGATAGGGGTGAAGGACTTCTTCCAAAGTTTTACCGTTCCTTGTTCTAATGAAGTTTTATTTTGCGCAAACCCATAAAAAAAAGATTAAAAAATGTTATACTTTGTGGTTAAAGGGTTTAGGTTAGGTTTCATTAAACCTATATGGTTAGGTTAGGTTTCTTTAAAAAACCTTACAGTTAGGTTAGGTTTCATTAAAACCTATAAGGTTAGGTTAAGTTTAATTTTTTTTCATTTTTTTCATTTTTTTTTTTTTTTTTTTTTGCGCAAAATAAAACTATCTCCATTAGAGCAAGCACCTATTGTAGGCCAAGAAAAAATAGTCGGTGTCTCTGAAAACATCGCGAAACTCTCCCCCATTATTCCCGGGAATAGTTTTATTTTGCGCAAGCCCAGTTTAAAAACAAAACAAAAATTATCACCGAATATTATGGTCCCCAATTCCATTAAAAACACATCTCCATCAGAAAAGCACTAAAACCCTTGGCCGGGAAAGATTGTCAGTCTTATAGGTTTTAATGAAACCTATAATGTTAGGTTAGATATACTTTGTGGTTAAGGTTAGGGGTAAATCTTAAGAACAAAGGCTCCACCCTCTACTTCTTCTTATAGCCAACAAGCTTGGGGACATGGTGGAAACCGGAGTTTTTGGGGGGGGGAGCACACACATAAGGGAAATATGGCCCCCGCAAAAAAATCCCTAAACTAGGATATTCCCTAGTTCATGAACTTTATCGGGAAATATTACCCCGATTAAGTCTATGTACTAGGGAATTTTCCCTAGTTTAGGGATTTTTTTGTGGGGAGTCTATTTTCCTTATGGTGTGCTCCTTTTGTGGGGGAGCACACATAAAAGGGGAAAATATTTCCCCGATAAAGTCCATGAACTAGGAAATTTTCCTAGTTTAAGGTTTTTTTTTGGGGGGGCCATATTTTCCCCTTTTGTGTGTGCTCCCCCACCCAAAAACCCAGGGTTTTCCCCCATGTCCCCAAGCTTGTCGGCCATAAGAAGAAGATAGGAGATTGAGCCTCTATTTTAAAGATACAAACTCTACAGACCTAACTAGCACCCCTCTTTGAGCCCCCTTTTGCTGTGCACTAACCTAACCTAATGTAAACCCAACCTAACCTAACCTAAACCCGAAACCCGCCCTAACCTAACCTAAAGGCCGTGTCCACAGACACTTTTTCCCCGGCATCTTTGGTATTTTGCTACCAAAAGATGCCCGTAGTGGTGGCAAAACTATGCGCGTTCGTCCCCCATGCTTTTTGGCTACGAGCATCTTCTGGGACCCGCAACCAAAAACAAATAATATAACATTATGGATCGCTGAAATTTAATATCGGCCATGTAGACAAAGTAAGGATCGGCACTCATTAAAATATAAACAGATCTTAAAGACAGTAAGTTAATACGTAAGCCAACATTTGTGTCAGCTTAGCGTGGGGACCTTGTTTTTAAGATTTTCCAGGTTAGGTTTGGGTTTATTAAAACTAAAAGGTTAGGTTAGGTTTCATTAAAAACCCATAAGACCCTGACTAATTTTCCCGGCCAAGTTTTTAAGTGCTTTTCCTGATGGAGATACAGTGTTTTTAAAGGAAACGGGACCATAAAATTCGGTGATGATTTTTTTTTTTTTTTTAACTTTGGCTTGCGCAAAATAAAACTATCTCCATTGAAAATGCACCTATTGAAGACCAGGAAAAATAGTCGGTGTCTGAAAACGACCGCAAAGTCATCGTCATTTACCCCAAATTGCTGAGTTAGGTTAGGTTAGATTTAGGTTATGTTTAAGGTTTGGTTTGGTTTAGGGTTTTGTTAAGCTTAGGGTAGATTGGATTAAGTTATGTTGAGTTATTTAGGTAAAAAAAACAAATTTGATGGTGCGCGATTGTCCGGGTGGTTGGCCACCCCCAACAAAACCGCCAACTCCTGCGGGAAAATTTACCGTTTGGTTTAGGTCATCCTCGAGCCTGACAATTCTAACCTGTTTCATAGTGTAGATTTCTTCATTCTGGGTCTTTTAAAACCCAATTCCTTCCCATGGCGCAATTGAATAATAAAAGCTGATCATATAGGCCTCTACCTAGAATCTAGTTCTTTCAACCAAAAACTGTTAAGTTAGGTTAGAGGTGGGGTTTGGTATATTAACAGATGATATCAAGAACAAAAAAAAATTATCAAGATAAAGGCAGTGGGAAGAAAATAGAGTTATATGGATATTGTTCCATGGCTTAATAAATCACGACTTATTTCAATTTTTAAAATTTTATTTTAGTGAGCCTACTCTAAAACGCTTTTATTCTCAACATGATACCATTCTTTTATCAACAGTTTGGTGAGGGTGCACTTCAATCTGTATCACGATACATGATATCAAGGCAGGAGGACATGACTACCTCAAAGAGGAAAAATAACACACTCGTGGGCTTGTCATGCACTGATGGCCGTATTTTTTAGTGTTGCTTTATATTACATCTCCCACTAGTCTGTCACATATATAATCCCTTCTCGGTCCAAGCGGTATCGCTTGATTAGTTATGTATCAACAAGTTCGTCCAGTACATCTATCCTATCACGAAAAGTTTTCAGGAGTGGGTGGAGCACTCCATGTTTACGTCCTTAGGACGAGTCTTAGCCGCCGCCCTGCTCGCTAGGACACCTCACACCCTGTCCTAGCCAAACCTCGAAATTAGGACGAGTCTTAGCGATTTAGGATGCGCTCGAAATGATTTAGGACGCCGGCCGCCATATTTAAGACTTTAAGACGAATCCTAAATCTTTATAAGTATGGGCCCTGGACTGTTGCGATTCCCGGACTTTTGCGGTTCCCGGACCAGTGTTCCCCCCCCCCTATTAGTCCGGGAAAACGAGGTTTGTGTGTACATGGACATTGGTTACTGCAGTTTAATACAATACAAGGCACGTACTTTTAACCGTCCTCAACTTATAGATCTGAGTATTTGTAGTACTATATCTAACCCCTATATTAGCCATCAGAAATGAATAACATAAGTGGGGTCTGGGGAGGGGGGGTTGTGCCCCCAAACGTAACCAATGTCCAGGTTAGGTTTCTGAATTAGGGGGGGATTCCCCCTCAGTTAGGACAGGTTACATAACCAATGTGATAATATTTTGTGAGAAGATGATAATTTTTGGCCATTTTAGCCTTGCAAACGTAATATTCTTAAAACAATTTTATCTCTCACCTAATGTAATCATAAAATTATAAATTTTTTACCTATTCATCTTCCGTTTCCATTAATCCAAACATGACTTTCTAGTATTTCTAACCCTATTTTATAGTATTTAAAAGTCTAACTCTCAGTTCAGTCTTTGATACTGGTTAGATAGTCTAGCCACGTACTGAGACTGAAACGGTGGTGATTTCGGACAGCTGAAATTGATTAAGACTGGTGACAAACACGTTTTTGTCATTTTGCTACGTAATATTGGTCCTGGGGAAATATGCATAAAAGCAAAGTTAGCTTGACAAGGTCTATTAGATCTGTATTTGGGAAATTTCCCTTATCTATTATATTTATATAAAGGGAAATAGATGTTTATCAAAAAGACAATGTGTAAGTTTCTCAAATTACATAAATTCCAACTTGATTTTAAAAAGCTCAATAAAAGGTCTATCTTATCTAGCCTGCTCTATCTTTACTATTTTATAATTTTTTTACGTGGGCCTCATTGTTTTCAAATTATTTAAAAAGAACTTTACTTTATGTCAAATTCCAAGGTAGATTTTAGACATTCGCTGTAGATTTGGAAAAAAAATCGTATCTTAGTTTCTCATAAAAATTCTCCACAGAGCTTTATGATCTGCAAACACGAATCTGGAGTGGGTTTTTCTGATGACTACAATTCCAAAACCCTTTTCACCCTGTTTCCTTATATAAATTTATATTTAAATCTTTGTAATTGCGAAGGAGACTTAGAAAGAAAACGTGAGTATCAAGCCGATGGAGACCCCGGGGTCCAGTCTGCCTAATATTCAACATCCATATTTTTACCCACGGTGATTATATTCAATGTATCATCATCACTCATGCTTCTCTCTCCCACACTAGAAATATCTCCACATTTAGTGAATACCAAGAGGGTTGAAGGTGCTTTGGACTAATTTCCAAGGGAATATTACAAGTGGATTGTTTAGTTTAGGAGATATTGCTTGGTTAGTCTTGTAAATCTTTACCGTGAATAGTATCGTGATTTTCTACCTTAATAAAAACTTAAGTATCACTACTGCTGGAGCCGAAATGAAAAACCTTTTTAAGGGGAGAAAAAGAGATATGGCAGGGTTGATAAAACTAATCTTGACCCCCACAATAAGTGAAATAAGGGGCATCCAGTTCCTTTATCTATAACCGCTACCGCATCTATAGCAATCAAAAGGGGAAATAGACCGCCGTATCTCTACCCAAAAAGGGTAAAATTTAGTTTGTTTTTCAAATTTTCAGACAATTAAATTTTTTTTCTCGTTTAATATGTGAGTTTTTCCTAAGGGAAATAGCTACTTTTTCCTTGAAAACCTAAAAAAAAATTTTTTTGCAATTCGAAAAAGGATGACAATGTCAAAAAATACCTTTTTAGACTTTTTGACTAAAAAAAAAACACTCTGTTTTGTAAAATCATCAATAAAAACATAATAAAACCTTTAAACAAACCTAACCTAAAACTAAACAAACCTAACCTAACCCTAAATCTAACCATCCGATAAAATTTTTTATGTTTGCACAACATTTTCAATGTACTGTAACTTCCACACTCGGGTAATTAGGAGGAAGTTTTCACGTTCGTTTTTCCGAGCACCTCGTTCTGACCTATGGCTCAAAAAAAAGGTAAAAATATTTAAATCCAAAAGTCATTTTCTAAATATTCCCCGCGTTGAGAATTGGGATCCATCTCAACCTTCCGACCTTTTTGCTCCTCCTTGGAAAATTTTGCGGGGGACGTCACGGGTGGGTATAGCACGGTTGCCCGGCCCCCCCCCACTACGCGTGCCGGGGTGCACGTCCCCACCCCCCCAAACACTTAACTTGGGGGAGGGAAATTTCGTCCGCCGCAGATCCCTACTAGGGGCCTTTTTTACATGGCGAGGGCGTGCCGG
This sequence comes from Chionoecetes opilio, assembly GCA_016584305.1. NCBI lineage: Eukaryota > Metazoa > Arthropoda > Malacostraca > Decapoda > Majidae > Chionoecetes > Chionoecetes opilio. The sequence goes on from JACEEZ010022779.1 coordinate 14,215, forward strand.
GGCCCGCAGGAGGGTTTTTGGGGGGGCAGGATGGGGGGGGAAGGTAAAAAAGCCTAGCAAAGCCACCTCACCCCGGGCCAAAAACACATCACCGTTACAGCCTCACCTCGCTCCCCGCCCTCATTTTTCCCCCCCGCCCCCCCCCACTACCCCGTGCGCCACTCACCGTTCATTGCGGAAACGGGGGATAAAATACTTATATAAATTTACATTTTTGCTTTCGGTCTCTTAACCCAAACTTTTGTTTTGGTTTTTGTGGTTAGTAAAGGTGAAATATTCTGGCGCTTTGGAAAGTAAAATGAGCATCGCGTATTTTGCTAAGGTTTTAGCGTGTTGAGGGGCTCTAGGCTTGGCTAGTGTTGTGGCGGGGTGTGTTGGTTTTGTGTCATGTATAGACCCAAGTTCACACCATTTTAGGGCCACACCAAAACCCCCCCAAATGTTTTTTCTTTGTAGCTGCAGAACCGCCCTCGCATCCTAGACTGAGTGTACACTGTGTTGTGTGTGTGGGGGCAGGCATGGCGCCCCCCCCACCCCTGGGAACTCGGTGGGTGGGCACGGGGGGGTGGGGGGAGAAAGTTGGGGGGCGGGTGGGGTGTGCGTGGCGCCCGCATTCCGCGACGGCAAAGCCGCCCCTGCCCCCCACTCACCCGCCCGCCTCTCCACCCACCACCCGCCCGCCTCTGCCCCCCACCACCCGCCCGCCCTTTTTTCCCCCCCACCCACACGCCTCTCGTAAATATTCAGGCCCCCCGGGCCCCCGTACGCCCCCTTCCTCTCCCCGCCCTTGAATTATGGTCAGGCAGGGGAAGGGGGCTGTATCCACCTACCTCTACCCCCACTACCAACCCCCCCCA
>JACEEZ010022780.1:2500-5000 GCA_016584305.1 Chionoecetes opilio
CACTCACTCACTCACTCACTCACTCACTCACTCACTCACTCACTCACTCACTCACTCACTCACTCACTCACACAGAAACACACTCACTCACTCACTCACTCACTCACTCACTCACTCACTCACTCACTCACTCACTCACTCACTCACTACTCACTCACTCACTACACACACACACACACCACACACACACACACACACACACACACACACACACACATACGACAGGACAGACAGACAGACAGACAGACAGACAGACAATACAGACAGACACAGACAGACACAGCAGAACAGACAGACAGACATACAGACAGACAGATATAACACACACACACACACACACACACACACACACACACACACACACACACACAACACACACAACACGACACACACATACACAGACCACACTCAGTCACTCACTCACTCACTCACATCACTCACTCACTCACTCACTCACTCACTCACTCACTCACTACTCACTCACTCACTCACTCACTCACTCACTCACTCACCACTCACCACACACAAAACTCACTCACTCACTCACACACACACACACACACCACACACCACACACACACACACAAAAACACACACACACAAAACACACAACAGGCGGCACACCAACACACAACGACAGGACAGACAGACGATTACAGACAGCACACACGACAGACACACAGAACAGACAAAAACCAGACAGACACAGACAGACCACAGCAACAGACACACACACACAACAGATACAACACACACACAAAACCCACACACACACACACACACACACACACACACACACACGTCTATAAATGGAGTTGGTTTTGAGTCGGGTGAGAGTCATGCTATTTAGACCGACTTTAAAAATATTGGAAAAACAAAATGACACCTAAGGAGAGGGACTGTGAGGGACTCTTGTGTGCACCCTCAAATAGGAACTCCCTAAATATAAGAAATCTTCCTCCTCAAAAGAAGGGGCAAAAAAACCCGTCGAAAATCACCCCAAAAAAAAATAAAAACACGTAGAAAATGGATTGGTTCGGTAGGAGTGAGAGTCAGCATTGTGAATAAGGCAACACAGATATGACAGGTCAAAACAAGGACTCTGTCAGGACTGTAAGCCGTGCGAGGGTCAAGGCTACAGGGAATACAGAAAGCTGCGTTAGGAAGAATATTTCAGTAACCTACATAATATATATATAAGAACAAATGAAAATAAGGAAGGTACAAGAGGCCGTGATACTACCGAGGTAGTCTGTACTTAAACTCTACTACATCCCCTCTCTCCCAACAAGAATTTATCCAGACTCCTTTGAAGACTCTAGAAAAAGGAATATTAACAAGGGGATATAACAAGGATATATAAAACAAGGATATTAACAAGGAATATATAAAAAGGGATCTATAAACAAGGGAATATAAAAGCAGGGGAAATATATAACAGGCAACTTAACAAAGTGATATATAAACAAGGAAATAAAACAAGGAACTATAAAGCAAGGGAATATATAAACGAGGGAATATATAAACGTTACGGTAATCTACTAACCAGGGAATTACCTATAAACAAGGAATATATAAACAAGGGAATATATAAACGGAATTAGAAACAAGGAATATTAAACAAGGGAATATATAAACAGGAATATATAAACAAGGGAATATATAAACAAGGGAATATATAAACAAGGGAATATATAAACAAGGGAATATATAAACAAGGGAATATATAAACGGGAATATATAAACGGGAATATATAAACAAGGGAATATATAAACAAGGGAATATATAAACAAGGGAATATATAAACAAGGGAATATATAAACAAGGGAATATATAAACAAGGGAATATATAAACAAGGGAATATATAAACAAGGGAATATATAAACAAGGGAATATATAAACAAGGCAATATATAAACAAGGGAATATATAAACAAGGAATATATAAACAAGGGAATATATAAACAAGGGAATATATAAACAAGGGAATATATAAACAAGGAATATATAAACAAGGGAATATATAAACAAGGAATATATAAACAAGGGAATATATAAACAAGGGAATATATAAACAAGGGAATATATAAACAAGGGAATATATAAACAAGGGAATATATAAACAAGGGAATATATAAACAAGGCAATATATAAACAAGGGAATATATAAACAAGGGAATATATAAACAAGGGAATATATAAACAAGGGAATATATAAACAAGGGAATATATAAACAAGGGAATATATAAACAAGGCAATATATAAACAAGGGAATATATAAACAAGGGAATATATAAACAGGAATTAAACGAGGAATATATAAACAAGGGAATATATAAACAAGGGAATATATAAACAAGGGAATATATAAACAGGGAATATATAAACAAGATCAGGGAATATATAAACAAGGGAATATATAAACAAGGGAATATATAAACAAGGGAATATATAAACAAGGGAATATATAAACAAGGGAATATATAAACAAGGGAATA
>JACEEZ010022780.1:30000-32500 GCA_016584305.1 Chionoecetes opilio
AGTAGACAGAGCAGAGACAGAGACAGAAGAAAGAGACAGAACAGAGACAAAGAACAGAGACAGAGACAGAGACAGACAGAGACAGACAGAGACAGAGACAGAACAGAGACAGACAGAGACAGAGACAGAGACAGACAGAGACAGAGACAGAGACAGACAGAGAGAGAGACAGAGATAGAGACAGAGACAGAGAACAGAGACACAGAAGACAGAGAAAGAGACAGAGACAGAGACAGAGACAGAGACAACGAGACATGAGACGAGACAGAGACACAGAGACAGAGACAGAGACAGAGACAGAGAGAGACAGAGACAGAGACAGAGAAGAGACAGAGACAGAGAGAGAGCAGACAGAGGAGACAGACAGAGACAGAGACAGAGACAGAGAGAGACAGAGAGAGAGAGACAGAGACAGAGACAGAGAGAGAGAGAGAGAGAGGTAAATATGTGGTATGAAATGTTTGATGTGCTTTTAGTATTTCCTTTTATTTATTATTTTATATATATTTATTTTCACTACATATTATTTTTACTTTGTGTTTCCTTGACTGCTCTTTCCTGCTTGCGAGTCTTTTTTTCTCATTATATTCTCTCTCTCTCTCTCTCTCTCTCTCTCTCTCTCTCTCTCTCTCTCTCTCTCTCTCTCTCTCTCTCTCTCTCTCTCTCTCTCTCTCTCTCTCTCTCTCTCTCTCTCTCTCTGCGTTATTATTATTTTTTTTATTTTGTTACTTTTTTATTACTATCGTTATTTTTATCATATTATTGTTTTAATATTACCACTAATAATTTTTGCTATTTTTATTATCATTATTATCATTATTTCTAGTTTGATCCTAACAGTCATTATTATCATCGTCGTTTCTTATCATCTACTAAATAATTGATTCAAGTTATTATCATTTGAATTATTTATAGCTATTGAATTTTGCTTTTATGGTTTATTTGACTATTATCATCGTTGTCGTCATTATTATTATTATTATTATTATTATTATTATTATTATTATTATTATTATTATTTGACCTTTTTTGACCTTTTTTTAACGTTTGTTTTTATATTACATTGTTTGTATATTATATTTTTTGCATTATTATTATTTTTATTATCATTATTATTACTACTATTATGATTTTTGTTTGACTATTATCATCGTTGTTGTCATTATTATTATTATCATCGTTGTTGTCATTATTATTATTATCATCGTTGTTGTCATTATTATTATTATCATCGTTGTTGTCATTATTATTATTATCATCGTTGTTGTCATTATTATTATTATCATCGTTGTTGTCATTATTATTATTATCATCGTTGTTGTCATTATTATTATTATCATTGTTGTTGTCATTATTATTATTATCATCGTTGTTGTCATTATTATTATTATCATCGTTGTTGTTTAATTACATTTATTATTTTTTCATTGTTGTTGTCATTATTATTATTATCTTGTTTGTCATTATTATTATTATCATCGTTGTTGTCATTATTACTATTATCATCGTTGTTGTCATTATTACTATTATCATCGTTGTTGTCATTATTATTATTATCATCGTTGTTGTCATTATTATTATTATCATCGTTGTTGTCATTATTATTATTATCATCGTTGTTGTCATTATTATTATTATCATCGTTGTTGTTATTATTATTATTATTATCATTGTTGTTGTCATTATTATTATTATCATCGTTGTTGTCATTATTATTATTATCATCGTTGTTGTCATTATTATTATTATCATCGTTGTTGTCATTATTATTATTATCATCGTTGTTGTCATTATTATTATTATCATCGTTGTTGTCATTATTATTATTATCATCGTTGTTGTCATTATTATTATTATCATCGTTGTTGTCATTATTATTATTATCATCGTTGTTGTGTTGTATGATGATTTGATGAGCAGTATGAGGGATGTATGGACTGATGTAATTAATGGCTCATCCACGCATTGATGGCGCTGCACCACCACGCACCAACACAGGCTCAGGTTTTGACTGCAAAACGAAACACAATGAAACACAACACAAATCGAAACAATACGGAAACACTAACCACTAAAATAACCACGTATAAAAAAATGCAATATTATACTACTAAAAAAAAAATAAGACTTAAGATTAGAATTCTAGGTACGTACTACTAAAAACTACTAGAATACTACTAGAATACTGCAACACTGAAATATTCACTAATACAAGAAACAAAATAGTGCAATACCTGAAATTGATTTTATTAACTCCTGCACGCCCAGATCTTTCCTTGGCTATATAAAATAATGTGTTGTTAGCCATAAAATAACGAAAAGTGACTGAATATACCAAATTAGCTCGTCGACAAGGATACTAAACAGGTCATATCTATAAAATATTGCTTATAGTCACTAAAAATCGTCTAATGGTACCCAAATTACAATGGAAATTACGTTCTGGGACTCAAGGGGTTAAACTAAAAATCTATTCCTGACACACGAAATGACAGATATG
>JACEEZ010022780.1:47500-55000 GCA_016584305.1 Chionoecetes opilio
TGGTTTTTATTATGGACGGTACACAGACAGAGACAGATAGACAGACAGAGACAGATAGACAGACAGAGACAGATAGACAGATAGACTGACAGAGACAGATAGACAGACAGAGACAGATAGACAGATAGACTGACAGAGACAGATAGACAGACAGAGACAGATAGACAGATAGACAGACAGAGACAGATAGACAGACAGAGACAGATAGACAGATAGACTGACAGAGACAGATAGACAGACAGAGACAGATAGACAGATAGACAGACAGAGACAGATACACAGACAGAGACAGATAGACAGACAGAGACAGATAGACAGACAGACATAAGTAGAGGGAAAGGTAGCAGTGACAAAGATATGTGTGTATGTAAAGGTGTTAATTAGGTGTTATAATATAGGTGTTATAATTTCAGGTGTTATAGTTAAAAGTTAAGGGGGATGAAAGAGGTTAAAAGAGATGGTTTGATTAAAATTTAGTTTAGTTTGTTTACGTGTGTATGTGAAGGAGGTGGGAAATAGATGTTAGTGGTTGTAAAGGAAGTAGAATATAGGTGTTACGTAGATAACAGTCAAGTCGCCACCTGCAGTCATGTCGCCAGGCGCCATATATTACGAATTATAGCATTACTACTGATTTGTATGTGCCACTGAAGATGATACACAGTAGTTTATATCATGACTGTATAATCTACTCTGTTTCAGCGTTGTTTTATGCTTTGTATCTGCAAGTATATACGGTTTAAAATTTCACTACGCGTTTTTTTTTCGGGCGACGACAGCGGTACGACACTCAGTAAATAAACACTAGATGGCGACTCTACTGTTGGTAGCCACTTTGTAGATATTTTTGTCATTTGTTCATTTATAGCCATACTATGACACAGATGAAGACACAAAATGACACAGACTCTCCAGATAGCCCCTTCTAACTTTCCTGAAATCATGGATGTAGAAATGTAAGTATTAACGCCACCACACGTCTGTAAACAGAAAAAAAAGTTGTCCTGGCGACTTTACTGTTATCTACGGTATTGGTTGTAAAGGAGGTGGGAAATAGGTGTTAGTGGAAATATATGTTAGTGGAAAGTCAAGGGGGATGTTAGTCAAAGGGTGTGTTAAAAAATATGAGGTTTGAATATAATGAAGAGGAAAAAGGGTTTGTTTGGGGTGAAATGACCGGAGTTTTTGTTATGTATTGAAGGTGTAAAATAGATGTTAGTAGAAGGTTAAGAGGGGATGAAAAGGGGATAAAAAAGAGGAGGTTTGTATAATATGAAGGTTTTTTAGGTTTGTGTAAGAAAGGCTATAGGTAGGTAGATGAAAAAGGGTTTGTTTTGGGGTGAAATGACTGGATGTTTTGGGTTCATTTTCAGGGTATTTGGATGAAAAGGGGTTAAAAAAGATATAAGGCTTGAGTAAGATAAAGGTGTTTTTTTTAGTTTGTGTAATTTAAGGAGGAAAAAGGGTTTGTTTTAGGGTGAAAGAACCGGATAATTTGGGTTGTTTTTCAGGGTATTTGGATGAAAAGAGGTTAAAAAAGATATAAGGTTTGAGTAAGATAAAGGTGTTTTTTTTAGTTTGTGTAATTGTAAGGAGGAAAAAGGGTTTGTTTTAGGGTGAAAGAACCGGATAATTTGGGTTGTTTTTCAGGGTATTTGGATGAAAAGAGGTTAAAAAAGATATAAGGTTTGAGTAAGATAAAGGTGTTTTTTTTAGTTTGTGTAATTGTAAGGAGGAAAAAGGGTTTGTTTTAGGGTGAAAGAACCGGATAATTTGGGTTCTTTTTCAGGGTATTTGGATGAAAAGGGTAAAAATATTAGAAGTTTGTATGACATGAAGATTTTTTGTTTAGTTTTGTGTCATCGTAAAGAGTAGAGGAAAAAGGGTTTGTTGACGTGAAAGGACTGGTTGTTATTTTTGGTTCTTGTTTTAAGGATATTTCATTATTATTATTAGCGATTACTTTACTTTGGATGACTTTGGATGACTTTTGATGACTTTTATTACTTTGAATAAGGGAACGATCTACCAGGGGATACGAGATGGATAGTGTTATTACGAGATACTTTTAATGGACTAATACAGGAAGGTAAAGGGAGTTCGCTTGCCCTGTCTTGTCTCCTACTCTTCTTCCTTCTTCCTACTCTTCCTTCTTCCTACTCTTCCTTCTTCCTACTCTTCCCTCTTCCTACTTTTCTTCTTTCTTCCTTCTTATCTTCCTATTTCTTACTATTATTCCTACTATTCTCCTTATTCCTTCTTCCTTCCTCTTCTTCCTTCTTCTTCCTACTCTTCTTTCTTCTTTCTATTCTTCTTTCTTCTTTCTACTCTTCCTTCTTCCTACTATTCTTCCTTCTTCTTCCTACTCTTCTTCCTTCTTCCTACTCTTCCCTCTTCCTACTATTCTTCCTTCTTCCTTCTTATCTTCCTTTTTCTTACTATTCTTCTACTATTCTTCTCTCTTCTTCCTTCTTCCTACTATTCTTCCTACTATTCTTCCTTCTCTTCCTTCTCCTCTTGTCTTCCCAGGAGGGACTGTTATGGTTGTCCCCGGGCAGGTGTACTAATCAGGCCGCGTCAGGTGGTGGGGGGCGCTAACTTAGGTGACGCGAGGCTCTGCTAGATACGGGGAATTCATTACACAGAGAGAGAGAGAGAGAGAGAGAGAGAACGTTGTGTATATGTGTGTGTATTCATCTAGTTGTATTTTACAGGCCTGAGCAACGCTCGTATGGCCCTGTCTCCGTATCAAGACTTATCATTCATCCTTACTGCTTAGTGTTGGGGGAAGCCAGCACCCCGGGAGGCGGGTCACAACCCCCGGCTAACACCCGGTACCCATTAACTGCTGGGTGGACATGGGCTGGGGTTTTAAGGAAACAGCTCATCTGCCTCCGCTCCGCCCGGGGATCGAACCCGGGACTTCTCAGTTGTGAGCCGAGCGTGCTAACCACTACACTATGGAGTACCCTGTACTCCATGTGTGTGTGTGTGTGTTTGTGTGTGTGTGTGTGCTTGTGTGTGTGCTTGTGTGTGTGTGTGTGTGTGTGTGTGTGTGTGTGTGTTTGAGGTATATCGATTGTACATTATATTTTTGAGGCTCTTAGTAACAGAGAAGTTAGAGAGAGAGAGAGAGAGAGAGAAGAGAGAGAAGAGGAGAGAGAAAAGAGAGAAGAGAAGAGAAAGGAGAGAGAGAGAGAGAGAGAGAGACTAACAGACAGAGATAAAAAAGCTGTCAACGCCCTTCTCTCTCTCTCTCTCTCTCTCTCTCTCTCTCTCTCTCTCTCTCTCTCTCTCTCTCTCTCTCTCTCTCTCTCTCTCTCTCTCTCTCTCTCTCTCTCTCTCTCTCTCTCTCTCTCTCTCTCTCTCTCTCTCTCTCTCTCTCTCTGTCTATCTACAATCTCCAACATTCAATTTCCATAAGAACACCATTAGCTGTTTGATCCTCTATATTGAGCCTCTTAATAACTTCCTCTTACCTGGCGTGGCTTGTCGTCAAGAGGATCACATATTTACCTCCCTTTCACTCTTTTTCAACCCTTTCATATTTTTCATTTCCCCTTTTTCGTGAAGAGTAATTAAACCCAGCCTTTCAGCGCGGGAGGGTAAGTGTGCTGAATCAGAGGGGAATGAGGGGATTAAGGGGGTAAAGAGTTATCGGTATCAAGGGGTCTTAAGAGGGGAACAGGGTGGGTTTGAGAGAACGTTCCCTTAAAACAAAATATGAGAAAGAAAGTGGTGGTGAAAGGCAGGAGGAGAGTGATGGAGAAGTGGTGGTGAAAGGGAGAGGACGAGGGTGTGGGAAGGAAGAAGAGTAGGAAGAAGAGGATGGAGGAGGAAGAGTAGGAAGAAATAGGAAGAAAATAGGAAGAAGAAAGGAAGAAGAAGGAAGAATATTAGGAAGAAGAAGAAGGAGGAGGATTAGGAAGAAAATAGGAAGAAGAAAGGAAGAAAATAGGAAGAATAATAGTAGGCAGAAGGAAGAATAGAAGGGAGAACAAGGAAGACTGGTAGGAAGAAAAAGGGAAAATAGTAGGAAGAAGAAGGAAGAAGATTAGGAAGAAGGAATAATAGTAGGAAGAAGGAAGAATAGAGAAGAAGGAAGAATAGAAGGAAAAAGGAAGAATAGGAAGAAAAAGGAAAATAGAGGAAGAAGATAGGAAGAAGAAGGAAGAAGGAAGATATAGAAGGAGAACAAGAAATGAAGGAAAAAGGAAGAAAGTTAGAAATAATAACTAGATAAGAAATAAACTAGAAATAGGAAGAAAAAGACAGGTAACAAGACAATAGAAAAGAGAAGGGAAGGAAACGAAAAGGAAAGAAAGGAAGGAAGGAAGGAAGGATAGAAAGAAGAATGAAAATGAAAGGAAAGAAAAAAATATAAAAAAAATAGGAAAAACGTTAAGAAAAAAGACGGAAAGGAAAAAAGGAAAGGAAGAAAATCAAAGTTAAATAGAAAAATAAGAAAGAAAGTGGAAAAAAAGTGAGAAGAAGAAGAAAAAATATAAATAATGAGAAAGAGGATATTATAAATATAAAATAATAAGGGGAAAAAGAAAAAATAGAGGAAAAGAAGGGAAAAATGAGGGAAAGAGAGAAAGAAGGAAAAAGGAGAGAGAAAGAAGATAAAATGAAGTGAAAAAAGGAAAATAGATGCGTAAAACAAGAAAAGAGGGAAAAAGGAGAAAGAGGATAAAATAAGGGGGAAAGAAGAGAAAATGAGGGAAAAGAAAGGAAAAATAGGAGAAGAAAGGGAAGGAAAGGAAGGAAGGATATAAATAGAAAGCTTGATTAATAAAGAAAGATAATTAGGAAAGAAAATTGCAAAAATTAGAAAAAATATAAATAGAAAAAGAAAGGAGAAGGAAGGAAAGAAAGAAAGAAAGAAAGAAAGAAACAGATAGACATGAAAAACTTAAATAATAAAGAAAGAAACTAGGAAAAAAATTGCCGTAAAACACTAAAAGAAAAAAATAATGAGAAGAAAGGAAAAAATAATAGAAAGAGAAAGTGAAGGAAAGAAGGAAAGAAAGAAAGAAAAAGAAAGAAAGAAAGATAGACATGAAAAAACTTAAATAATAAAGAAAGAAATTAGGAAAAAAAATGCAGTAAAATAAAAAAAAAAAGAAGAAAGGAAAAAATAATAGAAAGAGAAAGTGAGGGAAGGAAAGAAAGAAAGAAAGAAAGGAAGATAGAGATGAAAAGCTTAAATAATAAAGAAAGGAATGAGGAAAAAAATTGCCGTAAAACACTTAAAAATATAATAAGATAAAAAGAAGAAAGGAGAAATAGGAGAAAGAGAAAGTGAGGAAAGAAAGAAAGAAAAAGAAAGAAAGAAAGATAGACATGAAAAACTTAAATAATAAAGAAAGAAATTAGGGAAAAAAATGCAGTTAAAACACTTAAAAAAAAAAAATAAGAGAAGAAAAAAATAGAAAAGAAAGTGAAGGAAGGAAGAAAGAAAAAGAAAGAAAGAAAGATAGACATGAAAAGCTTAAATAATGAAGAAAGATATTAGGAAAAAAATTGCCGTAAAACACTAAAAAAAAAAAAATAAGAAAGGAAAAAAATAATAGAAAGAAAGTGAGGGAAGGAAAGAAAGAAAGAAAGATAGACATGAAAAACTTAAATAATAAAGAAAGAAATTAGGAAAAAAATTGCCGTAAAACTAAAAAAAAAAAAAAAAAGGTAAGAAAGGAGAAATAGGAGAAAGATAAAGTGAGGGAAAGAAAGAAAGAAAGAAAGAAAGAAAGATAGAGATGAAAAACTTAAATAATAAAGAAAGAAATTAGGAGAAAACTGCAGTAAAACACTAGAAAATATAAAATAAGGAGAAATAGGAGAAAGAGAAAGTGAGGGAAAGAAAGAAATAAATAAATAAAGAAAGATAGAGATGAAAAACTTAAATAATAAAGAAAGAAATTAGGGGAAAAATTGCCGTAAAACACTTAAAAATATAAAATAAGGAGAAAAAAGGAGGAATAAGAGAAGAGAAAGTGAGGGAAAGAAATAAAGAAAGAAATAAAGAAAGATAGACCTGAAAAACTTAAATAATAAAGAAAGAAATTAGGGGAAAAACTGCCGTAAAACACTAGAAAATATAAAATAAGGGTAAGAAGAAAGGAGAAATAGGAGAAAGAGAAAGTGAGGGAAAGAAAGAAAGAAAGAGATGAAAAATTTAAATAATAAAAAGAAATTAGGAAAAAAATTGCAGTAAAAAAAAATAAAAAAAAATAAGAAATGAAAAAATAATAGAAAGAGAAAGTGAGGAAAGAAAGAAAGAAAGAAAAAGAAAGAAAGATAGATAGGGATGAAAAACTTAAATAATAAAAAGAAATTAGGGAAAAAATTGCAGTAAAAAAAAAAATAATAAAATAAGAAGAAATGAAAAAATAATAGAAAGAGAAAGTGAGGAAAGAAAGAAAGAAAGAAAAAGAAAGAAAGAAAGATAGACATGAAAAACTTAAATAATAAAGAAAGAAATTAGGGAGAAAACTGCAATAAAACACTAGAAAATATAAAATAAGGGTAAGAAAGGAGAAATAGGAGAAGAGAAAGTGAAGGAAGGAAAGAAAGAAGAAAGAAAGAAAGAAAGATAGACATGAAAAACTTAAATAATAAAGAAAGAAATTAGGGAAAAAATTGCAGTAAAACACTAAATAAAAATATAAAATAAGGAAAAGAAAGGAGAAATAAGAGAAGAATGGAGAAATAGTTGAAGAAATAGAAAGTGGTGGGAGGAAGGAAGGCAAGGTAGAAGCGGTGTAGAGAAAGGGGATCAGTAGATTGCATAAGGGTGGTGTTAGAGGAAGAGGGGAACGTCAGGCAGGCTTAAGAAGGTGAGGGGAGAGTGAGAGAAGTGAGAGGGAAGTATGTGAGAGGGTGAGGGGAATGAGGGGAGAACAGATAAGAGAGTATGTGTGTGTTTGTGTTTGTGTTTGTTTGTGTGTGTGTGTGTGTGTGTGTGTGTGAGGTAAAAGAGAGGTTGGGTAAGTGAAAGGCAAGTTTTGGAAGGTAAGGTGAGGGGAAAATAATGAAAAATGAGGGGAAAAGAAGGTAAAATGAGGGAAATATGAGAAAATGAGGGTAAAAGAAGAGAAAATAAGGGGGAAAGAAGAGAAAATGAGGGAAAAGAAGGGGAAATAAATGGAAAAGAAGGGAAAATGAGGGGGAAAGAAGATAAAATGAGGAGGAAAGAAGGGTAAAAGAATGGAAAATTATGGGAAAAGAAGGAACAATGATGGGGAAAGAAGGGGAAATGAGGGGAAAAGAGGGAAAATAAAAGAAAGGGAGGGGGAAAGAAGGGAAAATGAGGGGAAATAATGGAAAAGGAGGGGAGAGGAAAGGAAGAGAAGGAAAATGAGGAGAAAAGAAGGTAAATGAGGTGAAAAGAGGGAAAAAGAAGGGAAAATTAGGTGAAAAGAGGGGAAAAGATGGGAAATGAGGGGGAAAGAAGATAAAATGAGGGGAAAAGAAGATAAAATGAGGGGGAAAGAAGAG
>JACEEZ010022780.1:60000-67500 GCA_016584305.1 Chionoecetes opilio
GTGTGTGTGTTGTGTGTGTGTGGTGGTGGGTGTGTGTGTGGGTGGGGTGTGGGGGTTGTGTATGTGTATGTGTGTGTGTGGGTGGGGGGTGTGTGTGGTGGGTGTGGTGGGTGGGTGGGTGGTGGTGTTGATGTGTATGTCGTGGTTGTGTGGGTGTGGTGGGTGGTGGTGTGTGTTGTGTGGGTGGGTGTGGGTGGGTGGGGGGTGGGTTGATGGTGGTGTGGGTGGGGGTGGTGGGGGGGTGGGTGGTGGTGGGTGGGGTGGGTGTGGGTGTGTGTGGGTTAGTGGATGGGTGGTGTGTGTGTGTGGTGGGTGGGTGGCTGTAGTTTGGTGTTGTGTGTTGTTGTGTGTGAGGTGTGTTGTGTGTGCGAGGTGCCCTGCTTGGGGGGGGAGGGTGGTCAGGGAGGCGGCCTGAGCTTCGTGTTAGGTACAGGTTGTTAGGCCCAGACGTGTGTGTCTTGAATTGGTGCCTCCGAGGTGGGTTCTGTGTGCTGGCCCTGGGCCCTGGGGAGGGGATGGAGTAGTTCTGTGTGCTGGCATGCCCTGGGGAGGGGATGGAGGAGGTGAGGGAAGCCAGGCCACATGCCAGCCCCTCGCGTTGTGTGTATTATCGTTGCTATTTTTATTTTTATCATTATTATTATCGTTATCATTATTATCATCACTTAGAATTTTTGTATTATTATTATTATTATTTTAAATCCTGCTTCTGCTGCTAATACTTCTACTACTACTACTACTACTATTATTATTATCAGCATCACTACTATTACTACTACTACTACTACAGCCACCACTACGAACATGCTAACTAACTAATGCAATGTCTATTTTTGTATATCATGCATATACATATACGTATATTATTATCTATATTATATTATATATATATATATATACTATATTATATATATATATATATTATATATATATATATATATATTATATTATATATATATTACAGTATATATTTTTTTTTTTTTTTTTTTTTTTTTTTTTTTATATACATTTGTGCCTATAGCGCCTGTAGGCAGTGACTTCTAAGGCTCGGATGGTAGGCCCTAGAGGTTCACTTGAGAGCTGTGATGGTTGGCCCTCGCCCGTGGTGGCGCAAGCAGTATTTTTATAGTGACGCCTGTAATTAGAGGCTCATGCCGCCCCCCTGTGTCCTCCGATGAAGGTAGAGTTAATGAAGTTAATGTTAATCTAATAATCGAAGGTAGAGTTAATGGGCAGGGCATGTGGGTGTTCTTAGGCCACTCGACGGTGCAGAAAGATATGAATTTGATTTTGGTTCTCATCGGGGATCGAACTCGGGTCACCAAGAACGCCACTCGGAAACGCTAACCACTCTGCTACCGCCTCCCCAAGTATAGTGAATAACATATATACTCATGCATATATGTATGTATGAATGTATGTGTGTATGTATGTTGGTGTACGTTAGCAAGAACTCCGGCGCAATATTAATAACGCTGATGCTCCCCTTTCTTCATTGACTTATTCACGTTCCAGGTTTGCTTATGTTAATTACTCCCGCAGAAGTAGCGCCCCCTTCAGGAGTGGTGGTGGGGGGCGAGGGGGGGCAGGGGGCAGGGGTGGTGGGGGGCAGGGGTTTGGGGGGGGGTGGGGGGCAGGGGTGGAAGGGTCGTGTTTAGCGTCATTGTGCTTGCTATTAGTATTGTTGGTGTGCCTTATTCAGCTCTCCTCCAATTTGTAACGCGCTTTGTTTGCACCGCCTTAGGGAGAGAGAGAGAGAGAGAGAGAGAGAGAGAGAGAGAGAGAGAGATAGAGAGAGAGAGAGAGTGTTTTGTTGTTTGGTTTGGTTACATTTTGTCTGTCATTACTGTTGTTGTTATTGATGTGCGTGTTTTGCGTGTTGTTGTTGACTTGTTCTTATAGCTTAATTACACACACACACACACACACATACACACACACCCACCCACCCACCCACCCACCCACCCACCCACCCACCCACCCACACCCACCCACCCACCCACCCACCCACCCACCCACCCACCCACCCACCACCCACCCACCCACACCCACCCCACACCAACCCACCCACCCACCCACGACCGACCCACCCAACCACCAACCCACCCGATCACCCCTCACCAACTTCCCCACCATAACCCACCGACCCACCACCCCACCACCCCCCACCCACCCACCACCCACCCACCAACCCCCCCCACCCACCACCCACACACACCACACACCAACACAACCACACAACACACACCAACACTATTCTTTATCTTCTGTTGTGGCCAGACCTGAGTATCAATGGTCACAAGCTCCTAATGGATCCTTCCTTCCAAGCTTTTCCCTTACGTACATTATTGAACTTGACTTGACTTGACTTGACCTAACCTAACCTGACCTAGCCTAACTTGACCTAATCTAACCAACCCGCCTTTTTTGACCTAGCCTAACCTTGTACATAGTTACCAAACCGCCTTTTTTGACCTAGCCTAACTTGACCTAGCCTAACCTTGTACATATTACCAACCGCCTTTTTGACCTAGCCTAACTTGACCTAGCCTAACCTTGTACATAGTTACCAACCCGCCTATATTGACCTAGCCTAACCTGACCTAACCTAACCTTGTACATAGTTACCAACCCGCCTTTATTGACCTAGCCTAACTTGACCTAATCTAACCTTGTACATAGTTACCAACCCGCCTTTTTTGACCTAGCCTAACTTGACCTAGCCTAACCTTGTACATAGTTACCAACCCGCCTTTATTGACCTAGCCTAACTTGACCTAGCCTAACCTTGTACATAGTTACCAACCCGCCTTTATTGACCTAGCCTAATTTGACCTAACCTAACCTTGTACATAGTTACCAACCTGCCTTTTTTGACCTAGCCTAACTTGACCTAGCCTAACCTTGTACATAACTACCAACCTGCCTTTTTTTCTGTCACAAAAAAATGTTAGATCAATATAAATGCTCTGTTAGGAAAGTGCAAAAAATATGATTCTGTGACGATATTGTTTCCTTATTTCTTCTTTTTATTATTAACATGAATTTTTCTAGTGTGATAATATTTGTTATGCAGCGGTCCGGAAATCCGCTGTTGACTCATATCACTCATCAATCAGGCCGTCAATCGGATCATGTTATTTGCTGCCAATAATTTAAAGGTAAAGTATCATCATCATCATTGTCGGCAGCGGCTTGGAGGTTCTCGGGTGTTTATTTCATTATGGTGTTCAGAAAGCAGATTATATTATCCTTAGCCTCATATCAGCTTTCCCTTACTACATCTACCTAACCTAACTTGACCTAACCTGTCGTAACTTCATCTGATATCAGCTTCCCATCTTACTACACTTGACCTGACCTGACCTGACCTGTCGTAACTTCATCTGATATCAGCTTCCCATCTTACTACACTTGACCTGACCTGACCTGACCTGACCTGTCCTAACTTCATCTCAAATCAGCTTCCCATCTTACTACACCTAACCTGACCTAACGTAACCTAGCCTAGTCTACCCCGACTTAAACTAACTTAACCTAAACTAAACTAAACTAACCTAACCGGACCTAGCCTAAATTAAACTGACCTGACCTAGCCTAGCCTAACCTAACCTAATCTAACCTAACCTGACTTGACCTAACCTAACCTGACCTAACCTAACTTAACCTAGACTAACCTGACCCTTTGTACATGACTTTATCTCTTAACAAATATTATCATACGCATTGATTTTATAGTAATATGTAAAAAAGAATTGTGAATACGTGTGTGTGTGTGTGTGTGTGTGTGTGTGTGTGCGTGTGCGTGTGTGTGTGCGTGTGTGTGTGTGTGTGTGAATTTAGAATATGAAAAAAGTCTATACAGGGAGATTAGTTTTTGCCCTTTATATAAATCCTTTTCTTCCTG
This sequence comes from Chionoecetes opilio, assembly GCA_016584305.1. NCBI lineage: Eukaryota > Metazoa > Arthropoda > Malacostraca > Decapoda > Majidae > Chionoecetes > Chionoecetes opilio. Next base: position 63,908 of record JACEEZ010022780.1, read on the forward strand.
CAGTGTGACTAAAGGGGGAACAAAATATATATAACAAAGGAATACAAATAGCGCAAGAAAAAATGTTACTCCGAGTGTCACCTTGCAGTTTGCTGATAAATATCTTTTTCTTTTTCCGAGAAGACAGGGAGCGTACAGAGAGAGAGGAGAGAGAGAGAGAGAGAGAGAGAGAGAGAGAGAGAGGAGAGAGAGAAGAGAGAGAGAGAGAGGAGAGAAGAGAGAGAGAGAGAAGGAGGAGAGAGAGAGGGAGAGAGAGAGTGCCAGAGAGAGAGAGAGAGAGAAGAGAGAGAGAGAGAGAGAGACAGTGATAGAGAAAGACAAAGCCAGAGAGAGAGAAGAGAGAGAGAGAGAGAGAGAGAGAGAGAGAGAGAGAGAGAGGCAGAGAGAAGAGGAGCAAAGAGAGAGAGGGGAGAGAGAGAGAGAGGAGAGAAGAGAAGAGAGAGAGGAGAGAGAGAGAGAGAGAGAGAGAGGAGAGAGAGAGAGAGAGAGAGAGAGAGAGAGAAGGTGCGATGGAGGAGAAAGAGGAAGTGCAAGAGGAGAGGAGAGAAGAGAGAGAGAGAGAGAGGGAGAGGGAGGAGGAAGAGGAGAGAGAGAGGGGAGAGAGAGGGGAGAGAGAGAGGGTGGGGGATGGGGGGTAGAAAGGAGAGGGAAAGGCATGTTATAGGGAGACTAGTGGCGAATTCAGATGATGGGAGGGTGGTGATGGAAGAGGGGAAGGGGGGTGATGAGGGAGGGGGGAGAGAGGTAGGGTGTGGTGGGGGGATGTGGGAAGATGAGGGTGTGATAGGGGAAGGGGATAGTGTGATGGGGAAGGGGTGTGAAGGGGGAGGGGAGGGTGTGATGGAAAGGAGGAGAAGGGGTAGGTAGTATAGGGGAAGGGGAAGGTGAGGGGAGAGAGTAGGGAGGGGAGATGATGGGGAGGGGAGGGGAAGGGGAAGGGTATGGTGGGGACGCAGTTGTTTGTTGACATTGGGGCAAATAAGTGATGGGATGGTTGGTGTTGGCGGGGGCAAGGCGGGAGGGTGAGGTTAGGCAAGGGTGTTGAATGTCCGCCCTCTAGGTGATAAATACAGGGCTGAACACGTAAACACGGGAAGGGTAGTGATATAAGATAAGACACTTTGATCCTATCTAGACACATTGCAAGTACCAACTACAAGGTTATTGACTATATAAAGCACCACCACGCCAGGACGAACTTGGTGGACTGGAACCGTTGACCGAATGCAGAAGGAAGCTAGAAGGAAGGAAGGAAGGAGGGAGAAGAGAAAGGGGAGGAGGGGAGGAGGGAAGGAAGGAAGGATGGAAGGAAGGAAGGAAGGAAGGAAGGGAAGGAAGGTACTCATCACGACATCTTCCATCTTTAGTTTACTTAAGATTATTAGTTTGTGTGGGTAGTGATAAGAATGGTAATAATAATGCTAGTAATGTGTGGATAGATAGACAGATAGATAGATAGGTTAGTGAATAATGATAGTGATGATAATGATACTAGTTTATTTTGATTTGCTTATGTAGTTTTTGTTTTTGATGTGTTATTTACTCTTATTTTTACGGAACGCTTTTATACTTCAAGAATAATGATAATAATGATAATGCTAGTGACGATAATGATAATGGTTTATTTTGATTTGTTATTGTAGCTTTTGGTTTTTTGATACTCCTATTTTTACGGAACGTTTTAATACGGGAAGGGTAATTACAATAGTGATAATAATAATGATAGTAAGGATAATGATACTGGTTTATTTTTATCTGTCATTGTAGCTTTTGTTTTCTGATGCAATTAATAACTTTTTTGTTAGTGTGCTGTTGTTGTCTTTTGATGCTGCTGTTAGTGCTGGTGTTAGTGCTGTTATAAGTGGTTCTGTTAGTGCTGTTATAGGTGCTGTTACTGCTGTTATAGAGGATGTTAGTGTTTTTTAAGGGGGCTTTTAGTGCGTTTGGGGTGGGTAGGGGAGGGTGGTGCTGTTGGGTTGCTGTTATTGTGGTGGGGGGTGTTTTGGTGCTGTTTTAGGAGGTGGTGGTAGTACCGTAGTGATGTTATTATTGGTGGTGATAGTGCTGTTAGGGGTGGTTGGTGTGTAGTGCTGTTATCGGGGTGTGGGGGTTTATAGGCTTTATTGGTGGTCGGTGGTGATAGTGTGTTTTGGTGGCGTGGTTGGTGATAGTGCTGTTATTGGGGGTGTGGTGGGATAGTCTGTTATTGTGGTCGTGGTGGTGATAGTGCTGTTATTGGTGGTCGTGGTGGTGATAGTGCTTTTATTGGGTCGTGGGGTGATAGTGCTGTTTTGGGTTTGGGGGGGGGGTGATAGTGCGTTATTGGGGGGTCGTGGGGGGTGATAGGCTGTTTTTGGTGGTCGTGTGGGATATGTGTTATTGGTGGTCGGGGGTGGTGATAGGGCTGTTTAGGTGGTCGTGGTTTGTGATGTGTTTTAGGGGGGTCGTGGTGGTGATAGTGTGTTATTGGTGGTCGTGGTGGGTATATGCTGTTATTGGTGGTCGGGGGGGAATAGTGCTGTTATTGGGGTGTGGGGGATGGGGCTGTTTTGGTGGTCGGGGTGGTGATAGTGCTGTTATTGGGTCGGGGGTGGTGATAGGGTGTTATTGGGGGTGTGGTGGTGTAGTGCTGTATTGGTGGTCGGGGTGGTGTAGTGCTGTTTTGGTGGTCGTGGTGGTGATGTGCTGTTATTGGGGGGTCGTGGGGGTGATAGTGTGTTTTTGGTGGTCGTGGGGGTGATAGGGCCGGTTTTTGGGGGCTGGTGGTGATAGTGCTGTTATTGGTGGTGTGGGTGTAGGGCTGTTTTTGGTGGTCGGGGTGTGATAGTGTGTTATTGGGGGTCGTGGTGGTGATATGTGTTTTGGTGGCGTGGGGGTGTAGTGTGTTATTGGTGGTCGTGGTGGTGATAGTGCTGTTATTGGTGGTCGTGGTGGTGATAGTGCTGTTATTGGTGGTCGTGGTGGTGATAGTGCTGTTATTGGTGGTCGTGGTGGTGATAGTGCTGTTATTGGTGGTCGTGGTGGTGATAGTGCTGTTATTGGTGGTCGTGGTGGGTTAGTGCTGTTTATTGGTGTGGGGGTGGTGATAGTGCTGTTATTGGTGGTCGTGGTGGTGATAGGGCTGTTATTGGTGGTCGTGGTGGTGATAGGCTGTTATTGTGGTCGTGGTGGTGATAGTCTGTTATTGGTGTCGTGGTGTATATGCTGTTATGGTGTCGGTGGGGGTATGCGTTATTGGTGGTCTGGTGGTGATAGGGCTGTTATTGGGGTCGTGGTGGGGGATGGGGGGCTGTATTGGTGGTCGTGGTGTTGATATGCTGTTATGGTGGTCGGGTAAAAAGTGCTGTTATTGGTGGGTCGTGGTGGGGGATAGTGCTGTTTTGGTGTCGTGGTGGTAATAGTTGCTGTTATGGTGGGTCGTGGTGGTAAATATGCTGTTATTGGTGGTCGTGGGGGTGATAGTGCTGTTATTGGGGTCGTGGTGGTAATATGCTGTTTTTGGGTGGCGTGTGTTGATAGTTGCTGTTATTGGTGGTCTTGGTGTTGTAGCTGTTATTGGTGTCGTGGTGTGATAGTGCTTTTATTGGTGGTTG
>JACEEZ010022780.1:80000-90000 GCA_016584305.1 Chionoecetes opilio
GCCACTCGACGGTACAGACAGGTTTTGGCTTTCGTCGGGGATAGAACTCGAGTCACCGAGAACGCCACTCAGAGACGCTAACCACTCCGCTACCACCTCCCCAGGGGAGGATGGAGGGAGAGTAGATTGACTTGACTCCCATATGGTTTGGGTCTCATATGACTTGGGGTCGAAATGTCTTGGAGATAACTTGACTTGGGTCGAAAGTCTGCGAGATACTTGACTGGGGTCAAATGTCTGAGATAACTTGACTTGGGCGAAATGTCCTTGGAGATAACTTGACTTGGGGTCGAAATGTCCTTGGAATAACTTCATTTGACGGTGCGAAATTCTTGAGATAACTGACTGGGTCGAATGTCTTGGAGTAACTGACTTGGGGTCCGAATTCTTGGACGATAACTTGACTTGGGGTCGAAATGTCTTGGAGATAACTTGACTTGGGGTCGAAATGTCTTGGAGATAACTTGACTTGGGGTCGAAATGTCTTGGAGATAACTTGACTTGGGGTCGAAATGTCTTGGAGATAACTTGACTGGGTCGACAATGTCCTTGGATACACTTGACTTGGCCGAATGTCCTTGGGGATATGACCTTGCGCCGAAATTCCTTGGAGATAACTTACTTTGGGGCCGAATGTCTTCGGAGAACTTGATTTTTGGCCGAATGTCTTGGTTAATCTTGACTTGGCGCCGAATGTCTTGGAGATAACTGGTAGACTTGGGGTCCGAATGTCTTGGGGATACCTTGACCTTGGGGCGAAGTCTGAGATAACTTGATCATTGGGTCGAAATGTCTTGGAGGATAACTTGACTTGGGTCGAAATGCTTCGGAGATACTTGACTTGGGTCGAAATGTCTTGGGGATAACTTGACTTGGGGTCCGACATGTCTTGGGATAACTGCTTTGGGTTCGAATGGTCTGGAATCACACCGTTAACGCCTGGGGTCGAAATGTCTCGAGATAACCTTGACCTTGGGGCGAATGTCTTGGAGATAACTTGACTTGGGGTCGAAATGTCTTGGAGATAACTTGCCTTGGGGTCCGAAATGTCTTGGAGATAACTTGACTTGGGGCCGAAATGTCTAAGGATATAGTAAATGTCTAATGATAATGATAATAACTAATAACAAACGTTCTCTTCTCATTTCTCATGTCCAAACAAGTATTTTTTTCCAAAACAAACCTTAAATGAGAGAGAAAAAGTGATGACTTGGATATAGACCGAAGTGAACTCATTACCAATCGCCTCAGTACCAATTGACCCTCCCCCCCACCTTCCCCACAGAGGCTGAGGGGGGCGTCGCACCGCAGATGGGGGAGCGGGGGGGCAGACAGGTGGTGGCGGCAGGTCAACAGGTCACCCTCCCCTGCATGGCTCAAGGTCACCCGCCACCCCAGTACACGTAAGCTACCTGTATACATGTGTGTGTGTGTGTGTGTGTGTGTGTTGTGTGTGTGTGTGTGTGTGTGGTGTTTGTGTGTGTGTGTGTATGTGTAGTCCAAGGGGAGAATGGATGCTGCTTCTTGGTATAGAGTTAAGAGTGATATTATCCGTGTGGCTTAAAGGGTAAATGGTTAACTTCTCTCTCTCTCTCTCTCTCTCTCTCTCTCTCTCTCTCTCTCTCTCTCTCTCTCTCTCTCTCTCTCTCTCTCTCTCTCTCTCTCTCTCTCTCTCTCTCTCTCTCTCTCTCTCTCTCTCTCTCTCTCTCTCTCTCTCTCTCTCTCTCTTTAGGAAGGAATGAGGGAGTGTAAGTCTCAATATTCTTCCTTTCCTTAACCTTCTTTCCTTCCTTCCTACCTTCCTTCCTACCTTCCTACCTTCCTTCCTTCCTCCCTTCCTTCTTTCCCCTCTCTTCTCTCCTCCATCCCTCCTTCCTCCTTCCTCCCCTCCCTTCCATCCTTCCATCCCTCCCTCCCTCCCCTCCCTCCCTCCCTCCTCCCCCCTCACTACCCATGCGCTCTTCAACCCGTCACTAACATTCTCCAATCAAGAACTTACCGAGGTGGAAGAAAGAAGAAGAGGACATGAGAAGTGGAAATAGAAGGGGTCTTTACACCTTCCCCAACATACCCTTACATCCCCCCTCCATACCCCATACATTCCCTTTTCTATCCCTCTCCTTTTCCTTTTTATAACCCAACTCGTCCCTTTTTCCCTTCCCTTCTGTCCTACTATAGTTCCTCCTGCTCCTTGTCGTTTCAAAGCTCCCTATCCCTTTCCCTTTTATAACCCTACCTCGCCCTTTTTCCCTTCTTCCCTTCTCTCTCTATCTCTCTCTATCCCTCTCCTTTCCTTTTTATAACCCACCGCCCTTTTTCCCTTCCATTATGTCCTACTATAGTTCCTTTTTGCTCCTTGTCGTTTCAAAGCTCCCTATCCCTTTCCCTTTTATAATCCTACCTAGCCCTTTTTCCCTTTCTTTCCTTCTCTCTCTATCTCTCTCCTTTCCTTTTTATAACACCACCTCGCCCTTTTTCCCTTCCATTATGTCCTACTATAGTTCCTTTTGCTCCTTGTCGTTTCAAAGCTCCCTATCCCTTTCCCTTTTATAATCCTACCTAGCCCTTTTTCCCTTTCTTTCCTTCTCTCTCTATCCCTCTCCTTTCCCTTTTATAACACCACCTGGCCCTTTTTCCCTTCCCTTCTGTCCTACTATAGTTCCTTTTGCTCCTTGTCGTTTCAAAGCTCCCTATCCCTTTCCCTTTTATAATCCTACCTAGCCCTTTTTCCCTTTCTTCCCTGCTCTCTCCTATTATAGTTCCTTATCGTTCCTCCTGCTCCTTGCCGTTTGAAAGCCTCTTAAGCTCGAGAGTCACAATCGAAGCCAAGAAATAGTGAGAGACATTCGTTAGCGAGTGAATTGGAGTTGCAAGAAGGGGCGTCACACAACTCCTGGTGGTGGCGCTGACGAAGGGACTGAGAGAGAGAGAGAGAGAGAGAGAGAGAGAGAGAGAAGAGAGAGAGAGAGAGAGAGAGAGAGAGGAAAAGTGCGAGTAAAGAGAAGATATAGGAAAGGAACTGGAAAGAGAGAGAGAGATAGAGAGATTGAGGAGAGAGGAGAGAGAGAGAGAGAGAGGGAGAGAGAGAGGAGAGAGAGAGAGAGAGAGAGAGAAGAGAGAGGAGAGAGAGAGAGGTGCGAGTAAAGAGAAGTATAGAAGGAACTGGGAAAGGAGAGAAAGAGAGGAGAAAGAGAGAGAGAGAGAGAGAGAGAGAGAGAGAGAGAGAGAGAGAGAGAGAGTTAGCGTGTATGTGTGTGTGTAATTATTAATATCTTTGTTACCTCAGAGTTTATAATTTTGAAGCTTCCTTTGTATGATATATTATATATATTTTTTTTTTCTCTCTCTCTCTCTCTCTCTCTTTCTCTTTCTCTCTCTCTCTCTCCTCTCTCTCTCTCATCTCTCTCTCTCTCTCTCTCTCTCTCTCTCTCTCTCTCTCTTTCTCTCTTTCTCTCTTTTCCAGTCACTTTCCCTGTCATTTCTTTTTCTTATTCTTTTTTCTTTTATATCTTCTGCATTCTTCTTTGTCTACGTTATCTATTTTCCTTCTCTCCTTTTTCTCTTCCTCCTCTTTTTCTCGTCTCCTCCTCCTCCTCCTCCTCCTCCTATGGGATTTTAAGTGGTGTACCGCAGGGATCTGTACTAGGTCCTGTACTTTTCTTAATCTATGTAAACGATATTGACCAAGGCCTCACCTGTAAGATATCAAAGTTTGCGGACGATACTATAATAACGAATAAAGTAATCACAACTGCCGATAAGATGCAATTGCAATCTGACCTTGATCGCTTAGTTAGTTGGGCAAAGAAGTGGCAGATGAAATTTAATACTGATAAGTGTAAGGTTTTGCATATAGGAAGTAATAACGATCAAATTAACTACTCAATGGACGGACATGAACTTTCCAATGTTACCGAAGAAAAAGACTTGGGGATTATTATAAGCCACGACCTCAAGCCCAGTAAACATTGTTCAGAAGTTGTTAAGAGGGCTAACACATTAACTGATTTCATAGGAAGGACTTTCGAATATAAGTCTGAAAAAGTCATTCTTACACTTTTCAATGCGATCGTGCGTCCTCATCTTGAATATTGCGTTCAGTTTTGGTCACCCTACTATAGAAAAGATATAATCAAACTGGAGAGAGTACAAAGAAAAGTTACTAAAATTATTCCGCGCTTGCGAAACAAGCCATACGAAGAGCGATTGCAGGAACTTAACTTGTTCAGTTTGTCAAAACGTAGATTGCGAGGAGACTTAATAGAATTGTTTAAAATGTTCCATGGCTTCGATAATGTTAACATAAACGACTATTTGACTATTGATTGGACAAGCACTAGTCGTAGTAATGGATACAAGATCATGGGTAAGCGATTTCGGTCACATGAAGCGAAGCACTTTTTCTTTAATAGAGTTGTTAATATATGGAACTCTCTTCCAGCACAAGTAGTTAATAGTAACACGGTTGAGGCGTTTAAGAACAAACTAGATAAATACTTAGCATCAACTGCCACACTCGATTACTTCGGCCCTACGTAAACTTTTTTTTTTTTGTAGCGTTAGCTTTAGTTTAGAGTCTGTCTCGCCTTCAATCTTTCCTATAAAATTCCAAGGCAGTTTTTTCTATACTGCATGGTGATTTTTCTCACTTTTTTTCCTGCTGGTCTCGGCCGGAGGGAGAGGTGGGTGGGGAGGAGCCTTCAACTTTACTATTCTTTTACCTCTAACACGTAGAAACTATAGTGGTAGAAAGTAGCCACACAGGCAGCCTCGTTTGGCCCAGTAGGGCTGTTGCTGTCTGTTCTTCCTTTGTATATTCCTTTGTATTCCTCCTCCTCCTCCATATTCGGTCCAGTCCTGTTATTGACCACTTCTTCCCCTCGCCCATCATCCTCTCTCTCTCTCTCTCTCTCTCTCTCTCTCTCTCTCTCTCTCTCTCTCTCTCTCTCTCTCTCTCTCTCTCTCTCTCTCTCTCTCTCTCTCTCTTCCAGCCCCTTTCCCTGTCTTTCTTTTTCTCTTTACTCTCACCCTCCCACTCTCTCACTTTACCTCTCTCTCTTTCTCTCACTTTTGCTGTCCCACTTTCTCTCGTTTCTCCTTTGTCCTTCCTCTTCTTCCTTTTTTCATTACCCTTTTTTTTTTTTTCTTCCCTCGTGTCACAAACTTGATCTCTTCTCTCCTCTCTCCTCTCCCCTTCCTCTCTCCTCTCTTCTCTCTCTCTCTCTCTCTCTCCCCTCCTCTCTCCCCTCTCTCTCTCCTCTCTCTCTCTCTCTCCTCTCTCTCTCTCTCTCTCTCTCTCTCTCTCTCTCTCTCTTTCTCTCCCTTTCTCTTCCCTCTCCCTTAAAAGAGTGTACCATTTGGTTTTGTTCTCTCTCTTTCTCTCTCTCTCTCTCTCTCTCTCTCTCTCTCTCCTCTCCTCTCTCTCTCTCTCTCTCTCTCTCTCTCTCTCCTCTCTCTCCTCTCTCCCCTCTCTCTCTCTCTCCTCTCTCTCTCTCTCTCTCTCTCCCCTCTCTCTCTCTCTCTCTCTCTCCTCTCTCTCTCTCTTAATCTCTCACTCACTCTCTCTCTCTCACTGTCTCTAAAACCTTCACCCCTTAATATAACCTTTTCATCTTTTCTATCGCCCTTCTCACGCCCTTATCTTCCCCTACAGATGGTTCCGCGGCTCAGAGGCTATCGTGGGCGGCGGCGTGGGCGGGCTGTGGGTGGTGGGCGGGTCCCTGGTGGTGGCGCGGGCGGAAGGGGTGCACGCCGCCCACTACACCTGTCTCAGTAACAACACGGCTGGGCACGCCCGTCTGTCTGTACACCTGCTGGTTACCCTGCCACTGTCTGTGCAGGTGTGTGTGTGTATGTGTGTGTGTGTGTGTGTGTGTGTGTGTGTGTGTGTGTGTGTGTGTGTGTGTGTGTGTGTGTGTGTGTGATGGTTGTTGGAGTAGTAGTAGTGGTGTTATATGTTGTTATAGTAGTAGTAGTAGTAGTAGTAGTAGTAGTAGTAGCAGTAGCAGTAGTAGTAGTAGTAGTAATGGTTGTTGTTGTTGTTGTTGTTGTTGTTGTTGTTGTTGTTGTTGTTGAAGTAGTAATATGAAACAAAACTAACTAATTGTGTTCTATTAATAATATAACAACAATATTAACAACACCACCACCACCACTACCACTAACAACAACACTACTAATAACACCACCACCACCACCACTACCACTAACAACAACACTACTAATAACAACACCACCACCACTACCACTAACAACAACACTACTAATTACAACACCTACAACAACTACAACAGCAGCAGTAATCACAACAACACACCTGACAGACACCTGTTGAACTGCAAAAATAGAACAATTGAAAAACTCCCAAACTTTTCATAGCACAACATTTTATCCCAGCCCAAAATTTTGCACCTCCTCCTCCTCCTCCTCCTCCTCCCCCCCTCCTCCTTCTCCTCCCCCTCCTCCCCCCTCCTCTTCCTCTCCTCTTCTTCCTCCTCCTCCTCCTCCTCCCCCTCCTCCTCCCCCTTTCCCCTCCTCCTCCTTCCTCCTCCTCCTCCCCCTCCTCCCCCTCCTTCTCCCCCTCCCCTCCCTGATTGACTGCGCCCCCCAAGAAAGCCCCGGAAAGGGCTGCCGCACCCCCCCTTAACCTCCACACGTGTTCACACCATTAAAAAACACACATAACAGCCCTATCTATCAACACTAAACTACCCCCCAAACTAGTAGAAAGGGCCATGATTACAGCTTTCAACTTCCTCACAAATTCCATGCAGTTTTTCTATTTGCAGGGTATCATTCTTTTCCGGCCAGCTTCGGCTGGAGGGATGGGGGGGTGGGAGGAGCCTTCTATTCCTATCCTTTCTCTTTTTATTATCTAGTTAGTGTTGTAGTTTAGTTAGTAAAAATGGGGCGAACCTAAAAAAAATTGCAAACAAAGGTTTTAACTTGGATATTGGGCATGAAAAAAACCTTCTTTCGGAAAAAAAAAAAAGTTTACCAAATTATTTGCCAAAAGGGGGTAAACGGCCCCCATCTTTAAAATCCAACGGGGAAGATCTCCGCCCGCCGCCACAAAGGGTTTTTTTCCCTCCTTTTATCCTAAATTAAGCTAGGTCAATAATTTTTTTCCCCAAAATGCTACTAGAAACTGCCATTCCCATACAATTTTCATAAAAATTTGGTCCCGTATTTTTTGTGAAAAAAAATTAAAAAACCGATAAATTAAAATAAAAAATTTTTTTTGCTGAAAACCCCCGGGGCCCCCCCCAAGCCAGCTTGACTTTTCTTGGTTTTTTTAAATTTTAATGTGGTAGCTATATGCTTAACAAAAAACAACACCAGAAAAGACTCCCCCTGCCATTGTTTTCAGCTTTTTTTATTTTTTAACAAATATAAATAAAAAAGGGGTACAAAAACAGACAAAGTAGCCTTTTTCAAGGCAAAAATTTTCACAAATTCCGACTTTCATAAAAAATGGGTTTCCAAAAATAAGTAAAAACTTACAATAATGAATGGTCTTTTTGGTCGAATGCTGGGGCAAGGCTCTTGCATCCACCACGAAAAAGTTCATGAAGGGACCAAAGAACTTTCTTGTCAAGAACTTCAAGGTATTTCATCTCATAAAGATCTGGCTGGGGTGAGTTGGTGCAGTGGGGGCCTTTGAAATCACCACAAAAGTTTAAACAGTGAAGCCATGTTTCCTGAACTGCCCTTGCTGTACTACACCCTGAAGTACAGTACACCAAATTATACCAAAAAATTTTACGGACCAAGCTGGCAAGTCGCATGATTGTTGTAATTTACCATCTGAAAGTTTCCATCCCCTCGTGGGTTTTTAGCTGGTTTTACCTTTCCTTCCTAAATTTTGGGAAAGAAACTCGAAGGCTGTGGAATTTCTTTACGCTCTGTTGGTGGCAATGATTGGCCTCAACATACTTTTGAGCTTTTTAAAAACCTTTTCCTTAAAGCGCCTCAGCGGAGATGATTGATTTTTTCCCCATCATTACCATTGTAAGCACACAAAAGCCTTCCCCCGTTTCAAAAACCCTTTCTGAACTGCATCCTTGCCAAACACTTTGCAGTTTGGGGAAAGTTTCATTGTTCATCACCTTTAAAAAGGGGGACGCTACCTTCCCAATTCCTGAAACTGGATGTACAATCCCAAACCCCGTATGCATGGATGAAAAGAAATGTTGGAACAAACCCAAACCCCAAAAAAATTTTCCCCACTCTTTGATGTTCCAGACTTTCACACTTTTTGCACAGCCTTTGGTTGTGGCGTGAAATGAATTGTAACCGTCTCTCTATTGGGTGAACATAGAAGGACCAAAAGGTCAGGTCATCTGCTATCAAAAAAGGTTTCTCCTGTCTGTGCCTTTAGAGCAGTCTTCACAAACAATACTCAGCGTCTCCAAAGCATGGACTCTTTTTCAACCCCCCTTTTCCCCCAAACTCTTTCCCCGAAAGTTGATGAAACCCCCCCTTTTTGTTTTCTTTATTAGCTAAGAAAAAATCCTTTTTAATTTTAAAAACCCTTTTTGGGTCATAACCCTTAACACCAAAAAGAGCCCCCTGCTCGGCGTCGGGGGTCGCGTCTTTAATGGATGGACCACTTTTTATCCCCCAAAGACAAGCATGCTTTTCCATATCTAGTTGGGACATATCTGCGGTATCGGCACAGATCCATCAAAGTGGGACCTTTTTTCCATGGGGGGCGTTGGGAAATAGTGCTCCACCATCTAAGAGAATTTTGGATCGAAAAACTGTGGACCTGATTGTAAGGGGAATCGTTCCCATATTGCTCCCGCCAAAGCCGGTTTCTTTGCCCCTGCGGCGTCCGAAAGAATTAAAAAGGGGTGGGTAAAACCCCAAAACTCTACTGGAAATGTTCTTGCGCTGCTGGGTTGAGGGTTCATTGTAATAGCACACACATTTCTGGAATAGAGTTGTGGTTTAGTCTCAAAATGCTTCATCTTTGCTGAGCGAAACTTTTGACCCAAGTGTAAATTGCCTGATCCCCTTTTTTTTAAAAATGTACCGTGGACTTTTTTTTCCCAACCCTTGAACATGATTTTCTCTCCCTTTGGGGTTTGCTTTGTCCACTTCACCTTTTTGTCTCCATTACTCCACTTGAAATCGTGAAAGGCGGGTTTCAGTGAAAGGGTCTATTCTGGAGAAAAGCAAACGAGCTTTCCCTTATCCCCCAATCTCCTCTTTTTTTGCTGAAGACCTCCTGGTCTGGTCCTAGTGCCAAAACGAATGCCTTAGTTCTTGCATTGAAACTTGATTTCAGCACACGCGGGAGTGATAGCGTCCAACTAATCGTTGAATTTCGTCCATTCCTCTGCCATGATAAACCTCCCGACGTCTTTTTGTTCTCATTAGCACCTCTCAAAAACCAAACCTCGACAAGCCAGCCCAGTGCGATCACTCCGTCTAATCAATGGGTCCTTCAAAATTTTGGTACACTTCAGGTGGCTTTTTCGGGAGCCCTCCATTTGCGCAAGTACAAGTAGGGCTTTTATAAAGGGTTGTCCTGCTGCAGCGAATATTTGGGAGCATTTTCCTTTCGCGTCAAGGGGCAATTCCCCTTCCCCGGTGCGCTCTGCCTTGTAATTTTTTTTTTTTAAGGGCATTTGGACAAAAGAGAAAAAGAAATTCCACCTATCGTTTTGGCCCCTTAAATTAAAAGTATGAACTGCGTTCAAACACTGTCATTGCTGGTTGTGTCCTATTAGTTTCTGGGATCCCCGTGATGTTTATAATCATGCCAAAAATAATGAGTGAGTAATGAAGTTGACGCTGTTTAGTCTGAAAGACTATTTCACAGCAGAAATATAAGAAAAAGAGGTGGACAGAAAGTGGAGAAAATATTAAAGGAAATACAGAGATGAGGATTAAAGGAAATAAAGCTGGGTAGAGTGCTTGCCAAATGATGGCGGCCGTTGACCCCTTTATCGGTTTTAATTTTTTGCACAAAACTACTGTACCAATTTTGATG
>JACEEZ010022780.1:95000-100000 GCA_016584305.1 Chionoecetes opilio
CTTATGTAGCTTCCTTAGTTTCTTATGTAGCTTCCTTAGTTTCTTATGTAGCTTCCTTAGTTTCTTATGTAGCTTCCTTAGTTTCTTATGTAGCTTCCTTAGTTTCTTATGTAGCTTCTTTATTTTCTATGTAGCATTCTCATATTCTGATGTTCTTATGTTCTATATATTTTTCTCTCGTCTTGTTCCCTTCAGGTGACCCCCCGGGAGGTTCAGGTGGACGCGGGGGGCACGGTGGAGCTGGTGTGCCACGTGTCAGGCTCCCCCGTGGAGGAGGTGCGCTGGGTCAAGGACGGCAGGAAGGTCAGGTCAGACGGGCGGGTCACGGTGCGCCCCAAGGAGGTCCTGAGGGTGTCCGACCTGCACCCTTCCGATGCCGGCCTGTACCAGTGCTCGGCCTCCCACGGCACCCACTACGCCCACGCCCACGCCCGTGTGACCCTTGGAGGTGAGGTCAGGTCAGGGGCGACAACCAGGCTTTTTATTACTATTGCTGCATTATTTTAGTTTTAGTTTTTTTGCCCGTTTAGCTTTTTTTTTTTTGCCTTCCTTCAGTTTTTTTTTTTTTTGCCTGTTTATTTTTTTTTTTTTTTTCGTCCTTCATTTTTTTTTTTTTTTTTTTCCTGTCCAGTTTTTTTTTTTTTTTTTTTGCCTGTCCAGTTTTTTTTTTTTTTTGCCTGTCTACTTTTTTTTTTTTTTGCCTATCAACTTTTTTTTTTTTTGCCTGTCCAGTTTTTTTTTTTTTTTTCCTGTCTACTTTTTTTTTTTTTTTTGCCTATCAACTTTTTTTTTTTTTGCCTGTCTACTTTTTTTTTGTTTTTTTGCCTGTCTCTAACTTTTTTTTTTTTGCCTGTCCTTCTGCCTGTCTTTTTTTTTTTTTTTTACCAGTCCTTTAAGATGTAAGAACATTAAGGTCAGGTATAGATGTGGTGCCATTTTCCAAGGTCACGCCCTAGCAGGAGGGAGGCAAGGCAGTGTCCGCCCGCATAGACCCATTTTCTGGAAGAGTATATGGCGTTGACTCTTGAACACGTCAGGTTAGGTTACGTTAGGTTAGGTTAGGTTAGGTCAGGTTAGGTTACGTATAGGGTAGGTAAGATTTTCCTGCCATTAATTAGTAGCTTTGCGTGGGATTCACAATGAGGGTATTTACGTGAAAATCCTATGGTTTGTTTCGGAGCTACAGCCAAGCGTCTTCTCTCGGAAACCACATCCTCGCCTAGAAACGGGACTAAACTGCCCGCCACTGTCGCTCCCAAGGGCTTCACGCGTCTGTTTTCCTGGGTGTTGTATTGTGCGGCGGGTTTATTTGACTGTCACATGGTAATATCCTTCACTCGGCTTACCTTCTGGCGGGAGTTTGTTGATTAAGCGGAGTTTGTTGTTTGTTACGTTTTATTTGTCGCGGAATACTGAATGTAATGTTGTGTGCGGATGGGTGGGTGTGCGGTTGTGTGGGTGTGCGGGTGTGTGGTTGTGTGGGTGGGTGGTTGTGTGGGTGTGTGGTTGTGTGGGTGTGGGGGTGTGTGGGTGTGTGGTTGTGTGGGTGTGTGGTTGTGTGGGTGTGTGGTTGTGTGGGTGTGTGGGTGTGCGGATGGGTGGGTGTGTGGTTGTGTGGGTGTGTGGTTGTTTTGGGTGTGGCGGATGGGTGGGTTTTGTGGTTGTGTGGGTGTGTGTGTGGTTGTGTGGGTGTGCGGATGGTGGGTGGTGTGGTTGTGTGGGTGTGCGGATGGGTGGGTGTGTGGGTGTGTGGTTGTGTGGGTGTGTGGTTGTGTGGGTGTGTGGTTGTGTGGGTGTGTGGTTGTGTGGGTGTGTGGTTGTGTGGTTGTGTGGGTGTGCGGATGGGTGGGTGTGTGGTTGTGTGGGTGTGTGGGTGTGCGGATGGGTGGGTGTGTGGTTGTGTGGGTGTGTGGTTGTGTGGGTGTGTGGTTGTGTGGTTGTGTGGGTGTGTGGTTGTGTGGGTGTGTGGGTGTGTGGTTGTGTGGTTGTGTGGTTGTGTGGGTGTGTGGTTGTGTGGGTGTGTGGTTTTTGTGGGTGTGTGGTTGGGGTGGTTGTGTGGGTGTGTGGTTGTGTGGATGTGCGGATGGGGGGGTGTGTGGTTGTGTGGGTGTGTGGGTGTTGGTGTGTGGGTGTGCGGTGGGTGGGTGGGTGGTTTTTGTGGGTGTGTGGGTGGGTGGGTTTTGTGGGGGTGTGGGTTGTGTGGGTGTGCGGGTGGGTGGGTGTGGGGGTGTGGGGTTTTGTGGGTGGGTGGTTGTGTGGTTGTGCGGTGTGCGGTTGTGGGGTTTGTGTGGGTGTTTGGTTTTGTGGTTGTGTGGGTGTGTGGGGGTTTTGGTTGTGTGGGGGCGGATGGGGGGTGTGGGGTTGGTGGGTGGGGGTGGGTGGTTGTGGGGTTGTGGGGGGTTTTGGGGGGGTTTGTGGGTGTGGGGATGGGTGGGTTGGGGGGTGGTTTTTTGGGGGGGTGGGGGTTGTGTGGTTGGGTGGGTGTGTGGTTGTTGGGTGTGTGGTTTGGGGTTTTGGTGCGGTTGTGGGGGTGGGGTTTGGTGGTTTGGTGGTTTTTTGGGGGTGTGTGTTGGGGTGGTTTGTGGGTGTGTGGTTGTGGGGTGGGGGGATGTGCGGATGGGGGGGTTTTGGGGTTGGGGTGGGTGGGGGGGTTGTGGGTGTGGGTGGGGGGGTGGGGGGTTTGGGTGGGGGGTGTTGGGTGGGTGGTTTTTTTGGGGGGTGTGGTTGGGGGGGTTGGGGGGTGTGTTTTGTGTGGGTGTGTGGGTGGGGGGGGGTTGGCGGGGGGGGGGGTGGGGGGGTTGTTTTGGTGTTTTGGGTGGGGGGTTTGTGTGGGGGTGGGGGGGGGGGTGGGTGGGGGGTGGGGGTGTGGGGTTGTGGGGGTGTGGGGTGGGGGGGTTTGTGTGGGGGTGGGGGTGGGGGAGGGGGGGGGGGGGGGTGGGGGTGTGCGGAGGGGTGGGTGTGGGGTGGGGGTGGCGGAGGGTTTGTGTGGGGGGGTGGTTGGGGGGGGGTTTGGTTTTGTGGGTGTGGGGGGTGGGGTTTTTGTGGTTGTTGGATGTGGGGGTTTTGGGGTTTGTGGGGGGTGGGTGTGGGGGTTGTGTGGGTGTGGGGTTTTTGTGTGGGTGTGGGGGTGTGGGGTTTGTGGGGTGTGCGGAGGGGTGTTGTGTGGGGGTGGGGTTGGTGGGTTGGGGGTTTCTGTGGGTGTGTTTTTGGGGGGGTGTGGTTTGGTGGGTGGGGGGTGTGGGGTTTTGTGTGGGTTTTGGGGTTTGTGGGGGTTTGTGTGGGTGTGGGGTTTGTTTTGGGTGTGGGTGTGGGTTGTGTGGGTGTGCGGAGGGGTGGGGGGGGGTTTTTGTGGGGGGGTGGGTGGGGGTTGTGGGTTCGTGGGGGGGGGTTTGTGGGGGTTGTGTTTTTGTGTGGTTGTGTGGGTGTGTTTTGTGTGGGTGTGCGGATGGGTTTTTGGGGTTTTGGTGGTTTGTGGGTGTGGGGGTGTCCCGGGGGGGTGGGTGGGTGGTTTTTGTGGGGGGGTTTGGTTGTGTGGGGGGGGTTGTGTGGGTGTGGGGGTGTGGGGTTGTGTGGGGTGTGGGTGTGTGGTGTGCGGGGGGGGTGGGTGGGGGGTTGTGGGGGTGTGGGGGTGGGTGGTTGTGTGGGGGGGGGGGGTGTGGTTGTGGGGGTGTGTGGGTGTGTGGTTGTGGGGGTGTGGGGGTTGTGGGGGTTGTGTGGGGTGGGGAAAGGGTGGGGGTTTTGGGGGGTGCGGGGGGTGGGTTGTGGTTGTGTGGGTGTTTTGGGTGTGCGGAGGGTTGTGGGGGTGTGTGGTTGTGGGGTGTTTTGGTTGTGTGGTGTGCGGTGGGTGGGTTGTGGTTGTGTGGGGTGTGGGTTGGGGGTGGGGGTTGGTTTGGGGTGGGTGTGTGGGGGGGTTTTTTTTTTTGGTTTTTTTTTTGGGGGGTGTGGGGGTGTGTGGGTGTGTGGTTTTTGTGGGTGGTGGGTGTGGGGTTTGTGTGGATGTGGGGTTGTGGGGTTTTGTGTGGGTGTGTGGGTGGGGGTGTTTTGGGTGTGGGGTTTGTGGGTGTTGGGTGTGTGGGTGTGGGTTTTTGTGGGTGTGTGGTTGTGTGGGTGTGTGGTTTTTTGGGGTGTGGGTGTGGGGGAGGGGTGGGTTTTTGGGGGTTTTGCGGAGGGGGGGTTTTGGGGTGTGCCGGATGGGGGGGTGTGCCTGAGTAGTTTATATAAAGGAATAAGTAAAAATAAAGAGAAAGGAATTATTTAAGAGTAAAAGGGAAAAGGGGAATGATAAGATATAAGAGTGGGAAAAGAAAGGTAAAAGGAGTGGGAATGAGGAAGGGTATAAAAAGAAAGGAAAATTAGGATATAATAGTAGGAAGGAGAAAGATAAAAGAGTGGGAATGAGTAAGGTTAAAGTAGGAATGAGTAGATTTAAGATTCGGAAGGGGTAAGAGTAAAGATTTGGAATGATAAGAGTTAAGTGGGAAATGAGAAAAAGTAAAAGATTGGGAATTGTAAAGTAAAGATTGGGAAATGAGTAGGGTTAAGAGTGGGAAATGGAAAAAGTTTTGGGATTGGGAAAATGAGTAAGAGAAATAAGATTGGGAAATGAGAAAAGAGAAATGAGTGGAAATAGTAAGAGAAAGATAAGATAAATTTTCATCCTATCTAGACACTTTGAAAGTACCACTAAAAGGTTTTATTGATTTATCAAAGCCCCGCCACGTCAGCCGACTGGGCGGACTTTGAACCGCGACCGAATGCACAGGGGGGCTGCACTTGGGAAATCACGTCTCTACCAACCTTGCCACCCTGAAAGGGCTGAAATAAGAGTATAAGAGTGGAAAGAGTAAGTATAAAAGTGGAATTAGTAAGGTATAAGATTTGGAATGAGTTAAATTAAGAGTAGGGGGGTGAGTAAGGGGTAAAAAAGTAGGAAAAGAGTTAAAAGTATAAAATTTGGAAAAATTAAGAGTATAAGAGTAGGAATGAGTAAGAGTATAAGA
>JACEEZ010022780.1:112500-117500 GCA_016584305.1 Chionoecetes opilio
GGGGGGAAAGAAATAGGAGCAGGGGAAAAAGTGGAGGAAATAGGGAGGAGGAAAAGTGGAAAAAATAGGGAGGCAGGGAAAAAGGGGAGGGTATAGGGGAGGGAAATGGAAAGAAAATAGGGGGGGGCATGGAAAGGGGAAGGAGAAATGGGAGGCAGGGAAAGTGGGGAAAAATAGGGGGGCATGGAAAAAGGGGAGAGAATGGGAGGCAGAAAAGTGAGGAGTAATAGGGAGGCATGAAAGGGGAAGGAAATAGGGAGGCTGGAAATGGAGGAGAAAAATGGGGAGGAGGGAAAGTGGAGGGTAATAGGAGGCAGGGAAAAAGTGGGGGAGAATGGGGGAGGCAGGAAAAGTGGAAAATAGGAGGCATGGAAAGGGGGAGGAGTAAAGGGGGGGGAAAATGGAAAAAGGGGGGGAAAAGGGAAGAAATAGGGAGGCAGGGAAAATGGAGGGATAATGGGGAGGCAGGGAAAAAGTGGAGAGAATAGGGGGGCATGGAAAAGTGGGGGAAAATAGGGGGCAGGGGAAAAGTAAAAGAAAATAGGGGGGCAGGGAAAAGTGGGGGGAAAAATAGGGGGGCTGGAAAAGGGGGAAGAGAAATAGGGGGAGGAAAAAGTGGAAAATAGGGGGCGGGAAAAGTGGAGGAGAATAGGGAGGAGGGAAAAGTGGGGGGAAATGGGGGGGCAAAAAAAAAAAAAAAAAAATGGGGGGGGGGGAAAAGGGAAGGAAATAGGGGCAGGGAAAAGTGGGGGAAAAGGGGAGGCAGGGAAAAAGTGGAGGAAATAGGGAGGCATGGAAAAGTGGAAGAGAAATAGGGAGGCATGGAAAAGTGGAGAAATAGGGAGGCATGGAAAAGTGGAGGAGTAATAGGGAGGCATGGAAAAGTGGAGAAAATAGGGAGGCATGGAAAAGTGGAGTAATAGGGAGGCATGGAAAAGTGGAGGAGAAATAGGGAGGCATGGAAAAGGGGAAAGAAAAGGGAGGCAGGGAAAAAGTGAAGAGAAATAGGGGGCAGGGAAAAAAAGTGGGGGAAATAGGGGGGCTAAAAAAGGGAGAAATAGGGAGGCAGGGAAAAGGGGAAAGAAAATAGGGGGGCAGGGAAAAAGGGGGAGAAATAGGGAGATGGAAAAGGGGAGAATAGGGAGGCAGGGAAAGTGGAGAGAATAGGGACAGGAAAAGTGGGAAAGGGGAGGCATGGAAAATGGAGAAATAGGGAGGCAGGAAAAGGGGAGGAGAAAAGGGAGGCATGGAAAAGGGGAGGAAATGGGGAGGCAGGGAAAAAGGGGAGAATAGGGAGGCAGGGGAAAAGTGGGGGAAATAGGGAGCATGGAAAAGTGGAGGGTAATGGGGAGGCAGGGAAAAGTGGAGAGAATAGGGAGGCATGAAAAGTGGGAAAAAAAAAAAAAAAAGGGGGGAAGAAATAGGGAGGCAGGGAAAAAGGGGAGAAATGGGGCAGGAAAAAGTGGGGGTAATAGGGAGGCATGGAAAAGAATAGATGGGATGGATAGGAAATATAGGTATAGGTTGGAGGTGTTAGAAAGGGGTGATGAATATAGAAAAAAGGGAATTAGTGGTTTAGAATAGGTTGAAATAAAAAAAAAAATCTTCACCCGAAGGCATATAGTCTATTTTTTTTATCGAGGCAAAAAATCCTGCCCCCTTGCTGCTTACTGACTGATATTTGATCCCAAAGAAAAGGGGAATACTCGTTCTTCTAAATTTCAGCTGTATTTTATCATAGTTAACCATATTATCAGGTAAACAGAGGCATAATTTTAAGCATGAGACCTTAAGATAACATGGAATTTTTGCCTTGTTAAAAAAAAAAGTCTATAGGAATAAAGACACACACAACAACATAACACACAGACCTGAGGGAGTGACCTTAACTACTGAAGCAAATGAAATAGAAGAGAGAGGGATAGAAAAAAGTATTTGAAGAGGATGAAAGTAAAATACATAGAGGAAAACAATGGTAGTATGGGATAGAGACTACTTGAAGAAAGGCTAGACAAGGGAAAGGCAGGCAATGAAAATGTCAGTAAAATAAACAACAGTGGGGTGACCTTTATTTCTACAAACCACCTCTGACAAAATTGCCCCCATTTACACATTCCAAAACACACACAAAAACACACACACACACACACACACACACCCCACACACACACACACCCACACAAACCCCCACACCCCACACATCACCACACACGCAAAACCAACCTGAAGAACGCTGACGGTACTAAAAACAAACACCACACCCACCACCACACACACACACACACACACACCATACACACACCCACCCAAATACCAAACCCGAAAAACGCTGACGTGACTAACAAACACACCCAAAACCCCACAAAACACACACAACCAAAAACCCCACACACACACACCCACCACAAAATACACCACACACGCAAAACCAAAACCCGAAAAACGCTGACGGTGACTAACAAAACCCCACCACACACAAACACAAAAACACCACACAAACCCCCCCAAAAACCCCACACCCCACACCCACCACACACCCCCACAGACACACACAAAAAAAACCTCACAGTAACACAAAAACCACTCAAAAACTAACCTCACCACCTCCTCTTCCCCTTAAAAGGGTCGTGAAAGGGGCAGTTCGTTCACCCGGGGAGGTATAAGCCACGTTAACATCAGCGCCGGAAAGGGGGGGGGGGCCCCCCCCCGGGGGGGGGGAAACCGGGGGGCAAACCCCCCCCGGCCCCAAAAACCCCCCCCCCCCCCGGGGGGGGGTGGCGGGGGTCCCGGGGGCCTTTCCCCCGGCCCCCGGGCCCCCGGGGGGGGGTTTGGGGGGTTTTTTTGGGGGGTTTTTTTTTTTTTGGGGGTTTTTTTTTCTTTTTTTTTTTTTTTTTTTTTTTCCTTTTTTTTCCCCCCCCCCCCCCCCCCCAAAAATTTTTTTCCCCCCCCCCCCCTTTTTTTTTTTTTTTTTCCCCCCCCTTTGGGGTTTTTTAAAAGGGGGGAAAAAAAAACCCAAAATTTTCCCCCCTTTTTTTTTAAAACCCCCCCTTTTTTTTTTTTTTCCCCCCCCCTTTTTTTTTTTTCCCCCCCCCCTTTTTTTTCCCCCCCCCCCCTTTTCCCCCTTTTTCCTTTTAATTTTTCCCCTTTTTTTTTTCTTTTAAAAATTTTTCCCCCCCCCCCCTTTTTCCCCCTTTTTTTTTTTCCCCCCCCCCCTTTTTTTTTTTTTTTCCCCCCCCCCTTTTTTCCCTTTTTTTCCTTTTTTCCCCCCTTTTTTTTTTTTTTTCCCTTTTTTCCCCCCCCCCCCTTTTTTTTTTTCCCGGGTTTTTTTTTAAAAATTTTCCCCTTTTTAAAAAAAATTTTTTTTTTTTTTTTTAAACCCCCCGGTTTTTTCCCTTTTTTTAAAAAATTTTTTTGGGGGTTTTTTTTAAAAAAAAAACCCCAAAACCCCCCAAAAAACCCCAAAATTTTTTTTTTTTTGGGGGGGGAAAAAAATTTTTTTAAAAAATTTTTTAAAAAAAATTTTTTAAAATTAAAAAAAAGGTTTTTGTAGTGGTAAGGGTAGTTGTTGTTGTTTTCTCCCTTTGTGTTTTGTTTTCTTTAGGGTGGTTTTGTTGTTTTGTGTTTAAGTCTTGTAGTTTAGTGTTATCTTTCCGCCCCCTCCTCTCCCTACTCCCCCTTCCTTTCCTCCTCCTCCTCCTCCCCCCTCCTCCTCCTCTTTCTCCTCCTCCTCCTCCCATGTTTTGTCTTGAAATCGTTGCTGAAACTCATAGCATCTAACCTTATAAAACTTTGTCCTCCTTCCTCCTCCTCCTCTTCTCTCTCTCTCTCTCTCTCTCTCTCTCTCTCTCTCTCCTCTCTCTCTCTCTCTCTCTCTCCTCTCTTCTCTCTCTCTCTCTCTCCCTCTTCTTCTCTCTCTCTCTCTCTCTCTCTCTCTCCCCCTCCTTTGGTTCCATTCCCTCTTTGTACTCTCCCTTCTTTTCTTCCTCTCTCTTCCTTTATTACCTTTCCTCCTCCCTCCCACCCATTGCCTCTCTCTCCTCCTCTTCCTCCATATTGTCTCTCCCCTTCTTCCTCTTCCGTTGTATCACGTGCTTCGTCTATCCCTCTTCCCTCCATTTATTCTCTCCCTCTCTCTCCTCTTTTATTTTCCTCATGTTTCCATTTCCATGCTCCCTTGTGCTCCCTTTGTCTTGCACTCCTTCCTTTCTGATCCTCCCTGATTTACTTTTACTTTTTCTTCTTTACTCTCTCTTCCTTGCCCATTTCCCTTCCTGTTTTTATGCTTTTCGTTTCATAATATACCATCATCCCTCCTGTTGCCTGGATATCCTATGAATTCCTTTGTAATCTTCTCTCATGCATAGTAATGATAGTTAAGATGCAGTAAACATAACCTCAACCAAACACACCATCACCCAATCCTGTTACTTGGATATCTTTTGAGCAGAGCTGGGCAGTATTTAAATACATTTGTATTTAAATACGTATTTAAATACATTTGTGTATTTAGAAATGTATTTATAAATACATTGGTTGTCATGTATTTAAATACAGTATTTAAATACCTTTATGAATATTTAAATCTTGTATTTAAATACTTATAATATAAAATGTAATACTTTTTTATCAGTTAATTTGGCCATAACCCGCCCACTATCTGGCAACCTGATGTTACAGTGAACCAGGGTTTCCACTTTCAAGGAATTTCCTTATTTTAAGGAAATTTAGGCCTGAGAAAGGAAATTTCTAAGGAAACCCAAAAACTAAGGAAATCTTAGGAACCCATTTTTTTTTGGGCATGTTAGAATTTGTGTGTATTTTTAAAAAGTATTTACAAATGTATTTAAATACAATTGATATTTTTTTTAGTTTATTTTCCCGTTTTATTTTTATTTAAATACATTTCTCCCATGTATTTAGTATTTAGTATTTAAATACATTCAATGTATTTAGTGCCCAGCTCTGCCTAGGAGGTCCTTAAGATGCAGTAAACATAACCA
>JACEEZ010022780.1:122500-133183 GCA_016584305.1 Chionoecetes opilio
AATTATTTTTTTTTTACACCCTCCTCCTCCTCCTCCACCTCTTCCTCCTCGTCCTCTTCTTTTGCCTCCTCCTCCTCCCCCCTCTCCTCTTCCTCTTCACTCTTCTTGTGCACCCCCCCCCCCCCTGTTTGTTTAGCGGCGGGAAATGGTGTTTGGACATGGTGAAGAGATGGGAATACCTTTACGAAGAGAAGTTTAGTGTTGATAATGTAGGTAAATTGCGTCTTCCTTGTGTGTGTGTGTCCCTCCTCCTCCTCCTCCTCCTCCTCCTCCTCCTCCTCCTCCTCCTCCTCCTCCTCCTCCTCCTCCTCCTCCTCCTCCTCCTCCTCCTCCTCCTCCTCCTCCTCCTCCTCCTCCTCCTCCCCCTCCTTCTCCTCCTCCTCCTCCTCCTCCTCATAATCGATCACCACCTCCATCACCGCCTTCAGATCAACGTCATGTCACGCCCCTGAGGTGTTGTGGCGGCCAGGAGGAGGAAGAGGAGGAGGAGGAGGAGGAGGAGGAGGAGGAGGAGGAGGAGGAGGAGGAGTAAAGAGATGAAGGAGGTAGGGGAGGGTGGGATGGAGAGGAGAGGAAGAAGGGAGGGAGGATGTGATGGGTGAGATAGAGAGAATACAAAGGAATACAAAGGAAACACAAACAGCAACAGACCGATAGGTCCTTACAAGACTGTTTGCTTTAACTATACTACACTAACTAGATAATAAGAGAGAAAGGATAGGAAGTAGAAGGCTCTTAGGATAGGAGAGAAGGAGGGATTGGGGAATAGAGAGAGAGGAGGAGGAGAGAGAGGATAAGTGAAGGAGGGAGGAGACATCAGACAATCGGTGGCGTCAGCAGTCCTTTATCTCTCTCTCTCTCTCTCTCTCTCTCTCTCTCTCTCTCTCTCTCTCTCTCTCTCTCTCTCTCTCTCTCTCTCTCTCTCTCTCTCTCTCTCTCTCTCTCTCTCTGTTTTCTCTTTCACTCTTTTTGGCTGCTAATTTATGTTCATTCCTTCTTGAGTCAATTTCTCTCTCTCCCCTCTTCTCTCTCTCTCTTCTCTCTCTTCTCTTCTCTCTCCCTCTTCTCTCTCTCTCTCTCTCTCTCCTCTCTCTCCCCTCTCGTCTCTCTCTCTCTCTCTTCTCTCTCTCTCTCTTCTCCCCTCTCTCTCTCTCTCTCTCCCCTCCCTTCCTTCCCCTCAACAATCATTCTTAGTTTCCCTTCCCCTCTCCTTCCTTTCCCCTCTCCCTCGCACCACTCTCCCCTCTCCCCTCTCCCCTCCCCCCTTCATCCATCATTTCTCTCACTCCATCTTAAGCCCTTTCCCCTCACCCTACCCTTTGTTTCCCCTCCATTACCTCCCATTTCCCCACTCAGCATTTTTTAACTACATTTTGCTAGTAATATTATCTTTTGTCCCTTTTTCCCTTCTGTTTCCCCTCTTCATATACAAAGCTCCTAGAGACTTAACTTTCCTATCTACGCCTTAGTTACTTGCCCCTTACCCTCTTCTATCTATCTATTTTCTACCCTCTTCTATCTATCTATATTCTTGCCCTCTACACTATCTATCTATATTCTTCCCTCTAAAACTATCTTCTATATTCTTGGCCCTCTACACTATCTATCTATATTCTTGCCCTCTACACTATCTATCTATTTATTGCCCCCTACATATCTATCTATATTCTTACCCTCTACACTATCTATCTATATTCTTGCCCTCTTCTATCTATCTATATTCTTGCCCTCTTCTATCTATCTATATTCTTGCCCTCTTCTATCTATCTATATTATTGCCCTCTACACTATCTATCTATATTCTTACCCTCTTCTATCTATCTATATTCCTACCCTCTATCTATCTATCTATATTCTTGCCCTCTACACTATCTATCTATATTCTTGCCCTCTACACTATCTATCTATATTCTTACCCTCTACACTATCTATCTATATTCTTGCCCTCTTCTATCTATCTATATTCTTGCCCTCTTCTATCTATCTATATTCTTGCCCTCTTCTATCTATCTATATTCCTACCCTCTTCTATCTATCTATATTCTTGCCCTCTTCTATCTATCTATATTCTTGCCCTCTTCTATCTATCTATATTCTTGCCCTCTACACTATCTATCTATATTCTTACCCTCTACACTATCTATCTATATTCCTACCCTCTATCTATCTATCTATATTCTTGCCCTCTACACTATCTATCTATATTCTTGCCCTCTACACTATCTATCTATATTCTTACCCTCTACACTATCTATCTATATTCTTACCCTCTACACTATCTATCTATATTCTTGCCCTCTTCTATCTATCTATATTCCTACCCTCTTCTATCTATCTATATTCTTACCCTCTACACTATCTATCTATATTCTTGCCCTCTTCTATCTATCTATATTCTTACCCTCTTCTATCTATCTATATTCTGCCTCTACACTATCTATCTATATTCTTACCCTCTACACTATCTATCTATATTCTTACCCTCTACACTATCTATATTCTTGCCCTCTACACTATCTATCTATATTCTTACCCTCTTCTATCTATCTATATTCCTACCCTCTTCTATCTATCTATATTCTTACCCTCTACACTATCTATCTATATTCTTACCCTCTACACTATCTATCTATATTCTTACCCTCTACACTATCTATCTATATTCTTACCCTCTACACTATCTATCTATATTCTTGCCCTCTACACTATCTATCTATATTCTTACCCTCTACACTATCTATCTATATTCTTGCCCTCTACACTATCTATCTATATTCTTACCCTCTTCTATCTATCTATATTCTTGCCCTCTTCTATCTATCTATATTCTTGCCCTCTACACTATCTATCTATATTCTTGCCCTCTACACTATCTATCTATATTCTTGCCCTCTACACTATCTATCTATATTCTTACCCTCTACACTATCTATCTATATTCTTACCCTCTACACTATCTATCTATATTCTTGCCCTCTTCTATCTATCTATATTCTTACCCTCTTCTATCTATCTATATTCTTGCCCTCTACACTATCTATCTATATTCTTACCCTCTACACTATCTATCTATATTCTTACCCTCTACACTATCTATCTATATTCTTGCCCTCTACACTATCTATCTATATTCTTACCCTCTTCTATCTATCTATATTCTTGCCCTCTACACTATCTATCTATATTCTTACCCTCTACACTATCTATCTATATTCCTACCCTCTTCTATCTATCTATATTCCTACCCTCTTCTATCTATCTATTCCTACCCTCTTCTATCTATCCATATTCTTACCCTGTATCTATCCTCTTCTATCTTCTATCTATCCTCTTCTATCCTCTTCTATCTACCCTATTGCTCCCTTCATTATTTTTTACAGCCCTTTTCAGATATGCCTTTTTCCTATCTTCCTTATTCGCCCTAAATACTTTCTATACAAATATCTTATTCCCTCCTTCTCAATACAGGTCCTATAAAGTTACCCTCTTCACTTCCCTCCCTCTATTCCCTCCCTTTCTTTTCCCTACTCTATTTTTTCTTCTAAGTTCTTCAAGCTTTTCAAACCACATTAAAACATTTCCAAAACTTACCTTGCTTATCTCTCTCTCTCTCCTCTCTCTCTCTCTCTCCTCTCTCTCTCTCTCTCCTCTCTCTCTCTCCTCTCTCTCTCTCTCTCTCTCTCTCTCTCTCTCTCTCTCTCTCTCTCTCTCTCTCTCTCTCTCTCTCTCTCTCTCTCTCTCTCTCTCTCTCTCTCTCTCTCTCTCTCTCTCTCTCTCTCTCTCTCTCTCTCTCTCTCTCTCTCTCTCTCTCTCTCTCTCTCTCTCTCTCTCTCTCTCTCTCTCTCTCCCCTCATTCCCCTTCAGTAGTCATCCGCCCTTCTCACACCTCTTACCCCCTTTCCAGTACCTTATTTCCCCTTCAGCGTCCTCTTCTTCTTCCCTTCCTACAGTAATCCCTTTGTCTCCTCATGCCCCTTCAGTAGTCATCCGCCCTTCTCACACCACTTACCCCCTTTCCAGTACCTTATTTTCCCTTCAACGTCCTCTTCTTCCCCTCGTACAGGACTCTCTCTCTCTGTCTCCTCATCCTTCTTCAGTAGTCATCCGTCCTTCTCACACCTCTTAAACCCTTTCCAGTGCCTCCAAAGCTCGCG
This sequence comes from Chionoecetes opilio, assembly GCA_016584305.1. NCBI lineage: Eukaryota > Metazoa > Arthropoda > Malacostraca > Decapoda > Majidae > Chionoecetes > Chionoecetes opilio. Next base: position 126,655 of record JACEEZ010022780.1, read on the forward strand.
CCCTTCAGCTTCGCGGCCATGACTCGGGAGGGACTGAGGGCGCAGGTGACGTGTATGGTGCAGGAGGGAGACCAGCCCGTCAGGTTCGCGTGGAGTCAGAACGGGCGGCCCCTGGATGCGCGGCTGGGGGTGAGGACGTCGCAGCTAGACGCCTTCACCTCTATCCTGGTGGTGGAGCGCGCGTCCTCGGCACACTCTGGGAACTACACTTGTACGGCCACTAATGCTGCCGATGCTACCTCCTCTACCGCCACCCTCACCGTTAGTGGTACGTGTGTGTGTGTGTGTGTGTGTGAGTGTGTGTGTGTGTGTGTGTGTGTGTGTTTGTGTGTGTGTGTGTGAGTGTGTGTGGTGTGTGTTTGTGTGTGTGTGTGTGTGTGTGTGTTTGTGTGTGTGTGTGTGTGTGTGTGTGAGAGAGAGAGAGAGAGAGAGAGAGAGAGAAAAGAGAGAGAAAGAGAGAGAGAGAGAGAGAGAGAGAGAGAGAGAGAGAGAGAGAGAGAGTTTCTTCGTCCTGGTGATAAAGACAAAAGTGGATTATAATTAGTGTGTGTGTGTGTTGTGTGTGTGTGTGTGTGTGTGTGTGTGTTGGTGTGTGGGTGTGTGTGTTGGGTGTTTAGTGTTGTGTTGTGTGTGTTTTGTGTGGTGGGGTGTGTGTTTAGTGTGTGTGTGGTTTGTGTGTGTGTGCGTTTGTGTGTGTGTGTGTTAGTGTGTGTGTGTTTAGTGTGTGTGTGTTTAGTTTGTGTGTGTTTAGTGTGTGTTTGTGTGTTTAGTGTGTGTGCGTGCGTGTAGTGTGTTGTTGTGTGTTTAGTGTGTGGTGTGTTTAGTGTGTGTGTGTGTGTTTGTGTGTGGTTTAGTGTGTGTGTGCGTTTAGTGTGTGTGTGTGGGTGTGTTTAGTGTGTGTGTGTTTTAGTGTGTGTGTGTTTAGTGTGTGTGTGTGTGTTTGTGTGTGTGTTTTAGTGTGTGTGTGCGTTTAGTGTGTGTGTGTTTAGTGTGTGTGTGTTTAGTGTGTGTGTGTTTAGTGTGTTGTGTGTTTAGTGTGGGGTTGTGTTTTAGTGTGTGTGTGTGTTTTAGTGTGTGTGTGTTTAGTGTGTGTGTGTTTAGTGTGTGTGTGTGTTTAGTGTGTGTGTGTTTAGTGTGTGTGTTGCGTTTAGTGTGTGTGTGTTTAGTTGTGTGTGTTTAGTGTGTGTGTGTTTAGTGTGTGTGTTTAGTGTGTGTGTGCGTTTAGTGTGTGTGTGTTTAGTGTGTGTGTGTTTAGTGTGTGTGTGTTTAGTGTGTGTGTGTGTTTAATGTGTGTGTGTTTAGTGTGTGTGTGTGTTTAGTGTGTGTGGGGTTTAGTGTGTGTGGTTTAGTGTGTGTGTTGTGTGTTTAGTGTGTGTGTGTGTGTGTGTGTGTTTTTGTGTGTGTGTGTGTTAGTGTGTGTGTGTTTGTGTGTGTGTGTGTGTGTGTGTTAGTGTGTGTGTGTGTTTAGTGTGTGTGTGTGTGTTTAGTGTGTGTGTGTTTAGTGTGTGTGTGTGTTTTGTGTGTGTGTGTGTGTGTGTGTGTGTTTAGTGTGTGTGTGTTTAGTGTGTGTGTGTGTGTTTAGTGTGTGTGTGTGCGTTTAGTGTGTGTGTGCGTTTAGTGTGTGTGTGTGTTTAGTGTGTGTTGTGTGTTTAGTGTGTGTGTGTGTGTTTAGTGTGTGTGTGTGTGTTTAGTGTGTGTGTGTGTGTTTAGTGTGTGTGTTTAGTGTGTGTGTGTGTTTGTGTGTGTGTGTTGTGTGTGTTTAGTGTGTGTGGTGTTTAGTGTGTGTGTGTTTAGTGTGTGTGTGCGTTTAGTGTGTGTGTGCGTTTAGTGTGTGTGTGTTTAGTGTGGTGTGTGTTTAGTTTGTGTGTTTTAGGGTGTGTGTGTGTGTGTTTGTGTGTGTGTTTAGTGTGTGTGTGCGTTTAGTGTGTGTGTGTTTAGTGTGTGTGTGTTTATGTGTGTGTTTTTTAGTGTGTGTGTGTTTAGTGTGTGTGTGTTTAGTGTGTGTGTGTTTAGTGTGTGTGTGTTTAGTGTGTGTGTGTGTTTAGTGTGTGTGTGTTTAGTGTGTGTGTGTTTAGTGTGTGTGTGTTTAGTGTGTGTGTGTTTAGTGTGTGTGTGTTTAGTGTGTGTGTGTGTTTAGTGTGTGTGTGTTGCAGTGTTGTAGTAGTGTTGTGTGTGTATGTGTGTGTGTGTGTGTCAGAGCTGGGCAGTATTTAAAAACATTTGTATTTAAATACGTATTTAAATACATTTGTGTATTTAGAAAGGTATTTATAAATACATTGGTTGTCATGTATTTAAATACTTTTATGAGTATTTAAATACTTTTATGAGTATTTAAATACTTTTATGAGTATTTAAATACTTATAATATAAAAATGTAAATACTTTTATATCAGTTAATTTGGCCATAAACCCGCCCAACTATCTGGCAACCCTGATGTTACAGTGAACCAGGGTTTCCACTTCCAAGGAAATGTTCTGATTTGAAGGAAATTTAGGCCTGAGAAGGAAATTTCTAAGGAAACCCAAAATCTTAGGAAATCCATTTTTTTTCGGACATGTTAAAATATGTGTGTATTTAAAATGTATTTACAAATGTATTTAAATACAATTGATGTATTTAGTATTTAGTATTTAAATACATTTCTCCCATGTATTTAGTATTTAGTATTTAAATACATTTCTCCCATGTATTTAGTATTTAGTATTTAAATACATTCAATGTATTTAGTGCCCAGCTCTGGTGTGTGTGTGTGTGTGTGTGTGTGTGTGTGTGTGTTGCAGTGTTGTAGTAGTGTTGTGTGTGTGTTGCAGTGCCTCCGTCGTGGGTGGTGGAGCCGAGTGGAGGCAGTGTGGCTCTGGGTGGCTCCCTGGCTCTCCCCTGTCTGGCTCGCGGCTTCCCTACACCCACCACCACCTGGCTCACGCAGACGGGTACGTGAAATACTGTAGTAGTAGTAGTAGTAGTAGTAGTAGTAGTAGTAGTGGTAGTAGTAGTAGTCAGTGGCGGCTCGTGGCATAGGGCTGCAGAGCTGCAGCACCCCCAGACACTCACTGCCAGGTGTATGATGCCTTTAGAGACACAGCAGAATTGATACACTACCAACAAATATATAATAATAAAAAGTAATTATATGTTATTTAATATTTTCAATACGTTACAAAGTGAATTTTCATTAAAACCAGACCAAAATTTAAGTTACTTTCATATTTGCTGTACGATTCATGTCTGCGCTGCCGCCGCACCACTTGCAACAGGGAGCTGCAGCCGAGGCAGCTAAATCTCGTCCCTCTTGTGTTTACAGTGCGTGTAGACGGTGTGGTTAAATCGTGTTTTCTTTAATTACCCTCTGACGATGGAAAATCCAGTGAAGTATTTGCAAAACATCAACTTTTCTCAGCTGACATTAAATGAAAAGACTGAAATCAAGCGGTACCGACTTTATTTTCAAGTAATACTGTAATTCTACCATCACCTCAGCCATCCCCTCTACTGCCAACACTGCCACCCCCACCATCCCTTCTACCACCACCACTACTACCATGCCCTGAAATCCGTGAACATCAACTACAACTCATACCTGAGATAGGTAAAATTTGTATATCCTACTGTTGTGTGAAGCTTGCAGTCCCTCCACTGTATTGTATCACGAGCCGCCACTGGTAGTAGTAGTAATAGTAGTAGTAGTAATAGTAGTAGTAGTAGTAGTAAACGTATTTGGTTTTTCGTTATTATAGAAGTTTAGTTGTATTATATGATGTAGTAGTAGTAGTAGTTGTTGTTGTTGCTGTTGTAGTAGTTGTTGGGGTAGTAGCAGTGTTTCTCGTCTCTGCAATACATCCAACATTTCCTTCACGTATTCACACCACCACCACCACCACCACCACCACCACCACCACCACCACCACCACCACCCCGTCAGGAATACAGCAGAGGCGTCAAGACAAGAGCGCCCCTTGCAGGGAGTGAATCCATCTTGCCTTCCATCCCTTCTAAGACTGTTAAATATTCATGCCCTGCCGTAATAGCCGCTGCAGATGAGTTCTGTTTGTATTAACAACTCCACGGTCGGTTCTCCCCCTTGACATAAACACTGAAGGAAAACGGAACGCTCCTACACGCGCGAATTAAGGGGAGACTCAAACATTGGCGTGAGTGGGCGTAATATTGTGTATAGATGGGAAGAGACCCTTGTTTCCTGTATACCTAAGCTGGAATAGACTATGGCCGGGTATACACACACACACACACACACACACACACACACACACACACACACACACACACACATACACACACATACACATACACACACACACATGGATGCACTCAGAGACATAGTGGAATAGCAAACCTCTTCCCCTCTCCCTCCCCTTCCCCTCTCCCTCCCCTTTCCCTCCTCCTCCCCTCTCCTCCTCCTCCCCTCTCCTCCTCCTTCCCTCTCCTCCTCTCTCTCCTCCACTCTCCCTCTCCTCCTCTTCTTCCCCTCTCCCTCCCCTTTTTTTTCCTTCCCCACGACAAACAATCCCCTCCATTTAGGTAAGCCGGGCGCTGTTCTCCCTGAAGGAATATTGCAACGCCCCCTTAAACCCTTCTCCTCCTCCTCCTCCTCCCCCTCCTCCTCCTCTCCTCCCCTCCTCCTCTCCTCCTCCTCCTCCTCCTCCTCCTCCTCTCCTCCTCCTCCTACCTTGCCTTCCTCAGGTATAGGTGTGGCTCAGGTGGGCTTGTCGCTTCGATGTGTGGTACGCGAAGAAGATTTTAGAAGTGTGTGTGTGTGTTTGTGTGTGTGTGTGTGTGTGGGTGTGTGTGTGTGTGTGGGTGTGTGTTTTCAAGCCTCTGTTTTGCTGTGTTTCTAGTGACGGGGGTTGTTTTGTGTTTCCCTGGTCGCTGTGAGGTGCTGTGATTCTTGTGTTGCTGCTGTGACGCTATATATTATTGGTTTGAGTTGTTATTGTCTAGGAATTATTATTAGTCTAGGAAGTATTAGTATAGTATTAGTATAGGAAGAAGAGGGTTACTAGGAGGTTTGTATAGCTATAGATAGGAAGCCATAAAGACACTACTACATTGTTTTTGAAGGAAGGGAGAAGGAGGAAAGAAGGAAGAGGAGGAAAGGTGAATAACGAAAAAAGGAAGAGGAGGAAAAGTGAATAACGAAGAAGGAAGAGGAGGAAAAGTGAATAACGAACGAAGGAAGAGATGGAAAAGTGAATAACGAACGAAGGAAGAGAGGAAAGTGAATAACGAACGAAGGAGGAGGAGGAAAAGTGAATAACGAAAAAGGAAAAAGGGAAAAGGAATAACGAAACGAAGGAAGAGAGGAAAGTGAATAAAAAAACGAAGGAAGGGGAGGAAAGGTGAATAACCGAAAGAAAAGGAAGAGAGGAAAAGTATAACGAACGAAGGAAGGAGATGAAAAGTTGAAAACGAAAGAAGGAGGGGAGGAAAGTAATAATGAAAATAAACAGATTAGAATTAATGTGTTCCCAACAAGAACATATATTAGTAATGACCAGAATCTTACCCCCCCCCCACACACAAAACACACAACACCCCAAACCCACCACCCACACACACAAACACACCCACCACACACCCACCCACAACCACCCACCCACCCACCCACCCACCCACCCCCACCCACCCACACCCACAACAAAACACACACACACACACACACACACACACACACACACACCCCACACACACACACACACCTGCGAGGACATGGGGAGAAGCAACGCCGGATAAATGTTAGGAAATAATTGAAAAGAGGGAGAAGCGATTATGCATTACGCTCACTGCCCTATTTCTTGTGTCGATTCATTTGCCGGCGTGAATTATATGCAATTGAAAAGGAGAGAGGAGAAAGAGGGGAGAGAGAGAGAGAGAGAGGAGAAGAGAGAGAGAGAGAGAGAGAGACAAAAGAAGAAATAGACAGAAATTCAGAGACAGCGAGAGATAGAGAGAGAGACAAAAGAAGAAATAGACAGAAATTCAGAGACAGAGAGATAGAGAGAGAGACAAAAGAAGAAATAGACAGAAATTCAGAGATAGAGAGAGAGACAAAAGAAGAAATAGACAGAAATTCAGAGATAGAGAGAGAGACAAAAGAAGAAATAGACAGAAATTCAGAGATAGAGACAGCGAGAGATAAGAGAGGACAAAAGAAAAAATAGACAGAAATTCAGAGCAGAAGATAGAGAGAAACAAAGAAGAAAGAAGAGAGATAAGAGAGAGACAAAAGAAGAAATAGACAGAAATTCAGAGATAGAGAGAGAGACAAAAGAAGAAATAGACAGAAATTCAAAAGAAGAGAGAATAGGAGAGAGAGAAAAAAAGAAATAGACAAAAATTTCAGAGACAGCAGAGATAAAAAGGGAGAAAAAGAGACAAAAGAAGAAATAGACAGAAATTCAGAGACTAGAGAGAGAGACAAAAGAAGAAATAGACAGAAATTCAGAGATAGAGAGAGAGACAAAAAGAAATAGACAAAAATTTCAGAGACAAGAGAGTTTAGAAAAAAAG
>JACEEZ010022781.1:0-20847 GCA_016584305.1 Chionoecetes opilio
GGTAAGAAGGAACAGGGGTAGGGTGAGGTAAGAAGGAACAGGGGTAGGGTGAGGTAAGAAGGAACAGGGGTAGGGTGGGATAAGAAGGAACAGGGGTAGGGTGAGGTAAGGTGAGGAACAGGTAAGAGTGAACAAGGGTAGGGTGTGGAAAGGTAGGGTTAGGGTTGAAACCTAAATTAATCATTAGCATAGGCATGTCTATAATCGACAAAACATTTTCAAAGTACAGTCATGTAAATATACAGTAATTATGTAAATACAGTCAAAAATTAGTTAGTGTTTATGGTTTGTTTGAGTATTGGATACTTGTCTATGAAGTTTGATCAGTAGTAATGATATTTTTCTGATTTGAGTTCTTTAGTTTTACACATATTTTACCATCCTGGGTGTAGCATTGTTGGAACAATCTACTACAGTAGACATCATAAGCTTTTGTAGGCCTCGTTGTAGCATGCCTATGCAATGTATGCAACTATGCATGCTCTTTGTCATTAATTGTTTTTATTTTCTCCCCTGTATTATATAAAAATTAGAATAGTTATCGAAGGATAGTTTCTTAAAATAGGTTTCAGAGTAAATTAATCATTGACCTGCCTCCATCCTCTCCATATTGCCGTCTCCATCCTGTATTTGTTCGCAGCTGGTTGCTCATTCAAAGGTAGGAGCAACGAGTTAGGAGATTGATTATTATATATGATTTATATGTATTATGTATTGTTAAGTAGCATAAATGTCAATGTATAAAATTGTGTTCTTTCCCTCGTGTTCTTGATTGTTCTTAGTCCAATCTGAATCATTATTGACCTCTGATATTTGATTTTGTATTCACCGACTCCTATTATCATCCCATGAATGTTTTTTTTTTCTTTTTCGCAGACAGCCATGGCTACTACACGTGCGAGTACTGAGGTCTTCCTCATCGGGCATCCTACTGAGCAGTTTGGAGAAAGCAAGCTTCCGTCCAATCATGAATTGTTGTGCATTTTCTTCCGCCTCCACGACCAGGAGAAGCAGACGATCCGTGAGGCGGCCTCTGAGTCTGTTCGCCAAGTCCAAGCCATCTGGGTGGGGAAAGCCCAAATCCCAGTCAACCGAGCAGCACTCTGTCAAGAAGTTGGAGGCCTTCGTCTGTTCCAGACGTGGAAAGACTTAAAGCGTCTCCGGAACAGGAAGACACCAGCTCAGGTCTGCAAGCAGGAGGCATTTGTGGGGGCATTGGATGACCTCTTTGATATTGCTCATGCCGATGCCTTGAAGAAAATTAGCATCAAAGAGGACCGGGACTTCCTCCTCGCCCAGCGGAAGAAGGGCCGCCGTGGGACCATGGGACGCCAGCACACAGTTTTGACAAAGAAGGAGGAAAGAGCTGAGCGCAAGCACCTAGAGGAGAAGAAGCGGAAATCGAGGTCAAGGATGGAGTGTGAGGCCTCCACTTCAAAAGCTGTGCTTCCCTAATAGTGTTGTATGCCATGTATTCCCTTAGGATTTTTGTGCTAAAAATTGATTTTTTTTGCAGTTCTGGCTTCTGTAGGTATCAGATTAACGAAAAAGATGGGGTCCCAATTTTCAGACCCCCACCCCCTTTCTGGGGGTCTATCCTCTTTTGGCACCCCCAGGATTGGTCTCTGGTAACACTAAGCAAAAAATTTCAACATTTTCTTTGTTACAGACACGTGAACTACTGATTCCTACTAAATTGCTGATGCTGATGTCAGGTCTGATATCTAAATTTCTCTATCACGTCCAGATTTGGTATAACCGAAACCTCTATTTTTCGTTGTTTTCTCACCCGCTTCTATTACGAAAGCCGTCTAAGCTACTTTTCCATGCCACGTTTTATGCTAGGCATACTTAAATCATTTAACGGGTTTGGGTCTTTCCTCCTTTTTTCTGGCTTAAGACAGACAGTGGAGTTCCACTGGCGGAGTTACCACCCCTGCGCCCACCATCCACCCAAAGCGCGTTAGTATTTAGCGATACGTCCGTTTTTGCGGAAAACTGTTCAAAATCGGACGTAAAATAAATCAGTTATTCACAATGTCCATATTTGAATGTCCTCCCAAATAGCGTTTGCGCAATCCTGCCATAGCATTACAAAGAGGAGTACAGGGCAGGGCCATTCTTCAAGCAGCTACACCTATTTCCCTTGCATCCTACTTTGCAGCCACATTGACGAGTTCAACTACAGCTTGTGGGGCAGGCAGGGCAAGACATGTCAGTGGAAATACACGCCTTTCTCCAATTTCCATCCTTTTTTTTTTCAATTGCAAAAGGGGTTTGGGACAATTTTCAGGGTATGACTTGTCCCGCATTGTCATGTAGTTTGCACGCATGATATTGGGAAGCAATGCAGACACGAGTTGGTGGAAGCATTTCCCCTTCCAAGTTCTTTGACCGAAACAGCTCCCACCTGAGTGATGGTAGGGTTTGTTGGACCTTTTGAACTGTAGACATGACACACAAAAGTCTCCAAACGCTTTCACCTGCGTGGGGAAGCTCGTCATTGACCAACTCGGCAGGAATAGAAATGCACCCTAAATGCTTTGAAGCAGTCAATGGCAGGGTCATCATCATCAAGCTTTGGTATGCATCTACCCATGATTCTTTTAAAATTTCCTATGAATCTGCCTCCCCAATCAGCACCTGAGAAGTTGTGGAGTCCAAGAAGTCCTTGACATTTGCGACGGCCAATAACCTGCACTCTTTCAAAGATGTCTATTTCCTTTTTCCTTCTTTCCTTTGCCTGTATGAAACTTCAAGGATATGTAGATGCTATCTGTCTGGGGGCGATAAGATCAAGAAGGAGCAGGAGTACGTCAGTGTCGGGCGACCATAAAACGCAGATCTTTCTGGCAGCACCACAGGCTGTAGAGGCAGTACTTGGTTTGGAATCAATGTGTCAGCCTCTTCATGTGTATGAGCATACTAAAACCTATTCCCTTGATATGATTGATCATCGTACACGACAACGAGCACGAATGAATCTTTGCTTGCGAAATAGTCAAGCAGTCCTTGGCCAAAAAAGCATGTGAGCTTCCGCTTTGTTTTTTGATGCTGAAAGTAACTCCTTAATGGCCCAAGGTGAACTTCATTTCGGGTTTGAACTTCGTACTCAATGGATGTGGTTGATCGCTTCTTGCCGGGTCTTTTTTTTTCAACGACAGATCCAAGTATCGATCAAACACAACACGCCCCTCATCATAGCTTGTCATCATTGTCTCTATGCGTTTGTTGAATGCATCCTAAAAGGTGGAAATCTTCAGCATATTTGGCGTTTTTTGTCATACTCTGAAGTACACCCATTGCATCAATGATGAGAACTTTAACTGGAGGATCTTCCTTCCCTATGTCTGGTACTGGAGGAACATCAAGGGATTCAACCGTGGCTCTTCACTCATGCATCAGACTGCCCTTGTCTGTTGGATGTACAAAGATTTTATCAACAGCACCCAGAGAGCGGGGCTCTGTTGACATCTCGTACTTGCCAATTTTCCTCGAATTTTGGCACTAGACCTGGTCGGCTTCCCTGAACAATGAGCCCATCTGCTCAGTAAATTACGATCCTCACGCAATTTGATGATTTTAAATCTCCAATGCGTACTTTTGATTTATCCATCCAACTTGAGAATCCCTTCAACTTGAGCTTCTTCATCTTGTCCCAAACCGAGAGATTTGATGGGGGTAGTCAGACGTTCACAAACGAAACTCCTCGAATCGCTTCTGACCCTTTTCTGCATAATGCAGAATATCATGCTTTGCTACCTCTGGCACAAGAGCTGATGAAACTAAACTTTTCAATGGTGTCTTCACTCTAAAGGGGTTGTCTGGGGCAGTGCAACCTATTAAATTGACGGATTTTTTAATGGCAAATTCTCTCTTGACCTCAGTGCAATCTGTCCAGACAGCTGGTAATGCTCTGTGCGTTCGGATGACCGGGAACTTTGGGAAGCTCTCAAGATACTCGTCAACGATACGGGCAAGGCAAGGTGTAGTGGTGACGAGTCGATTGAGGGGCACTTCATCTCTCTGAGCCCTACCATACACCGGGGTCCCTTTAGTGTCTTGATTTCCTTTGAGTGCCTGATCTGTGGCGAGATTCGTGAAGGGTATCTCTGATTTTGCAAACAACAAAGTCACCGGACATCAATGCTTTTCCATGTTTAAAGGTCATTATCTTCCAGCGCATTCTTTTTTGTGCAAGATGGACAGGCATCAGTCGAGCGTAATTTAGAAGATCCGGCGAAGAATACTTGATCGGGTTCTCCAAGGAAGCAAGATAACTCTGCCATTTCCCCTGAGTGGCAAGAGCTGCCCGAAATAAAGAAGGCTTTCCACTTGATCGAGGTATGCTGAAAGGAATCTGCAAACTCTCCAATGTTTTCATCCTCCTCCAGTGGCTTCACATTTCCAGCGTACCATGATCTGACATATTCAAAAGTCTTCAGTCATATCGGGGTTACGTGAATGAAGCTTGTCCTTGAAAGCATTGCACCGGCCCACTAACGGGCCCTTTGAAAGAGTGGATAATATGACATCAAACCGCATCATCATAATTGCTAGACTGATTGTGATGTGGTATTCGATGCCTCTTTTGTATGCTTTGCCACTGAAGATCCCACGAAGGGTTTCTGATGTGTAGCATCACTTTCAATGGCAAATATTCCAGGCCACTGCCCTCTATCGTTTTTCCCGAGAGCATGTAAAGCAGCAAATGCCAAAATGGAGAGCTCCTGCCCTTAGGATCCATTGGTGTCCCCAACTGACTGCTGAATTTTCAAAGCACGTGAATATAGGTCCAGGTCCAGTGTTATCAAAGTTTTTCTCTGTGGGGCCAATGACAGTGGCAGAGATTCCCTGGGCTAACCGAAGAACAGTGTAAAAGAGTCCCATAGTCAGTGGGTGTGGTCTTGAATAATGGAGCGATCACCTCTACATTTGTGCGTGTTGGGCTGTGGATGACTGGATAACAGCAGAGAAATTTGGTAGTAGCCCAAGTTGGCATCACATCTTTCTTTTACCAATTTCCCTGGTTGGTTTGCTTGTTCCTTGACTGATAGTATAGCGTCGACTGGAGTGCTCTCATGGGGGCACTCTTCCTGATTCCTTTGCATGTCACTGTCCTGTGTTTTGTTTTCCCTTTGCTGACTCAGTTTTCAGTGAAATCCACAATCATTCCGTGCCATCATCAGTTCCAAGGTAGTTTGCAGTGCCCAGGTGTGAGTGAAGTCTTTGCTTTAGAATTTTTCTTCCTCTTTCCCATTTCATAGACCGATAATCTCAATGGAGTGTTTTGATGACTGGTTCTTGCACCATGTTCACGTCAAAGGCCAGAGGCCTTTTGTGAGAGAAGCTTTTCTGGTATTTCAAGTGGTCGGTTCATGAACTCTCCATCTTTATCTTGCTGGAACATGACAACCACTGTGCCCTGGAAGGTTCCTTGCCCGTCGGTGTGTCTTCCAGGAGGTCAATATTATCGTCGCAAACCATGTGTTCAGCCTTTCTTGACAAAGTTTGGGAGACAAAATCCACCAGCCTCCTTCATTCCCCCTGGAGAACACTCTGCTCAACTCGTTTCTCTAAGTCAATGATTGAAGGTAGTCACTTCCAATATACACAGCTGAGAGGTTTTCAACAAGATTCTTGTCACGCACTCTAGAATGAACAGCAAGGGGAAGACCGATTGACAGAGGGGTCTGGATGTTTTTTCGGAAGGCACTGTCTTTCTTTGTCTGATGTTTCACCTCGCGATCAGTCCGAGTATTTTGGACAAGGAAACTGGCATGAAACGTCGACAGTTTTGTCCACCCCCCTGGTCTCGTATTCCGGACACTTTGACAACATGGCTACCAAAGAGGAGGGGACTCATGAAGAACTGGAGTAAAGACGGATTTTCAAAATTACTGAAGCTGCCTGTAAAAAGACCAACTGCGTTGTTGCAGCTCTCTTCTCGCAGAAGGTTGGCGACATTCCCTTTAGGTGACCAACTATCTCATCATCATTCATCTTTAGGACCTGTAATCCATGGCCATCGTGACTGCAGTGGGGAGCACAAGACGGTCAGGCTCATTCCGTCTTAGTGATGTGACAAACTTCACTTCTGGAAGCGCTCGCTGATGAGTCTTTTGAGGTATTTCCGATAGTTCTCACTCTCATTTACATCCACACCGGTGTCCTTTTCAAAATTGACAAGTAGGCATCATTTACCTCAGCCATGCTCAGTGTAAAAATCCTCGTCACTCAAGGTGTTTTGAATAGCGAGGACCAATTGTGCATCACATACTGAGCGAATGAGTGGCACATTACTGTGATCTGTCCTCGTTATATTCGCTGTGCAGAGCGCAAACATGTCCCGATGATAGTGCTTTTCAAAAGCTGATGCTTTGCCGGGTTTCTTCAAGGTCCGCTACTGAAACTCTAACATGGTCATCTGGGGTTTTCTGCTTGATCTGTAGGGGTGTTTTTACCCATTGAGTCAGTTTAAAAATACGGTGCAGTTGGGTCTGAGTCATTCTTGGGACAGAAGTCCCAGTTGGAAAATAGACACACTTGTTCCTTTGGAATTAGTCTTTGGGCCGCTTTGGCCGAACAGATCCCACAGCACTTGAAGGTCGCCCCCGGGCCTCGTGGAGCGCAGACAGGTGAATCGGTTCGGTATCTTCCTAAGACGTTCAATCTTGTTCTTGTTGACGATAGGTTTCCGAAAATTCCTTGATTACCGAACGTACTTGGAGTCTCCTTCATTTAAACCTGACAAGTATTTAGTAGTCTAGAATGTCACTTTCAGTATCACCCAAGAGACACTCTCTCTTGACAGTGTTGTAAAATTTCATCTGTCATGACCGGATTGTTTTACCAATCGCTTCTTTGATGTGGCACCTTCTTTACAGATCACGCAAACTCCGTCCTCCTCCGACATATTGGCATACTTACCACGATCTCAGTTCACAGGGGATATCTGACTGAGCTCAAAACTGCTTCTTCAACATGCCTGAAAAAGAAAAAATGGAGTTAGACCCTATAATCCCGAACCGGAAGTGCTAAATCTGAACCGGAAGTGCTATAAGGACACTTCCGGTTGCTTTTTGAGTGCTATAAAAACGACTCGGCATATCTGAAAACCTACAAAAGGATACTCAAATTATAAAATCGGTCAATTATTGGCGGAGATAGGTGCAAAGGTCAGTGCCGGGGGGCCCCAAAAAAGGGAAGTGACCCCCAAAAGGGGGGTAAGGGGGCTGAAAATTGGGACCCCATTTTTTCTGTTAATCTGATACCTATAGAAGCCAGAACTGCAAAAAAATCAATTTTAGCACAAAAATCCTACGGGAGCCCTTTTCCTAACATTACATTTCCGCACTATAAAGGGACAGCAGTCCGTCGGAAACCACAGATGATGATGACGAAGTGGTCCAAGGAGCCGTCGGTGGCTCACTGCCAAAATGGGGTCCGGGCAGCCAGAACGTGGTCCTCCTGCTCTCGCTGCTGCTCTCAACCGCCACCAAAGTTTCAGACAGGAAGGCCACCATGATGCTCACCGAAACGGTTAGGGCATGGGGCACGACCCCCCGAGTTCAATATCAACAGGACATCAATCCCAAGGGAGAGGATGAAAGCCAGACCCTTTTCAAATCAACCTACAAGAGAAGTTCAAGGCCAACATCCCTCTGACAGTCCACTGGGATGGAAAGCTCTTGTCGACCTGACCTCGAAGCAGCAAGTTGATCGCCTGGCCATCTTGGTTTCCGGGCAGGGAGTCAGTCAGCTCCTGGAGTCCCCAAGATCCCGTCTTGGAACAGGGGAGGGTCAGGCCCAAGCTGTTGTAGACGCCCTGGACCAGTGGGGGATCAATGACATGATCGCAGCTCTAAACTTCGATACCAAAGCATCAAAACACGGACATCCGAGGAGGCGCTTGTGTTCTCATTGAGCAGAAGATAGGGCGAGACCTCCTCCACTTCGGATGCCGACACCATGTCATGGAGATCGTCCTTGCCGCTTCCTTCAAGGCCTGTATGGGAGTCTCTTCTGGGCCGGATGTGCTCCTCTTCAAGAGATTCCAGGCCGGCTGGGAGTTTATTGACAGAGGCACCTGCGAGTCCGAGATGACGGATGATGTGGTCCGCCCGCGCATCTCAGCGGAGAGCGAGCGCATCATTGAGTTCGCCACGAGTCAGTTGGCAGCCCATCAGCCACGGGACGACTACCTGAACTACTGGAAACTGGCCATCCTGTTCCTCGGAGCTGTTCCTCCTCGAGGAGTCCGTTTCCGCGCCCCTGGCCCAATGCACCACGCCCTCTGGATGTCGAAGGCAATCTACTCGCTCAAGGTCTGCCTCTTCCGACGCCAGTTCAAGCTGACTGCAAAGGAGAAAGGCCTACGGGAGATGTGCTGCTTTGTCATCCTCGTCTACTTGGAATGGTGGTTCACTGCCCGTAGTGCAGTCCAAGCTCCGCGGCGCGACCTGAACCTGATGAAAGCCCTCCTGAACTACAGCACCACCAATTCAGCCATTTCGACGGCCACATCGGAGAAGCTACAACGCCACTTGTGGTATCTCTCGGAGGAGCTCGTCGGCTTGACCCTTTTCGACGAAGACGTGAGTCTGGCGATGAAGAGGCGGATGCTGGAGAGCATGAAGCGGCAAGTGGAGGACGAAGAGGAGGAGCCTCTGAAGCGCTGTAGCCGGGATCTCGCGACCCTTGCTGTGAGCCAGCTTGATTCATTCGCCTCGCCGAAGACTGTGCGCCTCTTTGAGAAGCTCCATCTTGCCACGGACTATTTGGAGGCCGATCCTTCCTCTTGGGGAACAAATCGAACTTTCCGTGCTACGCAAGACCAACTGAAGACCCTTAAAGTGGTTAACGACCACGCTGAGCGTAGCTCTCATCCAACAGTTCAACCGGGCCCTGACGAAAAACGAGGAACAGCTTCAGTTCCTCCTTTAAGTGGTAGCTCATCATCGGCACACCTTCCCGGACGCCCGGAAGGCCGTGCTGGCCCAAACCCAGCGACAATGAGCAGAGTGGTGCCTGTGAAACCCCTGCCTTGAGCAGATAATACCCACCTATACGTGATATCTTTACTATAGAGCTGAGGGGAGACTGGGAATTGTACACCTGGGATATTCATTAGAATGCATAATGTTCAAGGCCTCTGGACTACCTCTAAATATTTTTCAAACAATATATAATTTTGGCTGTGACGTTTCCAGCCCAAGTGGACTCGTTTCAGACTATGAGAGGTTAAGAATTCTTAATTTTATTTTTTTACCCTCATATAAGGACTACTCTAAAATATATATATATACGTATATATATATATATATATATATATAATATATATAATAATATATATATATATATATATAGTATATATATATATATATATATATATATATATATATAATATATATATATATAATATATAATTATATATATACGTAATATATTATATATTATATATATATATTATATATATATATATAATATATATTATACTATATAATATGTATATTAGGGTGGTTCAAAAAATGAAAGTTTGAAATCTCTTACGGCACCCATGAATTATTGTGAGGAATGGCAAGAAACAAAAGCACAAAAAGTTTCATGTGAATTTTTAAAGATTTAGGGGTCGCACAGGGTAGTTGATTTTTCGAGACAATACAAATATTCATTTCTCAAGTTTATTTATTCACATCAACTATAAATGCCACAGAAACGGAACTATTTGCTCGGAAGTGAGGTAACTAACTATTCTAGGAACATTTCACGATACAGCAGTGTATACAAGGATGAATATTACTTTGATACTATACAAGGAACAGTGATAGGAATGGCACATTTCCTGGACTCTCTTAAAACTAAAACTTCAAATGACTGAAATAACGATTGAAACGATTTGTATATTCTTCTGTAAGATTAGTTAGGGTTCAGGTTCAGCCGTCGGTGGCGCTCGACAGCTTGCAGGAGAGCTTGTCGATCGCTCTCGTCCTTGGTGAGGATCTGGGAATAATCAGTGATAAGTTTGATCGCCCGTTCCGCAGGATCATTGGTCACTGCCAGATGTTGGACGGTCTCCTTGTCCTGGTTGTACGCCTCGTTTTCCTTCCAGCTGAGCACAGGAGATTGGAGAAACGAGGAATCCAACTTCAGTTCCGTGAAGGAGAAAAGTGACTCCTTGGTGACAAGGTCACTCAAAGTGACCGAAGAAGGATCTTGGAGTGCTGTCGTCCATCGCTTCTTGTCGAGGTCCTTGTCAATGGCCAGCTTCTCCACCATCTTGGTCTTCTCCTCGATCGTGACTTTGTCGCTGAACAAGGCAAGACCAACAAGGTTCGTTCCCAAGTACCAAAAGTGCCGCTTGAAGGTCTTCACCGTGGTCTCCGAGATCTTTGAGTTGAGGTTTCTGTACTTGTGGAGATCATGGAAGAGAGTGAGATCGTTGAAAGGAGCGTCTGCGGCCAAGGGAGCCTCGAACCAGGCACGGGCGTAGATTAGGATGATGAACACACTCATCTTCTGGAGGCTACGCAGTTCCCTCACGCAGTCGGCGTGAGTTCGAACTCGTTCTTGAACATCGTCATCTTGAGCGTGTAGATCGCCTTCGCCATCCATCTCGCGTAGTGGTGAGCTCCTGGTTTGCGGAAGGTGGTGGGAACCTCCCCCTTAATGGCCTTTGCGGTTAGTTCCGCTAACTCTTTATAATCGTCTCTTGTCGTTGCGGCCGCCTTGGCAAGAGCCTCAAGGGTCGTCCTCTTCCATTCGTCATGGTCAGCCAATCGTGGGTCGTTGATGATCGTAGCATTGGCTTTTATGAGAGTGGGCCACTTCTTTTGGAACCGTTTGAATAGTTGAACGTCTGGGCCGGACGTAGCATCGCCGAAGGTGGCCTTGAAGGCTGAGGCCAGGATGAGCTCCATAACGTGGTGGCGGCACGCCAAGTTCAACAACGGACGACCTAACTTCTGTTCGAGGAGTGTGCAGCAGCCAGCATGGACGCCCGTGTTTGAAACGGTGGTGTCGAAGCAGAGACCTCCAACTCTGTCTTCGAACTTCCAGTGTCTGATGGTCTCCTCGACTTTGCTGGCCATTGCTTCTCCGGTACCGGATGGCAAGGCAGGGATAGCCAGGAGCTTCTCTCCTTCAAGGGACGGACTGGTGACAACGATGGCCAAGCGATCGACATGACCTTGACTTTCTGATCCGGGCAAGAGTTTCCCGTCCCAATGAAGGATGAGAACCGCGTCGTGCTCCTGTACTTGGTTTCGATAATCCTTGACGGCTGCTTCTGCTGTCTCCTTCCGCAACACTTTCCGATGTCGGCGAATGGACGAGGTGGACGGATTCAGCACTCCCTGGTCTGCAGCGATGGCAGAGAAGACGTGGTGGGCTGCGCGAGAGGTCAACTTGACCCTGTCAGCTGCTGCTGCCACCTCCTTCGTGATCTTCAGCCTTTTCGGACGAGAAGCAGAGACAGCGGCGCTTCCCCGAGCAGAAGAGTTGGTGTCGGACGAAGAAGTTGATGAATCAGCACATTCAGCAGTGGCGGAACTCCCGGTCACCAACTCAATCATCTCTCCCCTCTCCAAAGTCTCTGCTAACTCCTTCTCCTTCCTCCTTCTCTCAGCAGCCAACCTCTCATGTTTCCTAGACTCTTTTGCCATGCTCTCCTTATCAACAGTACTCATTACTATTTTCCTCTGGCCCCTTTGGTCGTCGAGGAAGTCCTTGTCCTTCTGTTTGAGGTGGATCATGGAGGAAGAAGTGGCAGGGGCTGCGATGTCGAACAGTGACGCCAAGTGTCCTGGAGGAGGGCGTCGCGAGACCTTGTCCCCCTCGGATTGACGTTTTTTCGCCTTCTTACGAACTTCGTACTTCCCGACGAGGGTTTCCAGTTTTTTCATGATTGATCGCAGCGGGACAACAGGAATATGGGCCCGTTCCCAAACTCTGACGACTTCGTCGATGACAGCTTTTCGATTGTCCTTGCTATTCGATCCATGACAGAAGAGTCGCCGCAGAACATCTTCCCCTGTTGGAAGGACAATCTGGCTGAGGGCTTCAAGGGGCTGTGCCAACAAAATCAGCTCAGTCTGTTTCCGAGTTGAACGCGCCATTTTGACCTGAGGACAAAAAGAGGATGTTTTTAGCTTACTTCTGGGTTTGACATTATAAATACAGAGCTATATAACAGCAAAAAAATACGTTTGGGGGATGCACCAAACGAGTTGCCATCGCCAAGAAGTATATCTAAAGGCATGGACCCCACAACACTGTGTATGGTAGGTACACTATGCTAAGGGGAAGCAGAGCAAACTTTCGATCACTCGGTGCGACCCCTCAACATGCTTTTATTTGGACGAGACTCTGAATTTGGGAGTTTCTCAAGAACCCTCACAATAATTCACGAGTGCAAAAACGAATAGTTCACTTTGAATTTCTTACTCTATAAAAGTGAACCACCCTAATAATATATATATATATATATATATATATATATATATATATATTTATATATATATATATATATATATATATTATATATATATATATATATATTTTACATATATACTATATATATATAATATATATATATATATATATATATATATATATATATATATATATATATATATTATATATATATATATATTATTATATATATATATATATGAGAGCGAGAGAATAAAATGTTCTTCTTTGATCGTGACTGAGAGAAACATCTTATTCACCTTGACTGCCATGCTGATGATGGTGGTGGTGGTGGTGGTGGTATTCTTGGTGAATCTAATGTATGAAGAAAAGGAGAAAGTGAGAAGAAGAGGCACCAATACCACCACCACCACCACTACTACTGCTGAAGCTTCTGTTCTCTGTATATCATTTCTAGGGTAAACACTATGCTAAGTAATCTTAAAGTAATCGTCCAGACCATTTCATCATTCCTGATTTGATGTAGTTAGAGTATAGCCATTATCGAGTGTATCAACAATATGTTGTCACTTTTTGCATCCAGTCAGCCGTTTTTTAATAATCCGCAATCAAAATCTGTAAATTCCCCGAGCTTCGAAAACGCTGCTGGCAACTGGCAGACGATGCGCCACGGCTCGGTGACGTAAGAGGAGGAAGGCCTCCTCTCTCCGCGCTGATCAGAAGCACGTAAACACAAGAGATAAATATAGTTCTTGAAGATTTTTGGGTGTTTCTGATAGATTTTTTTTGCGATGTGGCATATACTTGCATCCTTCATGTATACAGCAAGAAAGCTGTGCCTTTGCAGAGAGCTTAGCACCCATTTCTGACCTATTTGGCCATGATATGTCTGTGCAGCGCCTGGCAGTGGCGGGTGAGAGGAGCGCGGTTAGACAATGTGCTTCACTTCATCACTATCACCAATTGTTGTGTGTAAGGGGGTTGTTGTGTGTAAGGGTTTGTTGTGTGGGTCACCACCCTATGCGGCCGCCGTCCCCATGCGGCCGCCCGTATGATCCACATATATAGAGGGCAGTCGCGCGGAGCAAACTGTTGTTATACGTATATGTTTATTGTACGTTATGTTTAACATATATAACTATATGTTATGTGTGTATGTGTGTGTGTGCGTCTGTGTGTGTGTGTGTGTGTGTGTATGTGTGTGTGTGTGTGTGTGGTGTGTGTGTGTGTGTGTGTGTGTGTGTGTGTGTGTGTGTGTGTGTGTGTTATAGCTGTACTTTACAGGGCCTGAGCTACACTTGGGGAGACGGTAGCAGAGTGGTTAGCGTCACCGGGTGGCGTTCTCGAAGACCCGAGTTCGATCCAGAGTGAAACCCATAAATCCACTTCAAATATTTCTGCACCGTCGAGTGGCCTAAGAGCACCCACATGCCCTGCCCATTAACTCTACCTTCGATTGCGAGTGCATCGGAGGACACAGGGTGGCGGCATGAGCCTCTCACAGGCTTCACTATAAAAAAAAATCCTACCTGCGCCACCACGGGCGAGGGCCGACCATCACAGCCCTCTAGTGAACCTGCAAGGCCTATCATCCCATCCCTGGAGGTCACTGCCTACAGGTGCTATAACCCAAGATGTAAAAAAACAACAACAAAAAAAAGTATAGTCACGTCTCTGTATCTATATAATATTTTGCTTCCTTAGTGCTTGTTGACCAAAGCCACCAACCCGGGAGGCGGGACACAACCTCCGGCTAACATCCGGTACCCATTCACTGCTGGGTGGAAAGGGGCTCGGGTTTTTAAGGAGACAGCCCATCTTTCTCCGCTCCTCCCGGGGATTGAACCCTTGAATTCACGGTTGTGAACTGAGCTTGCTAACCACTACGCTACGAAATATCCTTGTGTGTGTATGTGTGTGTGTGTGTCTGTGTGTGTGTGTGCGTGTGTGTGTGTGTATGTGTTTTAAGGTGACCGCCCATCTTCCGCTTCACCCAGGGATCGAACCCGGAACTTCTCGGTTGTGAACCGAGCGTGCTACTGTGTTGCTGGTATTTGGGTTTTATGACTAGTCAACGTTACTTGAATGATATTATTTGGGGATGATTTGATAAATGATTTCAACTTGAATGAAGAATTTAACTTAGTCTTCTGACTTCACTATATGATTATAGTATGACCACGTCTCACTGCGGAGAGTACTGCGAAGGGGGACGTACTTAAGGGGGAAGGATAATAATGTTTAGGTTAAAGGGATTTGCTGCCACCAGCCCTGGCGAGTAGTTCACTATGATTACTCCCTGGGCACGTTTGATTAATATTAATATTAGATTGATCTTGGTAGTCGTGAATGGTACGTGGAATTATACCGAGTAAGGCGGAACTCTTTTGGAAGTGTGGGGAATTACTGTCCTAACACAGAATAATCACCTGGGTTTTATAATAACACAAGAACTATATTTGAAACATCATCCTATTTATTCATAGTGACATAGTATGTCTCTTGCTTGAGATCATATCCAAACATAAAGGGTTAACACTGTACGAGAAAACTCTACTCGGAAATAAGAAAAGGAACTTTACACCCTGACCTAGGAACTCTTCCTAAATGATGAGAAAGCTCTTATGAGCATAACTCTCCTTCACTAGAATTTCTATTCAGTGAATTGCCCTACATTTAGGTAACATACCACTTAATATTTATAAATCACACATGGAAGATAGGTATCTAGTAGAGAAAGAATATGAGGAGAAAAAGTTGTGTGTGTTTCAGTAAGACCATGTGGCTTTGAAGAGAACACGAGCGAGCCTACAATGAAGCGTAGAGACGAACTCTCGTTAATAACACTTATAAGGATGGGGCTTGACCTTCTATGGTTAGTGACACTGAACTGTACCTAAATATATATAGAAATATATAGATATAATATACTAAGGGGGAAAACAGGAGCGAGGTGCAGATGTCTTACCTACAATGAAGCTTTAGAGACGACTGACTCCTCGTGGCATCATGGCCTTCCCGCACCAAAAGGGAAGTTGTTTGAAAAGTCTCGCCGTGACCTCAAATGAAAAACTTATAATCCCGAAATAACTATTTAAGTAATGAAAACTCGCGTACCTCAGAAGAGGCTGTCCATAATACAAACCTGTTACTTTGATGTAGAAGAATTTAATATCTTTAATCTAATATCCAAGAAGGATGGTTTTATATGTAATGTCGACAGTCCAAAACGCATATTCAGGAGTGAGAGGGTATGGAAGTGTTTCTTAGAACTTTGGTGGGCTTTCATTTTAGCGCGTATCTTTACTAAGATATCCTTTCATGAACATGATTGATAACGATGGGGATATTTTGAAAGACATTAGGAATCTAGGAGGGTTCCTAAATCTGAGAAGATGGTTGGGAAAGAATGAAAAGAATTGAATACATTAGTTATCACTGATCGCGGAATAATTATTCCGCGAATTTTGACTCGCATACGGCATGTCAGGGAGAGAGGGAGGGAAAAGGGAAGGAAGGAAAAAATGGGGGAAAAAGAAGGAAGAAAAAACAAAATGGCGCGTAGGAAGTACAAATGATGAGAAATATGGCGGAAATGATAGCAGGGCGATGAGTCACCCGTGAACAAGAGAAAAAATTAACTACTGACAAGACATAGCTCGGGAATTTTTATAATAATAATTTTCCTACTATCTCCCGAATAATGGGCATTACACTACTACTACAGTACGGAGGACCGAGTGTGTGTGTTGTGGTGTGTGTGTGTGTGTGTGTGTGTGAGACAAGTAGCAGAGGTGTGTACCTACATGTGTACCCATCACCACCTTCACAGGTCGCAGCAGGAGTTTGATCAGTCACGCAGTGATTCCCAACCTTTACACCTTGGAGGAACCCCTGTAATAATTTTTCATATTCCAAGGAACCCCTATATATAGTATACTAATATATATATATATATATATATAGATATATATATATATATATATATATATATATATATTTAATATATATATATATAATTATATATATATATATATATATATATATATATATATATATATATATATATATAATATATATATATATATATATATCATAAATATAATATTTATATATATATATATATATATATATTTATATATATATTTATATTTATATATATATTTATATGTATATATATATATATTTATATGTATATATATATATTTATATTTATATTTATATATATATATTTATAGTTATATTATATATATATTTATATTTATATATATAATTATATATATATATAATATATTATATATTATATATATATATATATATATATATATATATATATATATATATTTTATTTAAAAAAAAAAAAAAAATTAAGAAAAGTTCTTGAGCAATATAATTCATATGAAATCTACAATTGTATCACATGTCATGAGAGTTCACACTAATAAGTCAATAATGTCATGACTTACCTTCAGTTTGATACTTGGGCTTATTTCTCTTTGCGTATCTGTGAAATTCTTGGCCGAATTTTTGAGACACGCAGTTCTTCCTCGACAGACAGAAGACGATTTCGTGATTTGCTTTTAATGACGGTCAGGCATGAGAAAGCTTGTTCACAGAGGTAAGAAGTTGAAGACTGGAGTAAAACAGCCAATGCTTTTACTGAGATGACAGGGTACTCTTGCTTTGCTGAAATCCAAAACTTGTCAAGTGATACTTCACTAAATTTAATTTTCATGGTTCAATCGCACTGTAATTCACTCAGTTCTTCCTCTTCTTGCAGACTAAGTAGGCTTTCTGTACTTGGTGAGAACTCAGTGAAGGGGTTTCTCACCCAGTCATACGTATCTGATGACAAGGAGGGGAAGTACTTATGAAGTTTTTCTGACAGTGATCCCAAATGACTTGTAATTAATGGAATGACATTTTCATATTCAGTCTGAGTTTGAACTTGAAGTAGGAGTGGAAACATTTCGACGTTTCCTCTTGAAAGGTGCTTTTTCCAAACAGCGAGTTTATTCTTAAATGCAAGAAGTTTGTCTGTGGAAGTCAGAATGTTTTCCTTCGCACCCTGCATGCTGGTGTTCAAGTTATTTAAATGCTGATAAATATCTGCTATATTTGCTAGTTTCATTTGCTAGTTTGTAGATTCAAGACATTCACATAAACTGGATTTATTATTCTCTTTGAAGAAAAGCAGCAGTTCCTGTCCCAGCTCGAATACCTTTGTCAAAACTTTACCTCTCGAAAGCCATCGAGCCTCTGTGTGCTGGAAAAGCGTCACGTGATCTTTTTGCATGTTTTCACACAACCTTGCAAATATGCGAGACTTCAGAGGGCGCTGCTTTATAAAGTTGACCATGTTCACAGTTATATCAAGGACTTGTT
Source organism: Chionoecetes opilio (assembly GCA_016584305.1). NCBI lineage: Eukaryota > Metazoa > Arthropoda > Malacostraca > Decapoda > Majidae > Chionoecetes > Chionoecetes opilio. Next base: position 17,818 of record JACEEZ010022781.1, read on the forward strand.
TTAAATCATCCCCAATAGTTTTTGAAACCAGAACTTCTCGGTGGAGAAAGCAGTGAGTTGTTATGACTTCATGGTTTTTTTCTTTCACGCGTGATACAAAGCCTTGTAATGAGCCAATCATTGAGGGAGCACCATCAGTGCAGATTCCAACGCATCGGTTCCATGACAAACCACAAGATTCCAGGTAAGAAGACAAGATGTTGAAAATGTCGTGGCCTTTGGTAGTTTCTGGCAGTTCTTTACAGCAAAATTTTTTTCTCCATTATTTCACCTTCATTTTCAAATCGTACAAATGCCAGCAGCTGAGCCTTACCAGTTATATCAATTGTCTCATCTCCTTGGAGAGCAAAGTTGTTATTTTGCAGTATTTCATAAAAAATACCAGAAATATTGTTGGACAGGTCATCCACACGCCTACTAATTGTATTATCAGAAACAGGAACCTTGCTTAATTCACTTTCAGCTTCTTCACCCAGCATTGTTCTCACAATTATTTTGCAAGCAGACATTATTAGGCTTTCTGCAATAGTGTGACTTTTCATTTTCTTGGCAACTAGCTCAGCCACTAAATAGCTTGCTTCTTGGGCCTTATCACTAATGGTTACCTTCTTTTCAAAAACTTTTCTTTGTTTCTGCTGTGAATCCAAGAGTCTTCGAAAATAATCCACGGTTTTATTTGACAAGTGGCTGTGATTAGTAGTTAAGTGTCGCTTTAACTTGGCTGATGCATAGCTGTGTTAGCGAGCTTTTTCCCACATACAATGCACAAAGGAAGTGGACAGTTTTCTTCTCCAGTCCATGTAAAGCCAATGGCCAGATAAATGTCATTGTAAAGACGATCTTTTTTAAAATCACTCACTTTTCCTTTACTCGTACTTGGCTGTGGTATTTGTGATTCTTCGTCACTGTCCTCCTCTCCACTGACATGCTTTCTTTTCAAATATTTGAACATGCTTCAGTCTGTAAAATCCGTATCAAACTAATATTAACTGGTGAGATTAATTAACACAACGTTTCACAAGGTTGCGCTGCTCAAAACTGACAGAAGGAAGATGTGTGAACGGCTGGGCTGGGGCTCGTGACACGTATGATACTCGTACGGGGTTGCGTCACCCTCCTACCCAACCCCTGTGTCGCCAAACTTGCGGAGTGGGAATGAAGGGCGTATCCCACACTGGCAATAACACTATTTTTTTCTTAATTCTATGCATATTATTTGCTCTCATTACTATATACATTGTACTGACTGACACGTACGAGTATGTTGGTGTCTGGAAAGTGTTTGTGACGTGTTGTTGAGTAGGAATTATGAATTATGAATTAAGATCACTGTCATTTTGTAATAGCACATAATTAGTTTACGGTTTCTCGCGGAGCCCCTGGTGATGGTCGGCGGAACCCCAGGGTTCCGCGGAACCCCGGTTGGGAATCACTTCACCGTCACCGTCAGTGTGTGGCGTGTGGTAAGGTGCCTACCTCTACCCTTCACTCCCCTTCCTCCTCATCCCCATCTCTCTCTAACCTCACCTCGCCCTAATCAAGGCTCAGACACGTTACTTATAAGGGAAGTTTCCGAGTCTGTAAGGAAAGGCGACAGCAGGCGATGACAGCCAATGAATGGCAAGACACCTGCAGACGAGGACCTTGTTGTGGTATGGACTGAACGTACACCACCACCACCTTGAACTTCCAAGATAATTAATCCTTCATTTATCTTGCTCTGTGTCTGTCTCGCCATATATGTGCGTGTGTGTGTTGTGTGTATGTGTGTGTGCTGTGTGTGTGTGTGTGTGTGTGTGTGTGTGTGTGTGTGTGTGTGGAAAAGGGTTTAACAATGAACACTACCACCTTGACCCTCTGTTCCTCTGATTAAACACACACACACCACACATACACATTGCCCGTGTGGCTCAATGGAAAGAGCGTTTGTTACTCCACTTATGGTCCTGCGTTCACTACCCGCTCAAGGAGTTTTTCACTGACAAATACGGGCAGATATTGTCCCCATTGAGCAGGAGGATGAGTTATGTGTATTGTGTGACATCCCAGCTTTACCCAATGATCAGTCTCTTTGAGTTGTAAGCTCTTTCCGAGAGGGAAACACCTGGAGATCGCGTGTTTAGTACGTAATCAGGCCATGGGTGAATCAAACACACACACACACACAAACACCACACAACACACACACACTCCGTTGTATAAGGGTTAGCACGCTCGGCTCACAATCGAGAAGTCCCGGGTTCGATCCCGGGCGGAGCGAAGACAGACAGGTGGTCTTCTTAAATCCCCAGCCCCTGTCCACCCAGCAGTGAAGGGGTTTACCGGGTTTTAGCGGGGGTTTGTGAGCCGCCCCCCGGGGGTAGTGGTTTGGGCCCAAACACAAAGGTGAATGAGAAAAAAAAAATGTTGATATGGAGACGGGCCATACGAGCATTGCTCTGGTCCTGTAAAATACAATAGATGAATACATACCACACACACACACACACACACCCCACACACACACACACACACACACACACACACACACACAACACACACACACACACACACACACACACACCCCACACACACCACACACACAATCTCTTTCTTCCCCACTCACTCCTCTTCTCTTTTCTCTTTTTTTTTTTTTTCTTCTTCTCCTCTCTTCTTCTATCTCTCTCTCTCTCTCCTTTGTCTTCTCTCTCTGTCTCTCTCTCTTCTTCTCTCTCCTCTCTCTCTCTTCTCTCGCTCTCTCCTCCTCTCTCTCTCTCTGCTCTTCTCTCTCTCTCTCCCCCTCTTCTCTCTATCTCTTCTCTCTCATCCTCCTCTCTCTCTCTCTTCTCATCGCATCACCTACTGTACTACCTACTGTACATCTAATGAAAAAAAAATTACATGTATGCAATCATAGAGTGAGGAAGGCAAGGGAACCACAACTTGACAAAAAGGGTGGAAAATAGAAAAGTAGTACACCCCCAAAGGTCGCCACCACCAAAACCCCAAAGCTTTCCCCAAACAGACTTTTTTAATCATCCCAAATAAAAA
>JACEEZ010022782.1:0-15401 GCA_016584305.1 Chionoecetes opilio
AGGAGGGGGGGGGGGCCAGGTGTGGCTGCGGGACTTGGTTTGGGCCCGGGCGTATTTTGGGCCAAACTCCCGTGGGAACACGCACACGGGCTGGTGGCCAGGGCCCCGGCACATATCCCCAAAAAGGGGGGTTTCGACGTACGCAGGGCCTAAGGGACGCGGTGGACCTCCACACTGGGGGACCTCACCCCCGCGCCTCACCCTCATCCCGCCTCACCACCACCTAGGGGGGGCCCAGGAGGCATGCCGGGGCTGCGGGGCCCTGAGGGGTGGGGGGCCGTGCAGCCCCGGGCATGCCAGGGGGGAAAAAAAAAAAAAAAAAAAACGTTCAAATTTTTTAGAACTATAAAAAACTGTTTTGTGTGATGTCTACCTGAAATTTTTATCCGCATCTGATTGCAAAATGATCACGTTGCTAATGTTCACAATCAGCAAAATTGGGAACCAACTCCATACATGAAAAACATCCCAACACTAAATTTCCATTTCAAACAAACTAAGCTCAAATGTTCGAAACTTCCCACAAGAAAAATTAAATATTTAATACTATTATCATACTAACATTGTTCTGTTATCTTTACTGTTTTTGCTATCACTGTTTATTATATACTTTATATTTTATACGTTTATTTTTATTATCTTATTACATTTTTTCAATATTTCGCTATCATTATTTTTATTTTATCACTATTTTTGTTTAAAAATCATTTGCTTTTATCTATTATCCGTCTTTCCATTATTGCATTATTATTTTTATTATTATTTTCATTATTGTTAATATTATTATCATTATTATTTATTATTATTAATTCTATCGATTTTTTATATTTATTTTAACCAATAAAAAAGACCTCTTGTATATTTCTATTCTTTACTTTTTCGTACTAAAGTCCAACTTTCCACGACTGTTGAATTTTAAAAAAAATTAAGGATCGGGTCCTAAAAATCTGGGCCGGTTTACCAAAGAGACATAGTTAAAAAAGTTTTCATAGCTGGACAAAATGGCCCATTTTACCAAACTGGCTGGGGGTATCTAAATTGTGGGGGACTTCAAAAACCGCGCGGGGGCTAAGAGTGGTTCCCGGTTTACGCAATGATAAACTTTCCACTTTTAAACGGGCCCGGAAAACCAATAACAGCCCAGTGAAGAAAATTCCCACATAGGGATGTGTTGAGTGAGCTGAGTGATGCCCCCAGCTGATTGGAAAAACCGAGTAACCGTGTGGGGCTAAGAGTGATTTTCCCGAGTTCTAGCGCGACTATGAAAAACTTTCCTTCTGTCAACAGGGCCGAGACAAAATAACAGCCTCATGAAGGAATTTTTGCCCACATGGGGATGTGTTGAGTGAGCAATTTTTCACACGATTAGGAAATACCGAGTAACCGTGTGGGGGATATTGTTCCCACCAACTTTTTAAAAAACAGCTTTTAGATCGAAAACATCGCCATCGGGGCAACTCTGTTTCGTGTTTTACACGATACTGCTCAACGGTACACTATATCTTTTTTTTCGGGAATAAATTTACTCCCTTACTCTCTGTGCACTGCCTTAAACATGTTTAAACAAAGGGGAAAAAGTTAACCCAAAAGTGGTAAAAGGGATGAATTTATATTAAATAACCTTTTAAAAAAGAACTGAGTTATTTAGCAGACGCCTATGATAAAAAATTGGGGGCTAGTTTTCCAAATTTATGAAAAATGGCTATGATAAAAATGTATCAATCCAAGTTTATATAAATATTTGTCATAGCTTGATTAATTTTGGAATACCGGTCCTGGTGTCAAGGACCCGGCTTGTATAAAAAATGTATTTTTTAATTTTATGTATGTTATGTTAAGCCTAATTAAAAATCAATCAATCAATCAAACCTATGTCCATAAAAAATGAATCAGTTCGGAAGTGAAAAACAAAACCCAAAAATACTATTATCCCCTTTAGGTTTTGTACCACCTGACGTAATTACATTCATTTACCAATCTAAAAATCGCATACCTTCGCTAGAAACAAAATTATTTTATTCCCAGTTTATAAGGCATTTTAAAAACCCCTGCATATAATTGTTTCGTTATTTTTTTGGCCCTGACTTTACCTCGTCTGCAAAGGGGCAATCTCTTCCGCTTTTGGATTTGGGGCGTATTTTGTCCCAAAAGTGAACAGTTTCCCGGGTCAGCTCAATCTTGAGTACCTGAGTCATAATGTTTTGTTTTACTTTGCCCTTGCGATTGCTTGTAATTTATCTTTAATGTAAAGAAGGCCCTCCCCTCTTTATGCGTTGGATAGTTAAAAATGGGGTTATAGCCGGAATGGCTATTTCGAAAATAAAGTTTATTTTTGGGTGTTGCCAATCTCTGTGATACTCCATATCGGGCTTTTCGGAACTACATAACCATTCATTCTTTTCGCTTTAAAAAAAAACGCTTCTGGCATTAGTGCAGAAGTTCCTTTTAGTCTTAAAAACCTGCGTGGGGGTTTCCCAGAGGAGAGGGGGAAAAGGAGGAGCAGGGGGGGGGGGGAAGAGCGGGGGAAATACATAGGATACTAGGAATAACAATCCCGGGAGACCTATTGGTCTATACGGGGGAATCTGTTTAACTACATACACTAACTATAAACTACATGCAAGATTACAGTTGGAAAGGAACCATGCCCCTAAAGAAGTTTTGAACTTGATTTTTCGTAGTGAAAATGATAGGATAGGAGTATGCTAACATAACTACCACTAACCTAATCGATTCGGGGGACTATAATATACCCCACCTTCCCCTCAAAAGAAATTCTGAGCCCTTTATCGTTAGCCTGTACAACTAGAGGCTATACTTAGAATTCCTTAAGGCTGAAAGGCGTTCACCAAATAATTTGAGATTTAATGCAAAAAAGGGAAAAGTCCAGATCACTAGAATAAGATAACAAATAATTTGTGTTCACACGAGAAAATTAAGGTCGTTGTGTCCGGTTTTCATTTTTTTAACTTTCCCCCGCCTAAGATAAAAGATAAAAAAATATAAAAATAAATAAAAATAAGATAAAAGATACCTACGTTATTTGTTTCAGCACGAGAATAAGTGGGGTTTGGGGGGCCGGATTTTTTATACTCTTTTTTAAAGGTACTGTTTTTTTTGGGTTTTTATGTTGTTGTAAATTTATTTTATATTGTATTATGAAATCGAAAGAGAAAAAGTTTAAGTTCATTGTTTTTAATTTTTTTGTTTTATTTTTGATGTTTAAAACACTGGGGACTTGCCATGGAATATTTTTCAGTGTTATTGTTGGGTTTTTTTGGGGTCATATGAAAACATAAAAATAAGGAACTACAAAGGCCTGAAACCTACACAGGTGTTCCCGTTATTAAACACTACTACACCACCTTTCATCCCCCCCATAATTTATCTACCTCCTTTTAAACTCACTAATGACCTGCCAACTACCTGTCTACGGGAGTCCTTCCAAAAAAATTTTCCAAAAGTTAACTAACAAACAAACTCACTTACAAGTCCAAAATTTCCCGCACTCCTATTCATCTTCTTTATTTTACTACTTCTTTACTTTTTTTACTTCTATCCCCTTTTCCTCTTTACTGTGAGGTTCGGGAAGTGAATATATTCCCAAATCCTATGCAATGTACTAACAAGTACTTATTTCTTGTTTAGCTTTTTTATTTTGTCTTTTTATCCGTTATGATTTAATTTATTTCATTCATATATTTATTATATTTTGTTTTCAATTTTTCGTGGAGATATAGACCATTCCCCCGGCACCCCCTTAAAATTTTGCTTTTTGTTTTTAAAAATGTATCATTTGGGATAAACGGGTCTCGGCAAGGCCCCAAATATATCTTTTTGGGGGGTAACGGATGCTGAAAATGAGTGTTTGTTCAAACCCGTGTGGCGGCGGCACACTTTTGGCATTTTCTTTATTATTCCCACAACCACCCCGGGCCGGCCCCTCAGACGCCCCAAACCCCACTCACCCCTGTGTAAAGGAATAATGACCCCATCCCCACACACCCAACACACAAAAAACCCCAAAAACCCCAAAAAAACACACACACACACACACACACACCCCCCCCTGCGACAAAACTGCTTTGTTCCCATTTCAATATTGCTAAAACAGAAACATGGAAATTCATATTTTTTTTTTATTTATGTTTACTTATTTTTTTTTTAATTGATGTCAATTTTTCTTCAAAAACGTGTGTGAGGTGATGTGTGTTTGTCTAGTTTATTTTACGGGGGCCGGGCTACACTCTATAACCAGTATCATTCCCTTAGTGCTTAGTGTTGGGGGGGGGGGGGTCCCAACCCCATCTAACCCCCGGGTAGCATATTAAAATGCTCGCCGTTTAGGCGGGGCCGTCGCGATTTTTTTTTAACTTTCGGTTAAGGTTGGAAAGGTTAGGAAAGGGTTAGGAAAGGGTTGGGTTTTGGGGTTAGGTTCGGGTTCTTTTAAACAATGGAAAACTTTGTGTGGGAATCACAATGGGTTTTTTTCAAAAAATCCTGTAGTTTTTTTCGGAGCTACACCATCGTAGAGGGCCGCCAACCTGCCGAAAGGCGAGCATGTTTTATTGCCCCCCGGTACCCATTCCTGCTGGTGGATAGGGGCTGGGGTTTTTAAAGGGAAACCCCCATCTTTCTCCGCTCCGCCCGGGGTCAAAACCCCTTTCCGGGAAAACTTCCCCCCCGGGGTTGTATTTTTGGGGGGGGGGTTTTTTTTGGGGGGGGCGGGTCTGTTTGGTGTGTGTGGTGGTGTGTGGTGTGTGGGGGTGGGGGGTGGGGGTTTGGTGGGGGGTGGGGTGGTGGTGGGGGGGTTGGTGGTCCCCCTTTTGGTGTTTTGTTGTTGTTTTTTTTTTGGTGTGCGCCTTGGCTGCCCTTTTCCCCGTTCCGGCGGCGGTCTGCGGGGCCTCGTGCGTCCCGGCGTGGTGTGGCGTCTGGGCGGGTGGTGTTGGGTTTGGTCCCCCATACAAACCTTTTAAAAGAGGCAAAAGGGGGTAAGGTTCCCCGTCCCCAATCTAAAAAAATTGTGTCCGTGGGGCATCACGGGAAGGGGGGTGTTTGTGCCCCAACCCCTTAACCCCTTCAGGCCTTTTTTCCCTTTGGCAACAAAGGTTGTCCCTCAAAAAAGTACTGTTATCCAAATTAGCGGGGGGATACTAAACGGGCAAAATTATAAAAGGCAACCAAAATGTCTTGGTCCCAACTACAAAAAACGTTCGGGCCTCAGGGGAGAATGAAATGCCCCATTTTGGGGATTTAAACTTTTTGCTTTTAAGATTTCGGGTTTTCAGATTATACAAGGGGTTTTCTAAACCAAATGCTGGGAACAAATAAAACGGGGGCCATTCATTTGGTTTCTGGGTTGCTAAATGTCAAAACAATAAACGCGGCCGGGGGTAAGGGGGTTTTCTAGGTGTGGATGTAAACAAACAAGACAGCCCGGGAGGTGCGTGGGTTTTCTAGGCTGCTAAATGCTAAAGACACAAACAAACAGCGGGGAGGTGCAGTGGTTTCTGGGCTGCTAAGATGCTCAAAGAACAAACAAAACAGGGGCCGGGGAGATGGGGGGGCAATTCCCGTTTTTCTATGTGATATGGGGTTTTTCCGATTAAGACCTTGGCTTAACTCTGAACCTAACCATGGATTTTCTCAAAAACCCCTTTTTGTGGATTCCCCCACACAAATTATAAGTGATGACCGAAAACCCTAACCCTACCCCCAAACCGAAACCTAACGAAACCTAACCTGACGTGTTAAAGAGAAAACGCCAACTCTTCCAGAAAAGGGAAAATATGCGGCCGGGAGGTGGGGGTGCCCCGGGTAGCAGTCCTGTCTGGGTAAAATTTTTTTTTGTGATTTTTTTTCGGTACCTGGTCGGCAATACATCCTAGAGCTTTGAAGGGGTTTTTTGGGGTGGGGTTTTTCGTATCGGGGGTGGTGAGGGGAGTGCAGGCCAGTGGTTGTTGGTGGCCATGAAATTAGCTAGTTTAATTAACCCCTTCACACCAGACCTTTCCTTTTCTATATAAAATGACTGTTTTCCAAAATTAGAAAACTAACTTAATACCCCAAATTTTCTAGTGAACAAAGGGTACTAAACTGGTCTAACTATAAAAAATTGCTTCTATTAATTAAAAACTCTAATGGTAGTCAAAATTTCAATGAAAATTACGTTCTGGGCCTCAAATGTTAAAGTGGAAACATGAGTAATCTGTGACGTCCCCTTCCCCATCTCTACACTCATATACTACTATGTCTTTTTTTTCTTTTATAAAAGGGCTCGTTTTTCTGTTTGACAATTTTTTTCTTCCAAAAAAAACACATTTTTCAAAAAGAAAAAATGCTGCTGCAGTCATGATATCTTATGGGAAAAAGTTTTCAGCCCCCCATTTTGAATGGAAAAGGGAGATCCATACTGTAATATTACGAAAACATACATACATACATCATAATATCAGGGTACATGTAAGCCCTGTCTTTAATTTCTTTTTGTTAACTTTTTTTCTTTTGCCCTTGGTCGTCTTAAAAAAGAAAAAAAAAACAAAAAACCTGGGCTCGCCGAGCAGGGTTTACTGAGGGGCTCGAGGAAATTTATCCTTGGTGGTGTGGCCTCCGCTGGGACCGTTTAGCTCCTCTATCCCGTCCCCTTTACGCCCAATTTTCCTTTCTATGTAAATCGTCTGTTGTTAGTCATAGAAAAAAAAAGAAGCTAATAACCAAATTATTAGTGGCATGCACAAACAGGCCTTTTAAACATTGCTTTATTAAATTTAAAAACGTCCCATGGTGCCCAATTACAATGAAAAAATTCGCTCTAGGCCTCAGGGGGGTTTTGTTTTTATTGCGTTTTTTCCCAGGCCATAAAAAATTCAAAGGGATTTTTCACGTTTTTTTTCCTTCTTCCCAAAATTTTTATTAATTTTTTTAATGTCTCTTTCCATTCGTTTAACACTTTTTTCTTTTCCCCGTTTGAATCCAACTAAACCCTTTTACCCCTCCTGCCACGTTGACGCAAACTCCCCCTCAGGTGCGGCAACAAAACGAAGTCCCCTCTCTCTCCCCTCTCTCCCCCCCCCCGGGCCCCCCACCCCCCCTTCCCTCTTTTTCCCCTTTTTTTCGCCCCCTACTTCTTCTTATTAGCCCTCACTCGCCCCCCCGCTCCCCTTCCAAATCCCGCAATCTAAACCTTTTCATTTGGGGTTTCCCCCCTTGGGGTTTTTTTAAAACCTTTTATTTGGCCGCCTCTCTCCCTTTTTCGATTTTATGCCCTCTCCCCTTAATCTTTCCTTTTTCCGTAAAAAAACCTTCTTCTTTTTCCCCCTTCCCTTCCCTTTCTCTTCTCCTCTCCTCCCCAACCCTCTTCTTTTGGGGTAATTCCCCTTCCCCTTCTTCCCCCCACTCTCTCCCTTTGCCGAACACTCCAACACCGGGCCTGGACAAAATTAAAATTATTTTTTTTCGCCGATAAACGAACTGTTTGAACTTTCCGCAACTTCGCAAGGGGGAAAAAAACGAACTATTCTGGATGTAGGGGGTCCGGGAGGCGGGATTAGATTTTGGTTATTAGGGTGGGGATGGGCAAGGGGAAAAAATGCGCGCAATCCGTTGCGAAAAACTAAAAAGGGTTGTACCCGTCTACCTCTTAATTTGTTTTTCAATTTTTCCGAAAAAAGCTCGCAAATCGGAAACCTTAACCCTGGCTATTTGGAGGAGCCCCCTGGCTGGGCAGCCGCGGAAAAAATTGTAAACCCCCACGCCCAGCTCTCGGGGCCAACCCCAACACGCACACTCCTGGGAAGGAACAGTGTTCACAAAAACCAGAAGTCCCCGGTTTCCCGGGGGGGGGGCGGCAATGGGTTTTCTTAAACACGAGTGTCCCACCCAGATAATGGTACCGGGTGACCGGGGTTTGTGCCGTCTCCTGGTCTGGGTTCGAAACCAACCGGAAGGATTTAATATAAAAAATTTTTGAATGGAACGGGGGACACGCATTGCTCTGCCCTTAAAATAAACGATGAATACCCCCCCCAACCCCCAAAAACACACCCACCACACCCCACACCACACCAACACACACACACACCACCCCCAAAGTCTCCAACACGTCTTCACACAGAATCCCACCCCCATTTAAGATTTTCCCCAAAAACCACTTCCCCCCACAGTATAAAAAAACCGTTTAACCCTCTCCTCCCGACCAACACAAGCATTAAAAAAAAATATTAACCCACACACACACACAGTATTCCCCCCACACACACACACACATCACACACCCCAAAAACACACACAACAGTCATTCCACCCAACACACACACCCACACCACAGTATTACCACACATCATTCCACAGATACACACACACACACCAACACACACACACACAGTCATTTCCCCCACCCACAGTCATTCACACAAAACAGTCATTTCACATGCACACATTCCCCCACACCAGTCATTCCCCACAAAATACACAACACACCCCCCACACCCCACACCACACAAACAGTCTTCACACCCCACATCACCCCAACCCCACACACAGTCATTCACACCAGTCCCCTTTACACAAAATACCACACACAAGTCACACACACACACACCAACCCCACTCATACATACGACACAACACACCACCAACACACACACAAAACACACACAAAACCACCCACACAAACCCCACCCACACACAACACAACATGGAAGCATCCGTCTGCTGCCAATATGTCGCAATTCAAGGCCCGCTCACGCTGGATTATGCGACTTGACGGTTTTTTTTGTCCCCCTTACAACCATATCGTCTCCTTACTTGCTAACTTACATTCTACCTTCCTTTCTTCTTTTTTTTTTTCTCTTCTTCTTCTCCCTCCTCCTCCTCCTCCTCCTCCTCCCCCTTTTTCCTTCATTTTTTCAACACTTCAAGTCCCCACCGATTCCCCCCAAAAAAAAATCAGAGCCTCTTTCCCACTACTCCTCCTCTCCTCCTCCTCCAAAACCCCTCCCCTCCACATCATTTTTTTTAACCCCCACTTCCACCCGTCCCTTTAAACCTCCTCTCTCTCTCTCTCCCTTTTTTGCCCCCTCCCTTCTGCGGGCAGTGTTTAGCTGCGGATTTTGTGGGGAGGGGGAAGGAAGAGGGAAAAAGGCAGGGAGGAGGGGAAAGGGGAGGGGAAAGGGGAGAAGGAAGGGGGGGGAAGGAAAATTTGGGGGGAGGGGGGAAGGAAGGGGAGGAAAAAGAGAGGGAAGGAAGGGGAAAGAAGAGAGGGGGAAAGAAGTGGGGAAGAGGGGAGAAGGAAGGGGGGGAAAGAAGAGGGGAAGAGGGGAGGGGAAAGGGAAAAGAAGGGGGGGAAGAGGGGGGAAGGAAGGGGGGGAAAAAGAGGGAAAGGGGAGGAAAGAGGGAAAGGGGAAGAGGGGGGAAAAAAAAGAGAAGGGGGGGAGTCACTTTTATAATTCTGAAAGGGCTTTTTTTACTTTGGTGTTAACTCTTAGGGCCATTTGGGTCAATTTGGGAAAAGGAGGAGGAATAAAAGGGAAAACAAAAGGAAACAAAACACAACAGACCGATTTAGGTTTTCTTTAACTCACTACACTCCCAGATAAAAAGAGAGAAAGGATAGGAAGTAAAGGCTCCTCCCCACCCACCCCCCCCCTCCAGCCGAAGCGGCCCGGGAAAAAAGTGATACCATGCAATATAGAAAAACTGCATGGAATTTGGAGGAAAGTTGAAAAAGGAAAAGGTAAAAAGGAGGAGGGGGGAGGAGGAGAGGAGGAGGAGGGGGGAGGAGGAGGAAGGAGGGGAAAGGGGGAAGGAAAGGGGGGGGGTTGATGGTAAAGGGTTTCAAAGCTAATTATTTTTTTTTAGGGCTGTAGTTACCCCCATTACAGCGGGTTATTTTTTTTCATGGCGGGGTGCGGGGGGGCGGTAAAAATAAAAACACGCAAAAAAAGGGGGGGGGAAAGGGTGAGGGAATCGGGAAAACATCGGGTAAAAAAACATTCTCAAGAAATAGCGAAATAATGAGATTTTCTGTAAAGTGGGTGTTTTTTTTTTCATTTTTACTACTCGGTGTGTTGTTGTGTGTTTTGGGGTGTGTGTGTGTGTGGTGTGTGTGTGTGGTGTGTGTGTGTGTGTGGGGGTGTGTGTGTGTGTGTGTGTGTGTGGGTGTGTGTGTGTGTGGTGGGTGGTGGTGGTGGTGGTGGTGGTGGTGGTGGTGGTGGGGTGGTGGTGTGGTGGTTTTGGGGTGTGTGTGTGTGTTGTGTGTGTGTGTGTGGTGTGTGTGGTGTGGGGGGGGGGGAGGGGGGGGGGGGGGGGGGGGGGGGGGGGGGGGGGGGGGGGGGGGGGGGGGGTTTGCGGGGTGGGCTGTGGGGTTTTTTTTTTTTTTTTTTTGGGTTTGTGTTTGGGTGGGGTTTTTGGGTTTTGTGTGAAGAAAAAAAAAGGAAAGGAAGGAAGGGGGAGAAAAAAAAAAAGGGGTTTTAAGTTAGCTGTAGTGATGTAAATATTGGTAGTGGGGGCTTGGGGAGTGGATTAACGCGGATGAGAGACTGCAAGTTGAGGGAAAAGAGGGTGACAAATGCGAATGAGTGACTGTTGACAACAAAAGGGAATGTGAGGTTGGGCTGTGTGAATGTTAGAGGAGGGAATGTTGAAAAAATGGAAGACCTCAGCAGGGAAATGAATGAATGGAACATTGACGTATTTTGGAGTGACAGAAACACAAATGAGAGAGAGAATTGAACTTAGATCTGAGACTTACAGTATGATCGGCAAGGGCAAAAAGTAAGCAGCAAAAAAAGGGGTGGCGGAGTGGGAGACTTGTGAGGCAGGAAGCAGGTATAGATGTAGAGGAGCTAGATGTAGGAGGGGTGTGAAATGGGTGAGGATATTATGGCAGTACGTCTGGAATATAAGTGCGAATATTGAAGAGAAAGGATCTTGGTGATAGTGTGTTACATGACAGGGGAAAGGGAACAGGAGCGAGAGCACGAGAATGAAAGGAAGTATAGAATTGGTTGCAAAGGGGTTGTAGAACAGAATAGAAGTGAAAATGTGATTGTAATGGGAGACATGAATGGTCACATTGGTGTGTTTGGAGAGGAAGTAAATGGAAATGGCCAATTGCTGCTTGACTTTGCAGAGGAGAATGAATTAGAAATTTTGAATGTGACCCTGGCTGAAGGAAGAGGGGACCTGGAGTGGAAGAGAGAATGAATCTGCCATTGACTTTATGTTAGTGAACGGAAGGCTAGAGAACGGGTGAGAAGTATGTGGGTGGATGAGGAAAGGACAATCGACGTAGCGATTTGACCATAACGTCATGGTAATGGAGTATGAGTGTTTGAAGGAAAAAAGAGTGAACGTGAAAGAAGAGAGGAATGGACGTTGGAAACTTAGAGATGCAGACTGGGATTATTTCAGAGAAGTGGTGAGTAATGAGGACTGGAAGCTGGGAGAGAAATGGTTTGAGGGCTGAGAGAGGTGGTGGATGAGATGAATGAGAGATTGTTAAGGGGAAGCTTAACAAAGTGGCAGAAGAGAGCATAGGCAGAACAAGAAAAAAAGGGGCAAATGGCAGGACAAGAAAGATTTTGGTGGAACAATGAGATCGACAAGGCCAGGAAAAAAAGGAAACAGTCAAATAAGGAAGTGTAGGAGTCTGAGAAAGAATAGGTCAAACAGTGAAGCTGAAAGAATAGAGTATGAAAGGGCATGGGAAGAGTATAAGAGTAAGCAAAAGGAGGTGAAATGTTTGGGTGGGGAAAGGCAAGAGTGAATGAAGAGAAAAGTGATCAGAGAACTTGGGGAAAAAGGTGAGGAAGGAGGTAGGGAATGGTATAAGTTCTTGAGAGGAGAAGAGAGTAAGCATACGGGAAAATGTAGAAAACTAGTGGTGAATGGCAGGTCACTAAGGGAGAAAAGGAAATGGTCAGAGCTGTAGAAGACTTCTGGAAAGATATTGGAGGTGTGAATGAGCCTGATAGTGACTTAGGGAACGTCACCTTAGGGGGGAAAAAAATAGAGGAAAATGATGGATGAAGAAAATTAGAATGGATGAAAATTGAAGGGTATGTAAGAAAACTGAAAAATGGAAAGGCCCCTGGAATGGACGGTATCCCGAATAAATTATATGAGAGGGAGGTGAGGGAGTAATTGAGGGAATGCATGAGTTGTTGGGAATATATGGAGAGAGGAAAGGGTGCCTGGTGCCTGGAATGACAGTAGAGTGACCCTCATACATAAGGGAGGACACAAGAGTAGGAAGGAGATTAAGAATTACAGGCCAATAGCGGTGTGTGACAGGGTATGTAAGATTTTCTGTGGTGTAACTGAATGAAAGACTAGGTGAAGTTGTGGAAAGAAATAAGGTGATGGGTGAAGAGCAGAATGGATTCAGAAAAGACAGAAGGGTGAGGACAATATGTTTGTAATGAATGAAGTGATTGAGAGAACAAGGAAGGAGGGAAGAAAGAAATATCTAGCCTTTCTAGATATTGAGAAAGCGTATGACAGAGTGGATAGGAGAATGCTATGTAAGGTATTGGAGAACGATTGGCATGAGTGAGAAGGTTGTTGAAAATAATAAGCAGTATGTATGAGAACACACAGACCAAGTTCAGTATGGGTGCCCTCGAGACTGGATGGGTGAATAGTAAGAGAGGAGTAAGACAGGGCTGTGTCCTTTCTCCTCTACTTTTTGGATTATATGTTGAGGAAATGGCAATGAGAGTGAAGCGTACAGGTCTGGGTGTGAAAAATTGGAGATGAAGTGTTGAATGTACTGATGTATGCAGATGATGTGGTGATCCTTAGTGAAAACCCCAATGAGCTACAAGAGATGCTGAATGCTGTGACTGAGTATGGAAGGGACTTCAAAGTTAGGCTCAGTAAGGAGAAGAGTCAAGTGTTGGGGGTGAATGGGGATGAAATCTGATGATGACAGGATTTTGGGTGGTGGGTGGGAATGAAATAAAGAGAACGAAAGAGTACAAGTATCTGGGTATTTGGTTGGATGATAAGGCTGTGAGAAAAATAAACATGAGAGGATAGCAAGAGCCAAAACCCGTGGGTTGGAAGGCTAGGCAGTGTGGCCCAAAATGTCGGGCCAAAGTATGAAATGGTGAGAGGACTATGGAAGGGTGTGGCAGCCCTAGCATATGTATGGCCTGGAAACAATGGTGTGGTCTAGGAAGGAGTTGGACAGATTGGAAGTAAACAAGAACAAAGCAGGCAGAATAGCATTATGAGCCAATAGGTATGTGGCAGTGGAAGCGATTAGAGGAGACATGGGATGGAGCACGTTCAGAGAGAGGGATAGCAAAGGCAGGACTGAGGTACAGAGCTAGACTGCAACGAATGGATGACAGCAAATGGGCAAGTAAGGTTTGGGACTGGAATATGTTATGGGAAGTGGATGAAAGGGCTCAGTAAAAAGTGGAAGATGGGACAGGTGAACTGGGAATGTTTGTGACAGGAGTGATGAGACATGGGAGTATGGCTGTATGCAAAAAGGAAATAAATAGGAGAGTGGAAGAGAAGGGGAAAGAAGAATGGCTGAGGGGAATGAGTGAGAAATCAACACTGGAATGGTACAGGAGAAAGGACCAGCCACGGTATGAAAGGTTCTATGATGGTGGCTATGGAGGGGAGTTACTCTTCAGAGCCAGGACAAAGTCGCTGGAGGTAAATAGTCGTATGTACAGATGGAAGAATGGTGGGCAGCAAGGTGGGGTGTGATGTGTGTGACAGGAGGGGGATGAAACCGTGGGGCACTTGATGCTGGAATGTGAACGGTATGAGTAGCTTTAAAAAAAGATGCTGGAGGTAGTGGTAGGAGAGGTCTGAGTGGAAGAATGGCGAGAGATGAGAGACAGGAGAGTGGAGATGGAGTACCTGCTGGGGTTGTGTGCTGAGTGGAGGAGTGACAGTCGTGTGATTGAGAGTGTAAAAGAATTCTTGAAGAATTCGTGGAGAGCACGTAGGAGAGAGCATGAGCGGCAGGGGGCCCCTCAGTGATGGGGGACCCCGTATGAATGTGATGCAGAGAGGAAGGAGGGAAAAAGAAATCCCTAGTTTTGCTTCCCCCTTTTGCTTCTCTCCCAACAGATTACGTGTGTGGGAGAACGCCGGACCAAAGGCTTCACTGACAGCATCTGCTGGGTGATTCCCAACTCAAGATCAAGATCAAGATCAAGTTGGTTTGTATTCGATAAATGGAATTACCTGATGGAAGTTGGATTCAAGTTATTATGTATTAATTGCTAATGAAGCTTTTATTCTTCTTTACTTGTGGGTTATATTTTGATGTAGTAAATGAAGTAGCAAAAAGTAAAAGCGTAGATTTAAAAAAGAAATAGGGAAAAACTGGTCCACAAATAGGGTGGTGAATGATTGGAATAGACTCAGTAGACAGGTAGTTAGTGCGGAGTCATCAGGGAGCTTTAAAAGGAGGCTAGAAAAATTCATAGATGGGGATGAAAGGTGGATAGGTAGTGTTAAGTAACAGAAAATACCTCGTGTAGGTTCCACGGCCTCTTGTAGCTTCCTTATTTTCTTATGTTCTTATGTAAATATAAGGAGATAAGAAGGGCGAGATTGCGTTTCGTCACTCCTACTGCAGAAGAGAGAAGAGGTGAGTTGTGTATGTACTATGTAGTACCTCAAATGGTTACAGGGAGTTTCGTACACAAGTTGTTTCGTACCCAGGTTTTATTAGTTGTTTCGTACACTGATTTTGAGTTTTTTCGTACATACCTGGTGTCGTTTCGTAACTCTAGTAGTCAACTTCAACTCTGAGCTGAGTGTACGAAACGACTATGGTTTCATATAGACTACGAAACAACTTTTTAGTGTACCAAACAATTCTTGTACGAACTGACTGCATCCCCCTCAAATGACCTAAAATAACCTAAAACAAAATAAAATAATCCTTCCCCTCCCCTCCCCTTACACCTCTCCCCCTCCCTCCCCTCCCCCGGTTACTTCGTTTAAAAAGGTGACAGGGGAAGGGGGGAGGGAAGAATTACAGGGAGGGGGAGGGAAGAATTACAGGGAGGGGGAGGGAAGAGTTACAGGGAGGGGGAGGGAAGAGTTACAGGGAGGGGAGGAAGAGTTACAGGGGGGGGGAGGGAAGAGTTACAGGGGGGGGAGGAAGAATTACAGGGAGGGGGGGGAAGAGTTACAGGGAGGGGGAGGGAAGAGTTACAGGGAGGGGGAGGGAAGGTTACAGGAGGGGGAAAAGGGAAGAGTTACAGGGAGGGGGAGGGAAGAGTTACAGGGAGGGGGAGGGAAGAGTTACAGGGAGGGGGAGGGAAGAGTTACAGGGAGGGGGAGGGAAGATTACAGGGAGGGGGGGGGGGAAAAGTTACAGGGAGGGGGAGGGAAGAGTTACAGGGAGGGGGAGGGAAGAG
>JACEEZ010022782.1:20137-62637 GCA_016584305.1 Chionoecetes opilio
GGGCTGACAGGGGAAGACGGTGAGAAATCAAAAAAAACTGGAATGGTACAGGAGAAAGGCCCAGCCACGGTATGAAAGGTTCTATGAGGTGGCTATGGAGGGGAGTACTTTTCAGAGCCAGGACAAAGTCGCTGGAGGTAAATAGTCGTATGTACAGATGGAAGAATGGTGGCAGCAAGGTGTGTGTGATGTGGTGACAGGAGTGGATGAAACCGTGGAGCATTTGATGCTGGAATGTGAACGGTATGAGTATGCTAGAACAAAGATGTTGGAGGTAGTGGTAGGAGAGGTCTGAGTGGAAGAATGGCGAGAGATGAGAGACAGGAGAGTGGAGATGGAGTACCTGCTGGGGTTGTGTGCTGAGTGGAGGAGTGACAGTCGTGTGTTTGAGAGTGTAAAAGAATTCTTGAAGAATTCGGGGAAAGAACACGTAGGAGAGAGCATGAGGGGCAGGGGGCCCCTCAGTGATGGGGGACCCGTATGAATGTGATGCAAAGAGGAAGGAGGGGAAAAAGAAATCCCTAGTTTGCTTCCCCCTTTTGCTTCTCCCCCAAAACAGATTACGTGTGGGAGAACGCCGGACCAAAGGCTTCACTGATAGCATCTGCTGGGTGACTCCCAAACTCAAGATAAAGATCAAGATCAAGGGGGTTGTTTTCGATAAATGGAATTCCCTGATGGAAGTTGGATTCAAGTTATTATGTATTAATGTAATGAAGCTTTTATTCTTCTTTACTTGGGGGTTATATTTTGATGTAGTAAATGAAGTAGCAAAAGTAAAAGCGTAGATTTAAAAAAAAAAATAGGGAAAAAACTGGTCCACAAATATGGTGGTGAATGATTGGAATAGACTCAGTAGACAGGTAGTTAGTGCGGAGTCATCAGGGAGCTTTAAAAGGAGGCTAAAAAAATTATAGATGGGGATGAAAGGTGGATAGGTAGTGTAAGTAACAGAAAATACCTCGTGTAGGTTCCACGGCCTCTGTAGCTTCCTTATTTTCTTATGTTTTATGTAAATATAAGGAGATAAAAAGGGGGCGAGATTGCGTTTCGTCACTCCTACTGCAGAAGAGAGAAGAGGTGAGTTGTGTATGTAGTACCTCAAATGGTTACAGGGAGTTTCGTACACAAGTTGTTTCGTACCCAGGTTTTATTAGTTGTTTCGTACACTGATTTTCAGTTTTTTCATAACTCTAGTAGTCAACTTCAACTCTGAGCTGAGTGTACGAAACGACTATGGTTCATATAGACTACGAAAAAAATTTTTTAGTGTACCAAACAATTCTTGTACGAACTGACTGATCCCCCTCAAATGACCTAAAATAAAACCCAAAACAAAAAAAATAATCCTTCCCCTCCCCTCCCCTTACACCCCTCCCCCTCCCCCCCCCTCCCCCGGTTACTTCGTTTAAAAAGGTGACAGGGGAAGGGGGGAGGGAAGAGTTACAGGGAGGGGGAGGGAAGAGTTACAGGGAGGGGGAGGGAAGAGTTACAGAGAGGGGGAGGGAAGAATTACAGGGAGGGGGAGGGAAGAATTACAGGGGGGGGGAGGGAAAAAGTTACAGGGAGGGGGAGGGAAGAATTACAGGGAGGGGGAGGGAAGAGTTACAGGGGGGGGGAGGGAAAAAGTTACAGGGAGGGGGAGGGAAGAGTTTTCAGGGAGGGGGAGGGAAGAGTTACAGGGAGGGGGAGGGAAGAATTACAGGGAGGGGGAGGGAAGAGTTACAGGGGGGGGGAGGGAAGAGTCGGGAGGGGGAGGGAAGAGTTACAGGGAGGGGGAGGGAAGAGTTACAGGGAGGGGGAGGGAAGAGTTACAGGGAGGGGGAGGGAAGAGTTACAGGGAGGGGGAGGGAAGAGTTACAGGGAGGGGGAGGGAAGAGTTACAGGGAGGGGGAGGGAAGTTACAGGGAGGGGGAGGGAAGAATTACAGGGAGGGGGAGGGAAGAATTACAGGGAGGGGGAGGGAAGAGTTACAGGGAGGGGGAGGGAAGAGTTACAGGGAGGGGGAGGGAAGAGTTACAGGGAGGGGGAGGGAAGAGTTACAGGGAGGGGGAGGGAAGAGTTACAGGAAAGGGCAGGGGAGAGGCAGGAAGGGTGATGAGAAAAGAATGGATGAAAGGAAAGAAAGGAGGAAGAAAAAGTAATGGGCGTCAGGTAAGGATAGAGAATGAAGGGAGGGTGAAGACAGGAAGAGAAAGGAAGGGGTAGAAAGAGAGAAAGGAAGAGAAAGAGGGAAAAGGGAAAGGGGTAAATGAGGAAAGGAGAAAGTGTTAAAAGATGGGAAGGAAAATGAAATAAAGGGGGGGGTAAGGAAAAAGAGAACAAAGGCTGGATAATAAATAAAGGAAAAGAGGGAGAGAAAACAGGAGCTAATATTAGAATCATGAAATATTAAAGAAATCGATGAAAATATGGCATTAACCCCTTGAGGCCCAGAACGTAATTTCCATTGTAATTTGGCTACCATTAGACGATTTATAGTTAATATAAGCAATATTTTATAGATATGACCTGTTTAGTACCCTTGTCCACTAACTAATTTGGTATATTAAGTGACATTTCTTAATTTTATGCTCGACAACATACATTTTTTCTAAGCAAAGGGAAAGATCTGGGCGTGAAGGGGTTAAGGAAACAAAATTGTTGTAGTACTAGGTAAGCAATGTACAAAAGGACTAGAAAACCCCAGGGAAAAGGGAATGAAATAATGAAAGAGAAACTGAGAAAAAGAAAGAAAGAAATGCTCCCCCAAAGTCAAAGGAAAGAATCTAGGAAGAAAAAAGAACTGAAAAAATAAATAAGTAATTCCAGGAAAAAGGGTATATTTTGGCAACTTTAGATCACAAGACAAAGGCAAAAAAAAAACAAATTGGGGGAAAATCTGTTGAATAAAAATCTAAATAATTGCATCAACAAATAATGGTTTAAAATAGTCATCGAAGTGTTCTCAGCCTACCTCATAAAAAAACCTTAACCCCTTCACGCCCAGATCTTTCCTTTGCTATAAAAATTGATGTTGTTAGCATTAAAATTACGAAAAGTAAATTAATATACCAAATTAGTTTGTCGACAAGGTACTAAAACAGGTCATATCTATAAAATATTTTAATATCACTAAAAAGTTCTAAGGTATACCCAAATACAATGAAAAATTTCGTTTTGGATCTCAAGGGGTTAAGTGATAGTAAAAAAAGTCTGGCGTAGGATAAAACAGCCACTAGGGAGAAGATACTAATACTAATAAACACTTTTTGTCTAAACTCTTTTAAAGTCTATAATAAATAACTATAGTCCTTGTGATGTTAGAAAAAAACAATATCTTGGACTTATTAATGAAATATTGAAATAATTGAAAAATTAATGCACTACTAGTGCATGTGAAGTGAACGAATGAAAAGCGTGTGAAGGTAGCAAATAGAGATACTTCTCTTGGTGGAGTGAAGGTCAAGTGGAGCGGGGAGGGGCAATGCGAGTGATGGCCTGTAGGGAAGGAATACTAGGATACACAGATATAAAAATGAAATTTAAAAAAATAAAATACTAGAAAAAAATAGTATTGTAACTAATCAAAATCCCAACAAGAAAATATTTGAAATTAGGGGCCTGGTTAAACCAAAGGGTTGGGGGTTTGGTAATTTTGGAATGAGAGTTTCAGTTGACTCTTTTTGGGCCTATCAGCATGAAACTACGTTGTAGTTTATTTTTTTGGGAATAAAGGGAAGTAGAATTTTTTTCCCTTTAATTTTATTTTGTGACCAAAAAAGGGTTTCCAAAAAATTTTGGGAACAAAAACTTTTTTTGGCGTTCAGGAAAAGGGTTTCAAAACCCAAAATCCCCTATGGAAATTGCAACAGGAAACCCTTATTTATGCTTCTACGCATATCTCCTAAACGAAAAGGCCTTTAAGTTTTCCTCAAAAACTGATCTGTAATGATCGAAAGGATTTTAGTTAAATTTTTTACCCAAAAAATCTTTTCCATGAGTAGACAGGCCCGGAGATTGCAAAAGCAAATCAAAAAGGTAGTCGCTTGTCAAACCCCAAATACAAAATGAAATGTGGAGCTTTCTTTTTAGGGGAAATTTTTACTAAAACCATTTTTTGGGAACCCGCTTACTTTGAGGTAGCCAGTTTCCCCAAGAGTCAAAAATTTCGCCACCCATAATGGCAAAGGGGAAAATCAAGAATTTCTTATTAGTCCTTTCTACTAACCCATTGCTCGCGGGGTTTGAAAGCAGTAATGAAATTTTGGGTTTAATCTTGAATGCCAAAGATTTTAAAAGGGAATTTGATTAGAAAATTCAGGGCCATTATCGAAAATAACCTCTAGGAGTTGTGTAGGGACAAATTAAATTTGAAGTGGGAGCCGAGAAACCCTTTATAGCAAAATTTTTTAGGAAAAGGGAACTAGAATCAAAAAACGTGTGAAGTGACCCTACACATTTTTAGTACATATGGTGCCCCTTTGAGGACTTCGAGGAAGCTGCAAATAAGTCGAGCCTACTGGGGCAAAGGACGACTAAGGTAAAGGATATTTCAAGGATGGGAAGCAGTTTTGTATTCCCCCTTGGTTTGTGCACATAAAACGAAAATTTGGGTTTAACATTTTTTCTTGCACCGATGCGCATGGTGGGCCCAAAAAAACTTACGACTTTGCAGGGGGACAGGGTTCTGCTCAAACCTGGATGTCCGCTTGAGGCTTTGTCGTAAATGTTTTTTAAAGCATTTTCCCACTGGGAATGGTAGGAAAAAACTATTAAAAAAACCGTGTTTCTCGTCTATAGGGGACCTTCGACAAAGAACTTCCTCAACTATTAAAAAACTTTTAAAAGGGGGGAACTGACAATTTGGGAAAGGGAAAGATTCATCTCCAGACCCCTAGTGCAAAATCATTTTCGCCCACACAGGATCTTGGCTTTGAGCATTCAAATAAGTCTTGTAGAGAAAAATTTTGGGAAGTTCTGAGAGAAATGTACGGGAAAATGTTGCGTAAAAAGTGGGGCTGAAAACATGTTTTTTATTTCCAGGTATATTTTTGGGATATTTAGGATCAAATTCCTGAAGGGTTTGATAAACCCAAACCGGGCCACAGGGGGCCAAAAAAAGGGTTTTTTTTCCCTTTTTAAAGAGATTCAGCACCCCCGTGTAAATCCGTTTGAACTGTAAGGGATAACCATAGAAAATTTTCCCCTTAAAGTGTTTAAAGAGCCCACCCCACAGCAAGAGTTTCCCAAGGTGAGTTACTGAGTCCCCGGGGAACTCTACACCCTTTAAGCACTTACTGGCAAGCAACAACAGGAGGGCGTTTCCCTTCTACTTTTTGCATCAAAACCCCGCTCCCACCCCTAGTGCCAAAGGGCATCTGTCACAAGAGTGAAAGGCATTGGTAGCCCGGAAATGTAAAAATTTGGCGCTGTGTAAGGCCTGTTTCAAAGTATCAAAATTTTGTTTTTTGGGACCTTTTCCAACCCGAAAGGAACATCCTTTTCAAAAAGTCGGTCAGGGGAAACTAGAAAATCGAAGAATAGCTTTTCCCACAAAGGCACGATTTTAACCCGACAACCCGGGGAAAAGAGTCCCTTTTTTCAGTGGTGGTGGGGGTTTGGGGAAAAATTCTTGAGGCTTTGTTTTTACAACCCAAAACGTGTGGATTCCATCCTTGTCGACACCCAGGGGCCTAAAAAGTAAAATGGGTGACTTGAAAAAAAAACTGCTTTGCGCACGTTAATTTTAAAGGCCCGGGCCTCAGAAAAGTTTCAAAAACAAAAGGGAAAAGTTTCTCAAAGTGATGGAAAAAGTTTTGGAGAAAAACATGAGGCCCGTACATGTGGGACGAAAAAACCCACCCCCTTATGATGCCGTAAAACCCAATTTGGGTTACTAGACGTTGGCATGTAAGAGGTGGGGTTCCTCAAACCCATAGGACATCTCAGCCTTTCATAATGAGCATTATTTTTTGGAAAAGGGGCAGTTTTTTCCCCCGCGATTTCCTTTTAAAGGAATCGCCAAAAACCAGATTTGGGGCCCCAAACTGGTAAAAACTGTTTTACCCCTTCCCCTATGGGATAAAAAAAGGTCTCTAAAAAACGGGGGAGTGGATAGGCCCCCGGTACAGTTAAATTTGAACTTTCCTGAAGTCAAAGCACGGGCCGATAATTACCCCCACTTTTTTTTCCCCAACAACAAGGGTGATTTCCCAAGGAGAAAAAGACTCCGTATTATTCCTTAAACCCAAAACATGGCCTTATCATCCCCTCTACACAGCTTTTTGGCTATGGGGGCCTCATAAGAAGGTACATACGAAGGTTTGGAAATCAGTTTTTGAGCACAATGTTATGCGTGTTTTTGTCTGTTACTC
The DNA here is from genome assembly GCA_016584305.1 of Chionoecetes opilio. Classification (NCBI taxonomy): domain Eukaryota; kingdom Metazoa; phylum Arthropoda; class Malacostraca; order Decapoda; family Majidae; genus Chionoecetes; species Chionoecetes opilio. The sequence goes on from JACEEZ010022782.1 coordinate 26,494, forward strand.
CAAAGGGGTTTGGGACCCGGGAATTTTTGGTGAAAAAAACTGTTTCGTTTAAAATAGTTTTCGGAAAAAGACACTAAATATAATAGTTTTGGGAAAAAGACACAAAAATTTAAACTGTCGCCCAAGAGTATCTTGTACTTTTTTAGCGAAGCCCCGAACAGAACAAAAGGGAGTGTGGGACGAAGACACTAAATAACTGCCGCCCAAGAGTATCTTGTACTTTTTTAGCGGTCGAACAGAAAAAAATGGAGTGGGGGCCAAAGACATAAAAAACTGTCGAACAAGAGTATTTGTACTTTTAGCGAGTCGAACAGAACAAAATTGATTTGTCGGACAAAGTTTAAAAAAAATAACGGGTCGACAGGAGTATCTTGTACTTTTTTAAGGGATTTCCGAACAAAAAAAAGGAGTGTGGGCCCAAACAAACACTAAATAAATCCCGAAAAGAGCATCTTTTGTACTCGCAAATGAGTCAAAACAAAAACAAAAGGGAAAAGTGGTGGGGAAAAGGGAAAAAAAACTAACTGCCGACAAGAGTATCGTGTACCCCTCATAACGGGGTCGAAACAGAACTAAATGGGGCCAATATTTGGTCCCCACGAAACCCGCAACACCCAAAAGAACCTTTAGGGGAAACTGGGAAAGTTTCGTTTCCCCCCTAGTAAAACAGTCAGGCCCTTTTACTAGCAGGGAAAAAGGTTGCTGGTCCCCTGTTTGGAAAAGCAGAGGGGTTTATTAAAAAAAAAAGGAGCGGACTTGTCATTGCGGGGGAAAGGGGGAAAGCCATCTAAAAAGAAAATTTTGGTGCCCGGGGGAAATTACATAATGGATGGGGAGCAAGTGATTTAAACCCAAAAAAACCATCCCCATTTTAAAACAAAAATTGGTTTTTACTATTTAAAATTTTATGTTTTAAAAATTTAGACTTTGGAGCAAAGGGTAGAGGGAAAGGGGCACAGTGCCCATCACCTTAGTGTGGACCTTGAAAAAACTTTTTTAGAGTGGGGTGTAGAGGGTAACAAGGGGAAAATGAAAAGATTGTTTAAATTTTCATAAGCACACCATAAGAAAAATTTTAAAATGAAGGACCCCGTTTTCCACTCCCCAAAAGCAATGGAAAATGTCTCGAGGAAACCTGAAAAATTTTCATCATAGAAAGACAAGCAGCTATAATAGACGGGGGCTATGCAAAGCTGTGGGCCCGTGACTTTGTGTCTGAAAATAATTGAGGTTTTTTGAACCCTGCGCGAATCTTCCCCCCCACTGCCGGGTATCCCTATCCATTTTTCGTTTTATCACAAACTTAGGGCTCATCCTTTTTTCACAGCTTTTGACTTTAGCTTTTTTCCCAGGTTTAAGGATGAATGAAAAAGAAACCCCCTTGACACCGTCGCTACGGAACCCTTTTGTGAAAAAGGAACTTTTAGGATTCCCAAAGTAGCCGCTTAGTGATTTCGTAGAGAATTTTTGAAGGATTCCCCCGGCTTAAAAACAAGAGATGAAAAAGATACGACGCTCTTTGGAGTCAAAAAAGGGGAATTTTCATTTCTGAACTCTACAATCAGTTTTTAAATCTCTCTCCCGACAGTGGGCCCCTTTCAAACCCTGAAAACCCGATTTTTAAAACCTCCATACTGCTGAAGCTATAATTTGCAGTAAAGTGCCGGGCCTTAAACCCGCCAGCACCCACCCAACGCGTGGAATATTTACAAATTTAAAATAAAACTTCAAACTCTTCCGGGGGGACGACATATATTTAAGGGGGTAAAAACCCATAGGGGCCAATCCTCAAAAAGAATTTTTTATTACAATTAAACATAAAGAACCCCTTCCCAACTTTAAATGAAAGGGCCCCTACACCCCCTGACAACCCCCCATTTTCAACTTTTTTGGGCTACAGGGTTTTCATGAAACAAAAAAACAACCAAAAGATAAAAATAGAAGAGTTACCCTCTTCAACCCCACAGAAAAACTGTGTGAAGAAAAAAACTACGTTATGAGTTGGCAGGGGAAACTGAACCAAAACTTAGAAATTTAAAAAAAAATGTACCCCAAATCCTATTGAAAACGAACTTTTTGAAGGGTTTTTGTGCCAAAAACACAAATTATAAGTAGAGTTTTAAAAAATTACTTCCCCAAATTTTCACTTTAACCGATACCAAATTTCTGAAATTATACCCCAGTACATTTTCTAAGAAAGAAGTTTTTGTTGTCTGTGCAATCACTTTAAAACATTAATAATGTTACCATGTGGAAATATTTTTCACTCATTTCCCTTGCCACCCGTGCCTTTTCTCACGAAATTTGGGAACTGAACACTTTTCACTCCCTTTGGGAAGATATGGGAACTCTCTCCTCTTTCCCCACAATTTCACCACTTTGGGGGAGTTGTGGCAACTCTTTCACCCTCTTCCCCGGCACTTTTCAGCCCTTTAGAGCCGACGCTTTCAAAAAACCCCGGGGAAGGGTCCCTGGTGGGCCCGGGGCCAGTAAAAAAACAAGGAAACCCTTGAGTTTTTTTCTAGCCCCTCACCGTTCAATACGCCGTGGGGGTCACTTGAAAACACGAATCAAAGAGGAAAAAGTTTCTTGACTTACCCCCTTTTGGCGGCACAATTCACCTCTCTCTCCCCGAAACCCCCCATAGGATCACAAAGGAAGGAATTTTTTTTACCCCCCCCACTTCTATCCCTTCCTAAACCCGTTTAAAAAGGGACAGTACTCACATTAGCACAGGTACTTTGCGTCATTTTGGGGTTTTTCTTGGGGGAAGAAAACCCGGGGGAAGAGATTCGAGGGAAGAAAAAAAATGCTACAAGATTTTCCCCCTTTTAGATGTGTGGGAATTTTTCCACTTGGAAGCGTGTGGAGCAGCAACCCTAGTAATCCCCTTGAAGATGGAAGATGGCGTGGGTGGAAAAAAATAATCCAAGTGAAGGGCCCCGGTAGATTTAAATAATCCAAATGACGGCGCCCTAGTGAGTAATCCTCGTAAATTTGTGCGCTAAAACGAAGAAACCACACTAGCGCTCCCCCCAAAACAGCCCATTTCTCACTTCACCCCTTTCTTTGTCGTAAACCTTTTTAAAGTTTAAAAAAACAGCTTAAATAAAGGAAAAAGACAACAAAGGACAACTTCACTGTTTACTAACCCCACCAAAAACCCCTTTTGGCCCTTAGCAAACCCTTTTTAAAAAGGGGCGGATTAGCCCGAAAAGGCTTTTCCCCCAACCAGTTTTTTCCCTTTTTGCGATATTTCCTTTTTAGAGGCTTTTTCGAAGGGCTTGGAGTCTGGTAACCGCATCACCAAGGTGGGGGGTCCCCTAGCCTTGGAAAGGTTTTTCAGCAGGGTAAAAGGGTACGGAAAGTCCTTTATTTTTTTTAATGCAGGAGAAAACCCAGGGCCTGACTATGTCTAGCCCGGGGCCCGTGATACAGGCGGTAATCGCGAGGTCCCCGGGAAACACACATCCCGGGGGTTTTGGGGGGAACATACGCCCAAGCCTCAGTTTCCAATTTGGGTTTTTAAAATGTGTCCTTTTTAAGAAGGCCCCCCAAGATAAATCTACACATCATGTCTACATACAATATGTGCTAAATACCACCAGCACACCCATCGTCTCCTGAGCGCTGGGGGAAATGATGTTGAGTGTGTAAGAAGTGGGGAAATTGCTACGGCGGTTCAAGGAAGCTGTAGGTAAAGTTAGGGACAGGGGTGGGTTCCCTGTGGTGTGTGGTGTCCTTCCAAGACGCTTTGTTGACGACATGTGGTACTCCAGGGCTATTGCGGTGAATTGCCGGCTGGCACTTCATTGCAAAGCCAATGGTTGGGCCTTGTCGACAGCTGGACCTTTTTTCGGCATACACCTCTCCGCGGACGGGTCACTTTTCAGAAGGGTTCAGATCTTGTCTGACCCTTAAAGGGAGGTAATGCACTGCAGCTTTTTAAGATGAAACTGGGTTTAGACACGGGGTCGGGTAAAGGAAACTTGCGACACTAGGAGTTTCAGAAGGCAGGAACAAAGTGATTCGTAGAAGGAGAAGAGGGGTTTAGTTAAGATAAGGAAATTGACAAAAAAAAGAGAGCTGCTTGAAGGTTTACTATACAAACTGTGAAGTATTTTAAAAAAGATAGATTTCCTGGAGGATAATAGTGTAAGGATTTTGATATAATAGCATAACGAAACATGGTTGGATATTAAAGGAAAGGTATTCGATCCGGAAGTCGAGATAGCTGGGTATAAGTTTTCACAGGACAGAGTAGCAGACGAGGAGGGAGTTGCGCTTTATTGCAAGAGATGCATTGCAGTGTTTGTTTAAACAATGTTTATAAAAACAGATGACAGCATAGTCTATATGGTAGAGGTTTACGGAGGAACTGAGAAATGGTTTTGGTGTAGTGATAGGCCTCCAAACTTATGTAAAGGGTATCAGCTCCTAATGGAAGAGAATAAACAGGCCGTGCAGATATAATCGATTATGCGTGGTGTGGTTTTAATCTTAGGAATAAGACTGGATTTAATCATAGGTGACAGCGATGCAGATGATTTGGGTTAATATAATCCAGGATAATTCCTAAGTCAAGCAATCAAGGACCTACTAGATATATTCTAGATCTATTGCGGGACAAATAGGACGATTTAGTTACAAATGTGAGTCTGGGGATTTAGATAATAGCGCCCATTATGAGATCAGATTTAGTTTAAAAATTGGGAATTGGAAAATTAAGTGGCAATAGGCATCGAATACCTAATTTCAAAGGCCAATTTGCGGGATTAAAAGACACCTGGATTTATTAATAAGAGGTGTGGGATGGGGAGGAAATTTTCCCAGGACAGGGCGATGACAGCTGGAAAGGCCAATAGGGAAGGATTAGGGAAGGCACCTGGAGGGAATTGGCGCGGTCAGATATGGTATTTGAGGTGAGGCTGAGGAGATAATTTAGAGCGGTTTAGACAGGGAAGTGAGGTCAGGGCTGAGGAGGTAATTAGAGAGGTTAAAAGGGGGATGTGAGGTGGTGCCGAGGAGGATTATACCTCATTTTTAAGGAATATAATTGACGGACATAAAAAAATTTTCCCTTTATAGGGAAATAAGGTCCAGAAAGAGTGATCCAAAATGGATGACCACCAAGTTAAAACACAATATTGGAGTAAAAAGAAACATTTATTTAAGGTTCAAGGCAGGATTGGTAAACAAGAACAGTATAACGTGATGGCGAGGAGAGTGAAGAATTAACTCGAGTTGCTAAGAACAATTATGAGATTAAAGTAGCAGAACAGGCGAAAGGGGACCCAAAGGGTTCTATCAGGTTTATAAAACAAAGACAAGGGAATTAATTGGGCCGTTAAGGTCAGGACAGGGTGAGGTCTTAAATACGGATGAGGATATGTGTAGGAGTCTAAAATGATTATTTCTTAAGTGTTTTTTACGGAGGAGGATACACAGACGATACCTGATAGTGAACAGATGTTCAAAGGAAGCGATAAGGAGAACTCAAAGATATTGTGATAACTAGGGAAATGGTGGAGGAGGGGATAGAAAAATGAAAACATTTAAATCGCCAGGACCAGATGAAGTGTATCCCAGGGTATTAAAGGAATGCAAGGAGGTTGTTTTGTGAGTCGTTAGTGCACATTTTTAGGAAATCGGTTGAGATAGGCGATGTGCCATTATTGTGGAGGAAAGGAAATGTTGTTCCCATATTTAAGAAGGGAGACAGAGGACTAAAGTCAAATTATTGACCCGTAAGTCTAACATCAGTGGTGGGTAAATTATTGGAATCTATTATTGCCAAAAACATTAGAGAGCACTTAGATAACATAGTTTGATCAATGATTCACAACATGGATTCACCAAGGGTAGGTCATGTCTCACCAATTTATTGATTTTTTATAAGAAAGTTTTATGAGACGGCAGATAATGATAAGGATTATGATATAAATATCTGGACTTTAGTAAGGCATTTGACAAAGTACCACACGAGCGACTCTTAAATAAGGTTAGGGCTCATGGTATAGATGGGCAAAGGTTCTTCATTGGATCAGAGCTTGGCTAAGTAATAGGCAACAAAGGGTTACAATTAATGGTTCCAAATCTGAATGGGGACTGGTGACAAGTGGAGTTCCACAAGGGCCTGTTTTTGGGCCCATTACTATTTTTTATTTACATCAAAGACTTGGATAGTGGGATTAGCAGTGATATCAGCAAGTTTGCTGATGATACTAAGTTAGGTAGGATTATTGGATCACAGTCTGACGTAAACATATTGCAGGGAGACTTAGATAAACTTAACGAGTGGGCAGTCAGATGGCAGATGGAATTTAATATTGATAAATGTAGCGTTATGAATGTTGGTAAAAAAACCCTGGTAATAGATACACCATAAGCAATGTATCGCTGAAAAGATTAGAAGGTGAAAAGATCTTGGAGTGAGGGTGAGCCCAGACCTCCGACCTAGGAAACAATGTACTTGAGGCCAGAAATAGAGCTAATAGAGTATTAGGATTCATTACCAGAAGTGTTAAAAGTAGAAGTGCGGAAGTTATTCTAAAGCTTTATCTGGCTCTAGTCAGGCCTCACCTAGACTATGCAGTTCAGTTTTGGTCTCCATATTACAGGATGGATATAGTGTTGTTAGAAACAGTGCAGAGAAGGATGACCAAAATGATAGGGCAAGGGATGCGTAACTTTTAAGTTATGAGAGGAGATTGAAGTTTTAAAATTACACTCACTCGAGAGACGCAGAGTAAGGGGCGATCTGATAGAACTTTTTTAAGTGGATAAAGGGATTTAATAAAGGAGAGGTAGGAAAGTTCTTACGGCTTTTAACCAGGGTAGAACAAGAAGTAACAGATTCAAGCTGGAAAGCGTAGATTTTAGAAAGGAAATAGGGAAAACTGGTTCACAAATAGGGTGGTGAATGAATGGAATGGTCTCAGTAGACAGGTAGTTAGTGCTGAGTCATTGGGACTTTAAAAAAGGGGAGCTGGATAGGTTCATGGATGGGGATGAAAGGTGGATGTAGGTAGTGCTAGGTGACAGGAACTACCACGTGTAGGCCTCGCGGCCTCTTGTAGCTTCCTTATTTTCTTATGTTCTTATGTACTAAAATAAAATTAATATGTAGCTAACTACTAATATTAACACTAATGACAAATACTAACGAGCTTTTTACATAGATGGACCGAAGGGGGGGGGGGGAATATGAAGCCTGATGTAGCGGGCTCAACAGATGATGGTGACATGTATAAAAAAATAAAAAATAAAAAAGGACGGAAAATAAAGTCTAAAGGCGCTACCAAGTCCGTAAAAAAAAAAAAAAAACTGAACAAAGGGGGGGTTCCCTGTAAAACAGGGGCTGGAAAAATAAGGGGATTAAAAAACCCGGGGCCCTTTAAAAAGGGGGGGCCTTTAAAATCCCCCAAAAACCCCCCCAAAATCCCTTTCCCTTTTTTCTAATTAATTTTTAAAAACTCGTTTTGTTGTTTTTGCCATAATTTTTTAAATTTCGGGGGGGGGAAAGTTTAAATTTAAAAAAACCAAAAATTAAATTAGTTTGAAAAAAAGGAGAAACTTAAAAAAAGGGGTCTTTTTTTAAAAAATTTTTTGCCCCTTTTAAATTAACAAAAAAAAAACCCGGGGGCCCAAAATTTTTAGTCCCAAATTTCAATTTGGGAAAAATTTCCCCGGGGTTTTTGGGGGCCCAAAAAAAAAAAGGGGGTTTTAAAAAGGTTTTTGGGAAGGTTTTAAAGAAGGGTAGGTTTTAAAAATTAAGTAAGGGGAAAAGGAAAACAAAAACCCCTTAAATCGGGTGGGCCAAATGCTTTTTTTTTAAAAGGCAGGGGTTTTTTTTGGAAAGCCCCCCCCTTTGGGGGTTTCCATTTAAGGGGGGCATGTTTACTTTATTTTTTTTTCTTATTATCCCTTTTTTCAAAACCAAATTTTTCCCTTTCCCAAACCCCCCCACCTTTTTGGGCTCCCCTTTTTTCCAATTTTTACCCCCCTTTCCCCCTCCCTTCCCGGTTTTTCCTTTTTACCCTCCCTTCTTTCCCCCCTAAACCTTTCCTTTAAAAGGGGGGCCAAACACTTTTTCTTTTTTCCCTCCTTTCCCTTTTCCCTTTTTATCCCTTCTTTTTTTTTAAACCCCCCTTTTCCCTTCCCCTTTTCCCTTTTTAAAAAATTTCCCTTTTTCCCTCCCCCACCAAAAAACTCTCTCTGTTTTGGGCTCGCTAATCTTTTTTCCCAATTTTTTCCCACCCCTCTTTCTTTCCCCTCAAACCTATCCCCCCCTCTTTTCTGTTCCCTTCTTTCCCCATTTTTATTTCCCCCCTTTCCCCCCCTTCTTTTCCCCCTTTTCCCCCTTTTTTTTTTTTTCTCCCCCTCTTTTCCCTACCCGCCTTTCCCCCCTTTTTTTTCCTTTATTTGGGGAATTTTTTTTTTAAAAAAAAACCAAAAGGGAAGGGGGGAAAAGTTTTTTGAAGGGGAAAAGAGAAAAGAAAAAAAAAATAGGAACAAAAGAAAAGCATTAAATTACATTGTTTTTTTTTTATTTCAACCCCAAAAAGGGGCTGATATTTTGGAAAAACAAAGGATTTTTTGAAAACCAAAGGGGGGAAGGGAAAACTGTCTTTTTAAACCCTTTTTCCTGAACACCATTTTTAATAGGAAAAAAAATAAAAAAAATTTAAAGGGTAGAAGTTAGTGGTAGTAACTTTTTGTGGGTTTTTTTTTGTACGATTTTTTTCGGGCCCGTGGTTTGGTTTATTTTTTATTTCTAGGACTTTTTTAAAAGGGAAAAAATTTTTTTTAAAGGGGGAATTTTTTTAATTTTTTGGGGTATGGGGGGGAAAAGGGCCTTTTAAACACTGAGGTTTAGAAAAGTAGAGAGGGACCCCAAACCCTTTAGCCCGGGGGACCAATTTTTCCAAAATTTAAGCCCAAGGGTGGGTTTTTAAGGTTTGGGTTTTTTGTAAAAATGGGCTGGAGGGGAAACTAAAAAAAAAAAATAAGCCCCCCCCGGGGCCCTTGCAAAAAAAATGCGGGGGTAACCCCCCGCCATGGTGGGCCCAAAAAAAAAAACAAAGGGTGGGGCCCCCCCATTGGAAAAACTAGATTGGTTTTTTCATTTTCACCCCATTTTAAAAGCCCATTAAAAATGGGTTTTTGTTTGGGGGGGTTAAATTTATGTTGTTTAGGTTCAAGGAAAGGGAAAAAAGGGGCAAACATACAAGTGGGAAAATTTTGGGAAAAAAAAAAAAAAAAAGTTTTATTTTTTAAAATTTAAAAAAATTTTTATTAAAAAAATGAACACGAAAAAAAAAAATTGTTTGGGATCAAAAAATATTTTTTACTCATTTTAATTTTACAAATTTTCATTTTTTTAAAAATTATGGATTGCCTTTTTATTTTTTTTTCCCTTTTCCCCTTTGGGATGGGGCTGAAGATTCCCGGGTTTTGAAACCTTTCATTGGGCCCCAAAAACTCAAAAAAAAACTGGGAAAAATTTCCCAAAAAAATCTCTTTTCGTTTGGGTGTTTTTCCCCCGGATGCAGATCTATGACAACAAAATAAGGAAAGGGGGGATGGGGTTTTTGGGGGGTGGGAACTGGCTGGGGGCGGGGGCATCTTCCTTGGGGGGGGAGGAAACCCAAAAGGGGGTACATGGGGGGGATGGTTTTTGGGGTTTTTCCCCGGGTTTAAAATTTTACTGGGAAACCTTTAAAAATTTGTTTGGGCCCCTTGGGTCTTTTTGGATTAAGGGGGGGGGGGACCAAAGAAACCCAAAAAAAGGGTCGAAGATGGAAAGTGGTTTGGGGCCTTTTAAAAAACCTTTTTAAAAAAATGGGGGGATTGGGTTTCTCATGATTCAAAAAAAATTTTTAAACTCCCCAACCCCAAATTTAGATTTTATTTTTTCTTTTTCTTTTTTCCCCCTGGGGAAAAGGTTTTACCCTGTTCAAAACAGAACACAGGGGGGAAAATTTTAAAACCCACATTTTTAAAAACCCCGTTTTGGAAAACTGGGGCCCGGGAGGCGGTTAAAAGGAAAATTTAATTTGGGTTGGGATCCACTGGAATTTTTTCCCCTTTTGGGCCATTTTAAAAAACGGGCAAAACCTAATCTGGGGAATTTTCCCTTAATTTTGGGGAATTTTTGGGGGGTTTTACTGACCCTTTTTTTGTGACCCCCCGGGGTCTTCTTTCCTCACGGGTTTGGGGGGGAAGAATTTTTGTTCAGGGGAATTTTTCTGGCCCAAAGACCCCCAGTTTTTGTGGACAAAAATACCATTTTTTCCCCCCCTTTCAGTGCAAAAAAAAACTCCCCGGGGGGGGGGAAAAAAAAATTTCCCGTAAAAACCCGCAACCCTGTTTATAGGTGGGCCCCAAAAACTGACAAAGGGGGTTTTCCCCAAAACAGGGGGCCATTGGGGGGAAAAAAGGGGAATGGCGGGCCCCTCCTTAAACCCCTAAGGGGGGAAAAAAAAGCACCCCCTGATGGGACAAAGGGTGTAAACCCCATTAAAAAGTGGGTTTTGGGAAAAACGAGGGGGGCGATGGGAAAATGTTTTGGGGCCCCAAAACAACCGTTTTTCGGGAAAAAATTGGGGGGAAAAATTTGGGGCCCAAAAATTTCCAAATTGGGGGGAAAAAACTTTTATATTGGAGGGCCTTGGATTCCCAAGGGAGTACCCTTTTGTTTAGTTGATATGGGGGGTTAATTTTGGCCCTCTGGGCAAAAACCCCTCATTTGAGGACCCGCGGGAAAAAAAAAAACATTGGTCTAGGGTTTTCACAAGCGGGGGGTTTTTGGGCCCTTTCCCAAGGGTGGTTTTTTCCAAAAATTTAATGTCCAGACACAAAAAAAAGCTTTAAAAAAGTTTGTGTTGGGGTGAAGGGGACCGCTATGACTTGCCCCTTTTCCATTTAAAGGGCAGCGAACGAAAAAATTTTTCGGGGGCCCTTCAATTTTTTAAAAATTTTGGAAAAAGGGTCTAAGGGAAAATTTTCCGGCCGGGGCCCGACAAAAAAATTTTCCCCCCAGTTAGGAAAAATTTCCAAGGGGTTTTTTTTGCAAAAAAATCCAAAAGGGAAAAAAAAAAAAAAAAACGCTTTTCAAATAAATTTTCCAAAGATGAGATTTTGTCTTTAAGGGGGGCTGTGGAACCCTTTTTCCCCAAAGTTCCCCGGGTTTTCTATTTGCAGTGGGGGTCCCCGTTTTTGGGAAAATTTTTTCCACCCCGGGAGGGGAAAATTGGGCCAAAATTTTTAAAAGTGAACACCCCCCGAAAGGCAAGGGGGCAAAGGGGTTTTTTTCATTTTTTATATTCCCAAATCAAAAAAGAAAATCAGGCATTTATAAATGGAAAATTTTGGTTTTTTTTTGGGTGGGGGGAAAAATTTTCAGGGGCGTTCCCAGTTTTTTGGGTTTTCATTTTGTTTTTCCCCTTTTTTTATCAAAAAAGATTGGTGGTGGGGTTTAAACCCTTTTAAAAGGGGAAAAGGGAAAAAAATCCAGATTGTAAAAAAAAACTATGGCCCCCAAAGGAGGTTTTTTTTTTTAGGGGAGATTTAGTTTTTAAAATTTTAAAAAATTCACAGCGGGAAAACAAAACACCCCCCAAAAATTGTCCCCCTTTTTTTTTTCCCCCCAAGGGGAAAAACATCAAATTTTTTACCAAAGGGGGAAAAATTTTAGATGATTTTCAATGCCCTGCCCCTGTGTTGCTTTTGGGAAAGGGCATTGGGGCCGGGTTCCCCCACGGGGGTTTTTTGAAAAACACATGGGGAAATATTTCACCCTTAAGGGGTACATCGATAATGACAAAAGGTTTAAACAAATTTTTTGGGGTTTTGGGGAAGGCCAAAAAGGGGGCCCGGGAAAAAAAGGAAAAACCCGATGAAAGAAGGGGAAAAATCCAAAAAACCCCCGAGGGGGCCTTTTTCCCCCCAGATTTTTGAGATTCCAAAAGGGGCCTGAAGGGTTTTAAAAAGAGGAAAAATTATTTTAAAAAAACACAGGCCTTTCTCAATTATTCAAAATAAAGGGGAAACCTTTTTCCGGGCTTCCCCCTTTCACCCAATTTGGGTTGGGGCTGTTGAGGGGAAAAGGGTTGTTTTAAGCCCCGTGGGGATTTTTCACAAGGGCCCCGGAAAACAATGGCCCAAATGATATGTCCTTTCCCCAATTTCAAAACCTAAACACCAAGGGATTTTAAACTTTATTCCCCCCCAAAGGGGGGAAAGCCGGGGTTAATTTTTAGGGAGAGAGCCCCGGGTTCATAAGTGGGGAAAACGGGGGGGATTTAAATTTTGGGCCCAATGATGTATAAAAAATTTTTCCCAATTTTATGTTATCCCTAATTTTTCAGGGTTTAAAATGGTTTTTGGGGTTTGGGTGGGGAATTTTGCCCCCGAATTTTTCTGAAAAATGGTTTTTGAGGGTTTGGGATAAAAATTAAAAAATTTTGTTTTTCCCAAATTTTTATTTTAAAAAAAAAAAATTTAATTTCATGGGTTAATTAGGGATGAAAAAAAACCTTTGGTCTGAAAAAATATTTTATTTTGAACCAAACCCCAGGGAAAACATGGCAAATAAAAACAATTTCTACCTTTTGAACCAAAATTTAAAATTTTTTGGTTATTCAAGCCAATTATCGTGTTTAACTTGGGAAATCTTTTTAACAAAAAAAGTTTTTTAAAAATGAAAATTTTGGGGCCACATTCCCTTTTTTCCCGAAACATAAAATTTTTATTAACCAGTGAAAAAAAAAAGGGTTCATGGGGGTTTTGTGGGCCAAAAAAAAGGGGGATGATTACGGGGGTTTTTCGGAAAAAATGAGGGAAATTAAAAATTGTTTTTTTTTCCTTTAATTTTTAAAAAAAAAAAAATCAATTACAATGGAACCCTTTTTTTTTTCCAAAAAAATCCCCTCTTTTGGGTGGTCCCCTTTTTTTTAAATTTTCCTTGGGCCTAAAAAAAAAAAAAATTTTTCATTTAGGACCCCCCAAAAACAAAATTAAATTTGCTTAATTTTGAGTGAAAAAATTTTGGGGCAAAATCTAGTTTTTTTTTACGGCGGCCCCCCCTTGGGGGTTTTGCCCCCCCCCGGCGGAAGGGTTAAGGGGGCCCCTTTTTGCGGGGGGAACCCTGGGGGGGGGGCTTTATTTGTTTAGTTTTTCCTCAATCAATTTTTCCAAAAACCCCCTTCAAAAAACCCTTTAAACAAGGGAAATTTTTTGGGGGAACCCCAAATTGGGCAATAAGGGAGCAAGGGGGAGGGGTTTTTTTAAAATTTTAACATTTGGAATTGGGGGGCCCGGGGAGGGATGGGAAGGAAGGAACGTGGATTTTAAAAGGGGGGCCGAGGGGTACACGGAAGGGGAAGGGGGGGAGGGGGACGAGAGGAGAGGGGGTTTAAAGAAGGGGAGTGGGGGAAAGAGGAGGGATAAAAAGGGGGGAAAAGAAGGGGGCCCCGGGGATGGGGGAATGGGGGGAAAGGAGGGAGGGGGAGGGAGCCCACCCCTTTTTGGGGTTGGGGGGGTTGGGGGAAACCCTTGGGGGTCGGGAGGGGGGACCGGGAAATTTGGGGGAGGTTAACTAAAAAAAGAGGGGGAGACCGGGGGAAGCAAAGGGGAAAAGGGGGGGTTTGGGGGGGGAAGGGGGGAAAGGAAGGTGGGGAAAAAGGGGGCTTTTGGGGGGGAAAAAGGAGAGAAGAGGGGGGGGCGGAAAAGAGTGGGGGTTTTTTTTTTTTGGGGGGAGGGGCCGGGGGAGAAAAGGAAGGGGCCGAGGGGAAAAGGAAAGGAGGGGATAGTAAATCGGGGTTTGGGAATGGGGGGAAGGGAAAGGGAAGGGGAGGAGAGGGAGGGGGAAGGGGAAAAACATTTTTTTTGGGGAAAAACCTAAAAACCCCCTTTTTTTTTGGGGGGGGAAAAAACCAAAAATTTTTAAGGGAGGGGGGTTTTTTTTTTTTCCAAGGGGGGAAAAGGGGGGGGGAGGCCAAAAAAACCCCCCCACTTTAAAAGTTTAAAAAAAAAATACAACCAAAATTGGGGGGAAAAAAACAGGGGTGTGAAAAAAAATGGGTAAGCAATAAAAAAAAAAAAAAAAACGGGCGGTAAAAATTTAATTTAAAAAAAGAGGAAAAAAAAAATGACGGGAAAAAAGGATGAAGGGGAAAAAAGGAAAAACCCAAGAGGGAAAAAGGAAAGGGAAAGAAGGGGGAAAAAAAAGGGGGAGGCTTAGTTGAGAAAGTTTTGAAAGGGGAAAAGTAAACCCCCTTTGGGGAAAACCCAAAAAAAACGTTTAAATTTCCCCTTTGGGAAAATTTTTGGGGGGGAAACCCTTAGGGCGATTTTTTTTTAATATTAAGCAATCATTTTTTTAGGAAAAATGGGGCCCTGTTTAATATTTTTTTTTGTCCACTAACTCATTTGGGTTTTTTTTTAGTTTTTTTTCGTTAATTTTTGGGTACCGGGAGGGGGTTTTTTATAGCTAAGGGGAAAAAATTCTGGGCCCGGGGTGGTTTGGGGTTTTTTAAAAAAAACTATGGTTAAAGGGGTTTGGGGGAATTTTAAAAAAAGGGGGAAAAGGGAAAAAACGGGGGAAAAAATTTAAAATAAAAAAAGAAAAAAAAATTAAGAGAAAAAAAAATTGGGATTTGGTTGGGGGGGGGCAAATGGTTTTTGAAAAAGGAAAAAAAAAATAAATAATAAAAGGGGGAAAAAAAAAAATTCCAAAAAAAAACTATCACCACACAAAAAAAAAATAGAAAAATAAAATGGGGAGGAAAAAGGAAAAAGGCCCAAAAGAGGGAGGAAAAGGAAGGGGAAGGGAAAAAAGTTGGGGAAAATAAAGGGGGGGGGTCCAGTTTTGGAAGCCGGGATTTCCTCCGCCCGAAATTTTTTTCAATTCCCCAATTGGGTTTTCCCGATATTTTTTAAAAAATTTATATATATATGCCCCTCAGGGATTGAGGCCCCCATACCCCGGGGGCGGGAAAAAATTTTATTTAATTGGGTTGGGCCCTGGCAAAAAGTTGTCAAAAAAGATTCCTTCCCAAAAAATTTAAAAACAGTTCTTTTCCCTTTTTACCAAATATATTGGTTTTTCCGGGGGTTTTTTGGGCCCAAAACTATTCGTAAACTTTTTGAGAAATTCTGGTACCCCTAAAAAAGACGACAGATCGGGGTGGAAAAAAAATAAAACCCCCCCAACTTTTTTTGGGGGAAAGGGGAAAAAAACCCAAAAAAAATAGAGAAGAAATAAATGGAAAAGGGGGAAAAAGGGGGAAAAAAAGAAAAAAGGAAAAGGGAAAAAAAGAAAAAAGGGGGAAAAAGAAATAAAAAGGGGAAATAAAAAAGGGGAAATATTAAAAGGAAAGGGGAAAAAAGGGGGAAACAGACAAAAAATAAAAAGGAAAAGGGAAAAAAAGGGGGGTCAGACGAATACTTGTGAGGGAAAAAAAATGTAAGGGGAAAAAGGGGGAGGAAAGGGGATAAAGGAGGGAGGGAAGGAAGGGGAAAAAGTAAAATGGGTTTTGGGAAAAGGGGGGGGAAGGGGAGGAGACAAGTAGCGAAAAATATAGAAGGGGAAAAGGAAAAAAAAGAAAGAAAAGTGGAAGAGGCAAATGATAAAAAAGAGGGAAGGAAGGAAGGGGAGGGAATAAATGGAGGTGAGGGGAGGAGGGGGGGGGGGAGAGGGGAGGGGGGAAAAACAGAGGTAGGGGGGAAAAAAGGGAAAAAAGGGAAAAAAAAAAAAAAGAGGGGGGGACCCCAAAAATCCCTGACCCCATTCCCTTCCGTAGGTGGGGGGGTGGTCCCCCCCGGGCCCTTTTTATGGGCCCAAACCCAGGGGGTCGGGGGGGGGGGGATTGGGGGAAAGGGGGGGGATTTAAAAGGGGGGGAAGGGGGGCGGGGTGTTTTGGGGGGGGATGGGGGGGGGGGGGGGAAAAGGGGCCCGGGGGAAGACTGGGGGGCAAAATTGCCCCTTTAACCCAACTTTTGACCCCCCCTTCCCTTTTATTTCCCCCCTTTCTCTCCCTTTTCTACTCTCTACTCTCCTTTTCTCTCTCCACTTTTCTCTTCTCTCTCTCTCCCCAAAATTTGCTTTTTTTTTAAATGTAAATTTTGCTATTGAAAATTTTTTCTTCTCTAACCCTTTTCCCTCTTTTCTCTCTCTCTCTTTCCTCTCCCATCCCCTTTTCTCTCTCCCTCTTCTCCCCTCCCCCTCCCCTCTCTCTCATTCCCCTTAGAGGGTTTTTTCCCCTATTTAATTTTTTTTATTCCCGAGGGGAAAGGGGCGGGGAAAGGAAAAGAAGAAGAAGAAAGGAGAGGAGGGAAGGGGGAGAGGGGGAAAAAGAGGACGTGAGATTTTTATAGAAGGGGATAAATTTTTGGGGGAAGGGGGAGGGGACGAGGAGAGAAAAGGGGGGGGGGGGGGGAGGAAGGGGACACAGCGGAAGCCCAGGTCCCCCCTTTCCCCTTTTTTTTCATCGGGGAAAAATTTAAAGGGTTTGTGTCCGACGTGTCAGATCTGTGTCACAGGGGGGGGGAAAAAATTTAAAACCGCCGCCCGACGCTTTACACCGCACAGCGCGCCCCCCACACACACTCCCAATCACGCCCCCGCCCAAATTCCCCAAAAATTTTGAAAACTCGAGAAATGCCAGTGGGTCGCGGCAGTTTTAAAATAAAAGGTTGGGTTTTCTTTGTTTTGGCCCCCGACTAATATTTTTTTAAAATTTTAAATTTTGCGATAAATATTATCCCCCGCATCTGAAAAACCAAAAAAATTTAAGTTCTTTGTTTGTTCACTTTTAAATTTTCTGGAAGACAGGCATTACGGGGGTGGTGGAAACGTTCTTTTAAAAGCCCAATTTTTTTGCAAAAATTTCTCCCCCTCCGAGTAGCAAAAACTTAATAGATTTTTTACATGTAAAATTTTGGGGGGTGAAAAAAATTTGGGGGATGTTTTCCCCTGTTTTCTAAGACAGTTTCTGCGGGCCCCTGGGCCAAAAGCTTGCAAAATACAAAAAGCAATTTCCTTGGAAAAAAAAAGAAAAAAAAAGAATGCCGAAATCGGTTTATTGCTGCGACAATGTAGGTTATAATTGTGGAGGCGACGTGCCGCGGCGGGGAGTGGTGGGCGGGGAGATTGTGGCGGCGAGATTGAATCAAAACATTGCCACTTCACGCGTCGACTCATTGCACTTCTAGGCTTTCTATCTGATTGATACACAATAATAACAGGAAAATATGACTGCCTAGGTATAGATAACTTCTAAACATTCGTTATTGACTATATAATATCATAGAGTAGCATTTACCTCGCCTCCTCAACTATAACCTACTTGGTTATTTGGTTATATACAATGTTTTACAGAATCAGGCTTCTATACAATATACATATAGAAGAAAATCGTTCTTAATATTATACTTGTGTGTTTTAAGTGCAGTGGAATAAGCCCATATTTTTCTTTCAAGTTGACCAACTTTTCACCAAATTGTGAGTTAAAACTGCCAGCGACCACTGGCATTTCGGAGTTGCAGTTCTCTCTAATTCACGTCGGCAAGCACATGTTGGAACTCACTCTTACACCACCCATACACACACACACACACACACACACACACACACACACACACACACACACACACAATTTATTCGTTTTAAGAGCTGCGAAAAACCAACATCATAAAGAACAATTAAAGCAAACTCAAGGTAATCCCAAGGCACACTGGCAGTCTATTAACAAAATTCTTGGCAGAAGTTCAACTACATCAAATAACTTAATTGAATTAAAACCCCCATGTAATAACACTGCAGATAAATTTAATGATAGCTTCTTGCGGTTCGGAGATTCCTTAACCAATAATACATTAGATAACTACTCACATAGACAATATTTATGCATTCCTCCAGCCTTTTCTATGTATCTGACTCCAGTAGAGGCAACGGAGACTGAGAAGTACCTAACAGCCATTAAGTCTGACGCAGCTGGTTGTGACGACATTTCACCTAAACTTTTAAAGCTCACTGCCTCTTCTATTTCTCGTCCATTGACACACATCATAAATATTTCCTTAAAAACTGGTACATTTCCAGATCAATTAAAAAAGGCCAAGGTAATACCATTACATAAATCAGGGAACAAGAATGACATCAAAAACTATCGTCCCATCTCAATCCTTCCTGCTTTTAGCAAAATATTTGAAAAGGCAATTTCTACTCGCCTTATTAACTACTTGGAGGGAAACAGCTTATTATCTGACTCTCAGCATGGCTTCAGATCAAACCGCTCTACAGAAACAGCAATATTACAGTTTGTCAGTGACGTATACCAAAACTTTGAAGGTAAATATTATGTTGCAGGAATATTTATAGCTTTATCAAAAGCCTTTGATTCTTTAGATCACCATATACTTCTCGACAAATTAGAAAACAGGGATAAGAGGTGTGCCTCACCAACTGTTTAACAGCTATCTTAGTAACAGGTCACAAAGTGTTTTTTGTAATTCCAATTATCCTCTTTCAAAATCTATATCTAAGGGTGTACCTCAGGGATCTATTTTAGGGCCTATACTTTTTCTTATATATATATAATGACATAGTCAATGCTAGCTCAAAATTTAAATGTACTATATATGCTGACGATACAAATCTCCTATTAGCTGATAATAACCTGAACTCCTTACATTTTAATTTGCAAATTGAATTGTTGTTGATAAATAAGTGGATACAGGCCAACAAATTATTTCTCAATGTTACAAAAACCAATTATATACAGTTTCAAAATCGTTCAATAAAAAATGTCATGCCCCCAATATTATTAGAAGGTAAACCAATACAACGTGTCTCTCGTACAAAGTTTTTAGGTGTAATTATCGATGAAAATTTAAATTGCAGCCATCATATTAATGAGGTATGTACAAAGCTATCAAAAATATGTGGCATCCTATATAGAGTCCGCCATCAACTAACAACAGAGAGTATGGTCAGTATTTATTACACTTTATGTTACCCTCACCTGATCTACTGTGTCTCCATATGGGGTTGCACATGGCCATCATTTTTGAAAAAATTATTAGTAGCCCAAAATAAGATTATCAGATCTATTCTATTCATAGATAAATTTGATTCAACCATCCGTAATTATTCTCAGTTAAATATATTAAATTTAAAATTCATTAAAATATATTTTGTATTATTGCTTTTTTTTTTAAATATGAATATCTATACAGGTAACACACTTTTCAAAATGTTATTAAACGTTCATAATAACTATGAGTCATAAAATATAAAAGATCTAGTGAGTCCACAAGTTTCGAACACCCTCTATAAAACATAAGTTATGGTAATGTAGGTCCTTAGAATGTGTATTTTTTCCTTCTAAACTAGGATGTACGAACATTAATGTTTAAAATCGCAATCTTATTTCAATTTGTAAAGCGAAAATAAAGTGTTATTTGTTTACTTTGGAATCTTATTTACTGTAGTTGTAAAGTTTGATTGCATAATCTATTCAAAATAATTTCTTAGAAAATAATGTTGCCTGTGTACTGCAAATTTAGATTAGAAATTTCCGTCTGTCAAAGAGTCTTGGCTCGACAGACCATGCCGTTAATAGACATGGTATATATAAGTTTGTTTATATAATTTATAAATGTAACAATAATGGCAATAAATTTACTATTACTATTACTATTACTACTATTACACACACACACACCACACACATACAGATAGACCCACACACACACGAACAGACCCACACACACACACAAACACACACACACACACACACACACACACACACACACCACAGACCCACACACACACACAGACACAAAAACACACAGACAGACCCACACACACACAGACGAACAGACCCACACACAAACACACACCCAGACACAGATAGACCCCCACACATAGAGACAGACAGACCCACACACACACACAGATAAATAGACCCACACACAGACAGACCCACACACCACCCATACACAGACACACACACACCAGACACAGACAGACACAGACAAATAAGACCCACACAAAGACAGAAACACAAACACACACAGACACACAGAGACGGACCCAGACACAGACCCACACACACACAGACAGAGGCACACGCAGACAGACAGACCCACACACATACCTACACACAGACAGACAGACACACACAGACAGACAGACACACACACACACACACACTAGGCAGCCACTTTTCTTCCTCTACAGTCACTCAGTCCCTCACTTTCGGTCTGTTGTCGTATTATCGCCTCCCAGCTTTCTCCTCTCCATGACCTCCTTTTAAATATTACTCCCTTTCCTGTCTCCCTTCCATTAACACACAGACAGACACACGCACACATGTTCCCTCGCCGCCAACAGCTTCTATGGATTTATATTTTTTGCTCCTTTAATCTCAACCTCAATATAGTCATCCTCATCTTTCTTTCTTTCTTTCATTAGTCTGTTCATTTTTTACTCCCTCCCTAAATCTTCCCTTCCCTTCCATCTTTTCTCTTTTTTCTTTTTCTCTCCATACCTTCATTTTTATCGTTGTGTGTAGTACGAGTGTAGGACATTAGACATATTATGGGACATATTCCCCTCAAGACAGTTTTCCCTGTGGACATTTCCTCCCGTATCTACTCATCTTTTAAAACGAATTTGGCAGAAGAAGTGTCAGTAAAACTAACCTATGCTTACCTAACTTAACCTTAGCTATTAACCCCTTCACGCCCAGATCTTTCCTTTGCTATATAAAATCGTCTGTTGTCGAGCCATAAAATTACGAAAAGTGACTTATTTTTCCAATTTTTTTAGTGGACAAGGGTACTAAACAGGTCATATCTATAAATATTGCTTATATTCACTAAAAATTGTCTAATGGTACCCAAATTACAATGGAAATTACGCTCTGGGTCTCAAGCTATTAACAGGAATGGTTTGGGTTAGTGTTTTGGTATCATAACAGTGCTATCAAATACATACAGGGGGGGAAATGTCCACAGGGGACTATGTCAGGGGGAAAATGTCAGGGGGAAGAAAATGTGCAGGGGGGAATAAGACCGGGCCCCCGTAATGCAGTAGATACATAGGTTAAACGAACGTCTATTGAGACACTTAACTTCCTTTACACTATAGCTTCCTGGCTCCCTTCCTCCCTCCCTTCCTTCCTTCCTCCCTTCCTTCCTTCCATTTACCCTGCTTCCTGTTTTCCTCCCTCGTCGCCTATTCAGTTCTTGTCCTTTCATAAAAATCATCTCTCTCTCTCTCTCTCTCTCTCTCTCTACCCGCCAGGGTGGCGCGGTTGGTAGAATCACGGACTGGTGTTGCAGAGTCCCTGCGCTATTTGGTCAGCGGTTCGAGTCCACCAAATTCGTCCTGGTGTGGTGGCGCTTTGTATAGTCAATAACCTTGTAGTTGGTACTGTACTTGCGAAGTGTCTAGATAGGATCAAAGTATCTTATCTTATCTCTCTCTCTCTCTCTCTCTCTTCCATTTCCTTTTAGATGTTATCACTATTTACATTTTTTCTCTTTTCCATTCCCTTTTATGTTCTTATCACAATTGAATTATTATCTCTCTCTCTCTCTCTCTCTCTCTCTCTCTCTCTCTCTCTCTCTCTCTCTCTCTTTCTCTGTGTTTTCCATTCCCTTTTATGTCATTATCACTTCTCTCTCCCTCTCTCCCTCTCTCCTCTCTCTCTCTCTCTCTCTCTCTCTCTCTCTTTTCCATTCCCTTTTACGTCATTATCACTAATTTTTTTCTTCTCTCTCTCTCTGTATCCCGTGGCATGGCAGTGTTAATAATGAGCTGCAGCGGCCGGCCCGTCATGGTACATTAGGCGCCCGCTGACTCAGAGGCCCAAGACGGTATGACACAAAATAGTATAGAACATAAATGATGCAGCTCTTGAAGGCCGATCCATTAGTATACACGAAAGTAAAATTCATGCATAAATAAAGCCACAAATCAATGTTTTCTAAAAACTTTAAAAAAACTAAATATCTCGAGAACGTGACATGTTAGGACTAAACGAACTGTGCCATTGCGTAGATCTCGTCGAACCGGACAAAAAGTATTTATGGCTATTTTCTTTTTAGATCAATAGTTTAGTCGGAAAATGCCAAAAATCAAATGAGGCAAAAATTTTGAGGAATTTTGCAGCCAGAAAAAGTGAAATATTTTGTTTACATATATACGTAAAAATTATCTCAGTAATAATTGTGTATAATGACGATTTAAATACTTATTATTCAATGTAATTTTCCCAGTGATGAATATTAGTGTAGATGGAGTAATGTTTGTATGCATTTATAGGGCGTAAATAAGCTTACAGCGGGAAAAAATTGCTTTGATTGAAAATTCCATTCTATCTTAAGGTCTCATGCTTAGAATGATGCCCATGTTTGCCTGATATTATGGTTAACTATGATAAAATACAACTGAAATTTAGAAGAAGCGTAGTACTCCCTTCTCCTGGCATCAAATATCAGTCAGTAAGTAGCAAGAGGTCAGGATTTTTCACGTCGTAAAAAACAATAGAGTATATATATATATATATATATATATATATATATATATATATATATATATATATAGTGAGTGAGAGGATATCGGTGACTGTGTTCTTTAATGCTTATTGCCACACATGTAGCCATTCCTCTGTTGTTGGTTTTGCCTTTTATATTACGTATGTTCTCTTGTTCTTATCCTAACCTAATTCTGGATGGGTGTGGGGTGATGGGTAATGGGTGAGTGAATGGGTGTGGTGTGATGGGTAATGGTTGAGTGAATGGGTCCGGGGTGATGGGTAATGGGTGAGTGAATGGGTGGGGGTGATGGGTGAGTGAATGGGTGTGGGGTGATGGGTAATGGGTGAGTGAATGGGTGTGGGGTGATGGGTAATGGGTGAGTGAGTGGGTGGGGGAAGATGGGTAACGCGGTGTGGGTAATGGGTGAGTGAATGGGTGGGGGAAGATGGGTAACGCGTGAGTGGAGGAATTCCTTCCCTTCTTTGATTCCTTATTTCTTTCGAATTCCTCGTCAGTTCCTCTTCTGACTCTTCATCCCTCCAATTTCTTCCTTACTCCTTATTCCTCCTTTCCTTCTCTCATATCTCCTTCCTTTCCTCTCTCCCACCTTCCATTATCACCCCATCATCACCAAAAGTAGATGAGATTCCCCCTCTTTTTGCACGGACGACTGTCACAGTTACCCTGCTGCCGCTAGGATCGCTGCCGTCCATGAATTCAAAATGGCGCGCCATGTTAAATCAGCCGAGTGACACCTCTCGGAGAGGCTCTCTGGCATGCCGGAGGAGCTAAGGCAGCACGCGGTGAGGCACGGCCGTGGGTGAGGGCGGTGGCAGAGGCAAACGTCCCGGGCAGCGCGGTGTACCAAACTGACGGCTCGGTCGCCCCTGAAGGCCGGTTCCCATCAGCCCGCTTGTACGGCCGTCTTAAGGCCCCCATCCACGGTACGATTGGTCGTACGATCTGATCCGACAGACCTGATCCGATGGATATCCTACCACCCACTAACGATCCGACCGCACCTCAGGATCAATTCAGTTGGTGATAGAAACGGTGGAGAGCGGTTCCCATGATGGGTCTATGCAACGAGGATCGAATTACTTTTGATGGAATCTGATACCACAACTGAGGAGCGTAAACATCATCCGCGCTCGCACCAAATTTCATAGAGGCAATTATTTTCTTAATATATTTCCGGAACACACTTCTCATATTGTTTTTTTTTTATTTACTTTTTCAACATTAGCCTCACTGTCGCGCACTGTCCCGCTCCTTGAGTTTCTCTACCAATACTTCATAAGCTGCATTTTTCTTATATTTATCCATTTACTTTTTGCTTTTTATTTCCCACAAACATTCAGTTTCTATATCATTGGATGAATTCTGTCCAAAAGTGCTTCTCATTAAGGAAACAATTCATCTTGGTAATCCTCTCGCGACGCTGTCAGTGGCGAAACTGACGGTTGGCCTCACGATCAGCACACTCACGGTGCGATCCGGTCTGAACCGGATGGTCTGTCGGATCTAAAAACCAAACACTGCTTGGTCGCATCCGACCAGCTGTCAGTCGGTCGGACAGACCAAAATCACCCCACTCACGATCCAATCTGGTTGGATCCAACCAGATCTGTCCGATGGTCGTACGACCAGATCGCACCGTGGATGGGGGCCTTTACAACAACACCGCTCAACAATGACGTCACCATCATCACCGCTTGAGTGGTATTTGTGGTAACTGGGCACAGTTGGCAACTCCGCTCGAGCGGACACCGCCGAGCGGGAGAGATGACTTGAATTTAACTTTGTACGGCGGCCGTACAGCGGTACGGTGGTGCGTTTGACTTACTTTGTTGTGACGTCTTTGTTGTTGTACGGCGGCCGTACAAGCGGGAAGGTGGGAACCGGGCTTGAGAGAGGTAGGACGGGCGCGGCGGTGGTCACAGGGTGGGGGGGTGCTGCCCGACCACTGCTCCACCCTGCAGACGGAGCTGCCCGACCACTGCTCCACCCTGCAGACGGAGCTGCCCGACCACTACTCCACCCTGCAGACGGAGCTGCCCGACCACTGCTCCACCCTGCAGACGGAGCTGCCGACCCACTGTTCCACCCTGCAGACGGAGCTGCCCGACCACTGTTCCCCCCCTGCAACGGAGCTCCCCGACCACTGTTCCACCCTGCAGACGTAGCGGGCCCGACCACTGTCCACCCTGCAGACGGACTGCCCGACCACTGTTCCACCCTGCAGACGGAGCTGCCCGACCACTGCCAGGCCGTCTCAATCTATAAGCCTGCGCCGAGATTTATGACGCACGGACTGGTCTGTACGAGCACCGAGATGACAAGTTTACCTACCTAATTATATGTTATCATATAAAAGATATATTGTTATCTTCGGAAATGTTTGTTCTATAATATTATCAAATAAAAACCCGTAAAACACACTAAAGAAATGCCATTATGAACTCTCAGAAATATGCATGAATTTAAACACTCTTCACCATTTATTATTTTTCTCGAAAACATTTTTACATGGAGAACATCATAGAAGCGGAATTTAGTTAGCTTTCCATTGCTATATTTTGTTTTCTGATAAATGATTAGCAGCATGCATAATTAGCGTTAACTAATACATAACATCATGAGAATCGGTAATTTTCCTACCCTAATTATATGTTTTATCAGTATAAAGATATATGTTATCTTCGGAAATGTTTATTCTATAATATTATCAAATAAAAAACCGAAAACAGACTAAAGACATGCCATTATGAGACTCTCAGAAATATGCATGACTTAACTCTTCGCCATTTAATATTTTGCTCAAAACATTTTACATGGAATATCATAGAAGCGGAATTTATTAGCTTTCCTTTGCTATATTCGTTTTCTGATAATGAATTAGAACCATACATAAATTAACGTTACTAACTAAAAGGATCATGAAATCGGGTAATTTTTCCCGATTGATGATGTTATTTATTTAGTTAACGCTAATGTATGTAGGTTCTAATTCATTTATCAAAAACAAAATATATCAATGGAAAGCTAATTAAATATCAGCTTTTATTGATATTCCTCCATGTAAAAATATTTTCGATCAAAATATTAAATGGCAAGAGTTTAAGTTCATGCATTTTCTTGAGTCTCATAATGGCATTTCTTTAGTGTGTTTTTACGGTTTTTTATTTGATAATATATTAGAACAAACATTTCCAAAGATAACAGTATATCTTTTATACTGATAAACATATATTAGATAGGAAATTACCCGATTTCATGATGTTATGTATTTAGCTAACGCTAATTTATGCATGCTGCCAATTCATTTATCAGTAAACGAAATATATCAATGGAAAGCGAATTAAATTCCGCTTCTATTCATATTCTCCATGTAAAATGTTTTTGAGCAAAATATTAAATGGCGAAGAGTTAACAGTGGGTGAAAGGTGGGTGCAATGAGAGCCGTACCGCCCGTACATCCTCACACGCAGAAAGCTCGGCTCCTACTGACTCGCATAGCAGACTCTGCTACTGACGTCACGTCCATCTCGCTCTCCCAGGCGCAGGCTTTTACATACAGACGGCTTTGCCACTGCTCCACCCTGCAGACGGAGCTGCCCGACCACTGCTCCACCCTGCAGACGGAGCTGCCCGACCACTGCTCCACCCTGCAGACGGAGCTGCCCGACCACTGCTCCACCCTGCAGACGGAGCTGCCCGACCACTGCTCCACCCTGCAGACGAGGGTGCCCGACCAGCTCACCTGCAGACGGAGGTGCCCGACCACTGTTCACCCTGCAGACAGAGCTGCCCGACCATGCTCACCCTGCGACGGAGCTGCCCGACCACTGGGCCCACCTGCAGGGGCTGCCCGACCACTCTGCCCACCCTGCAGACGAGCTGCCCGACCACTGCTCCACCCGGCGGACAGAGCTGCCCGACCATTGGGTCCACCGCAGACGAGAGCTGCCCGACCACTGCTCCACCCTGCAGACGGAGCGCCCGACCATGCTTTCCCCCCTGCAGACAGAGCCCGCCCGACCATTGCTCCACCACCTGCGAGGAGGTGCACTATGGCGGTGATCACAGCGGCCCTGGACCACGCCCACCACCCTCGGGAGAGATAGTGGTCGTCCACTGCGACTCCAGGTCTCCCTAACAGGTCTGCAGCAGCCGCGTCGCCGGCGGACAGCGTGTGGGCCAAACGTGCTGCATCCCAGCACTGCAAAGAGGTGGAGGCATTCCTCGCGTCAGGCGGCCTGGCATCCAAGGTCACCGGCACCATCTGTCAGGGCGAATGAGGTCCGCACCGCCATCGGTAGTTACACTGCACACATCGATGTAGTTACATCGGCACACTAGCGCAGCTGCGGACGCATATTCGCCTGATTTGGAAGAGTTTGTGGTCTAGGGATTCACCGCCAATCACGTGTCAGAACTCGTGACGTCACACCAAAGGGTGGAGCCTAACGTGAATCGCCGTGAAGCGGGCCCTGTGCTTTCTCTTCTCTCCTCTCTCTTCAAAAACCTTGAAGGGGTGATAGAGATAGAGGGGAGAGAGAGAGAGAGAGAGAGAGAGAGAGAAGAGAGAGAGAGGAGAGAGAGAGAGAGAGAGAGAGAGGAGAGAGAGAGAGAGAGGAGAGAGAGAGAGAAAAAGGAGAGAAAGAGAGAAGAGAGAGAGAGAGAGAAGAGAGAGGGAGAGAGAGAGAGAGGAGAAAGAGAGAGAGAGAGAGAGAGAGATAGAGAGAGGTAGAGGTTCCTTTCACCCTTCAAAATACTCCCTCCACCCTTCAATACCTCCCCCTCACCCCCTTAAAACTTTTCCCTTCATACCTCCCTAAGCTCCTCACCCTCTCACTGCCTTCAGGTAGTGGAGAGAGAGAGAGAGAGAGAGAAGAGAGAGAGAGGGAGAGCACAGGGGCCCGCTTCACGGCGATTCACGTTAGCTTCCACCCCTTTGTGTGACGTCACGAGTTCTGAGGGCCTCGCTCACGGCGATTCCACGTTAAGCTCCCCCCCTTTTGTGACTCACGAGATCTGACAACCGTGATTGGCGGTAGTCTCTTTTTTTAGAAAGAATTATCTTCCTCTCATTCTCCTTTCCCTCTCTTCTCTTCTCTCTCTCTTCCCCTTCTCTCTCTCTAAGGGTAGGAGGTTTAAGGGGAAATTTAAGGGTTGAAGGGGAGTTTGAAGGGGGAAGGGTTTTAAGGGCGGTAAGGAGGATTCACCCTTTTCCGAGGCCCCGTGATTTCCCAGGGGCCTCGTTCTCCGAGGCCCCCTGGACCCAGGAAGTTTTGGGGGGGGGGGGGGTTTTTTTTTTTTTTTTTTTTTTTTTTTTATTTTTTTTTTTTTTTTAGAGAGGGGGAAAAAATTTTCGAAAAAAAAAAAAAACCCCTTTTGGGTTTCATTACTTCCACCCTTTTTTCCCCCCCTCCCCATTCCCTTCCCTCACCTCACTTCCTCCACCCCTTTTTCCTCCTTTTTTCCCTTCGGTCTCTTTTTTGGGGGTTTCCCCCTCTCCTCCTTTCCCCTTTTCCCTCCCCCTCACCTCTCTCCCCTCCCTCTCTTCTCATACCTAAAAGGGGTAAAAGGGAGGTATAAAGGGGGGGGAAAAAGGTTTAAGGGGGGGTTGGGGGGAGGTAATTGGGGGGGTTAAAGGGAGGGTTTTTAAAGGGGCGGAAAGGGAAAAGGAAGTTCAGGGGCCTTTCCCCGGCGAGGGCCACCGTGATTCATCTCTCAAGGGGGCCCCTCGCTTCTGGGCGTTTCACTTTACCCCTCCAACCCCCCCTTTTGGGCCCCTTTCCACGAGTTGTGACAACTTTTGTTGGGGTTTTTGATTCCCTCAAAACCAAAAACTCTTCCAAATAAAGGGAATAGGGCGTGCAGGGAGACGCGCGCCGCCCACAAAAGGGGACGCCCCTTTGTCTCTCTCGTTCACCTAAAAAGGGCCCAAGCCTCGCCAAAATCCCCTCAAAAACCCTTTCCCAAAACCCTTGGTTTTTTCCTTTAAAAAATTGTCGCAGTTTGTTGCCAGAAAAAATAGATTGACTAATAAAAAAAGGGCCTACTTAACCTTTACCCAATTATAACAAAGTTTGTTAGAGATTTACTTTTAAATTAAACTAAAAAACTGGGCCCTATCTTGTTTTGTCGACTAGAAACAAAACTTTCATTACTTAAAATGAGTTCTGTTTTATTACTGTTTTGGAATCTAAAAACCAAAGGTATGCAGAACATGACAAAAGGCCCAAAAAAAACAGTTTTTACAAGAGCAGAAAGAGGAGGGGAAATGAGGAGGGGGAAATGTGGGAAAAAAAATTAACCCAAAAAAATTTAAGAAACCCCCACAAGAATAAATAATTCCCTATCCCTGCTAAATTTGCAATGACGTGTTCCCCGGAAATGGGAGGTTTTAAATCCCCGGGCTTAAATTCCCCTACTTTTCACCCACTTTTTTCGTTAAATCCTAAATAGCCAAACTGGCCGCGGATTATAACTTTTTAACCCGGGCGGCTTTTTTTGAATTTTTTAAATTTTAAAAAACCCTTTCCCTCACCCTCCGGGAAAAGGGTTTCCACAGGAGGGTTCGTTGCCCCAAACGTCAAACCCAAAAAAGTTTTAACATTATTTTGGGTTCAAAAACCCACAGACGTAAACAAAAAACAGCTCTCGAAACCTTCCCAAAAACCACCCTTTCCCAAATCCCTTTTTTTGTACAAGCCAACACAATTACAAGTGCAAGCCCTTGTGTATCTTTTGAAGTAAAAGGTTCTGGAATAATTTCCAGGTGAATTGAATGAAAGGGGAAAGGTCACATAGATCTTTTTAACTAAAGGCAATGATCATGGTGCAGAAAACTGACAACACCTGTACTTTTTAAATCCATGGTGAAAGCAAGGCAAGTGAGGGGAGTGGGATGCTGATTAAAAAAACACTGAATAAAAGAAAACATTTTGTATTTTCTCTTGCTTTTTTTTACTTTTTCCTTCTATTTAAAAGGGGGTATTATGGGATAATAAGGTGGGGGCATAAAACCACGTAACCACGGTATACAGTGGTCTATGGGTGTGGGAAAAAGGAAAAAATTGGGAACCTTTTTCAAAAAACAATTTTTTTTCCTATTTTTTTTACCCCCTGAAAGGGTTTTCCCTGTTTTTTTTAAACCTTAAAAAAGCCGAAAATTACAACCTTTTTGAGCTAAAAGCCGGGAACCCTTTTTGCCTCTTTGGCCCCTCAAATTTTTAAACCCCGCGACAGTAAAAAAAGCGCCAAATTTTGCCTTCCGCCAGACTTTTTTTCCCCTGAGACTTGTTAAAAAATTGGGATAAAAACAACAAAATTGGGTATCAAATTAAAAGCATTTTTAATATTATTTTGAAAAAAAAAAAAATCCAAGTAAAAATTCAAAAAAAAAAAGACACATCATATCCAAAAAAAAAGCAAAATTTTCTAAAAATTTCTTTAAAAATTTCATAAATTTTAAATCTTGACATCAAAAAATGTGTGACAAAGCCTCTAAAAACTTTTTTCAGGTGGCGGGAAAACTCAAATTGTCTATGTCCGAAGGACATTTTTCACAGCCCTTTTTTTCCAGAGTTTGCTTTTTGGGAAGCTATCAAATGGGGGCTAAAAGGGTTGTATTCCACAGTTTAAAGAAGGTACTTTTTTTGCTGAGAATCTTTTGGTAATGATGTTTTCAAAAATCTTTAAACCCATTTTTAAACCCCCCGCCAGCAATGTCATTCACTACTTTTACATTGCGGGACATATTCCAGGGGCCTTGCTGTAGTCAAAATCCCTTGGCCATGTCGCCCGGGTTGCAAAAAGCCTTCATACTAAATTTCCCCCAAAAAAGGGTGTAAAAGCAGAAATGCTCCCCTGGCCCAAAACTAGATCACCCGGGGTTTCGTCTTGGCTGTAACCTGGGGGAACATAGGTTTCCCCCCGCTGAAGCTATCTGGCTTCTCAGTGGCGTGCAGTTTTGGCCCAGAAAATGCCCTTTGGCTTCTCTTTGTCATGAGTCTGCTACCGAAGGGGGCGAAGGGGCACAACCTCCTGGGTCAGGTACCACTTTTGGTTTTCAAGTTTTTTTTAGCACTTTCCTGAGCAAAACCGGGTCTTTTTCTTGAAATTCATCATGTCCTTCATGAATGCCCGATCATTTTTTCAGGAGCATCTGGGAGCAAGTGTAGATGACATCCACATGGGTGTATAAAACAGGCCCCAGGAAGAGGTTTAGGTTTTCCCGCTTTTACAACGTTTTTTTCAAACGTCTCCGCGCCCCCAGCCCAAAAATGAAATCTTTTTTAGGGAAAACCGGTTTTTTTTGGGGCCCTCCACCCGGGCCGGGGGGAAAAGGCTCCCCGGACGACTCCAGTTTGGGTTTCCCCGGGGGGGGCGTGTCTCCAAAAGGGCGATCAGTGAAGCTCAGCCCTTTTCAAAGGTAGTCCCCTCTAGGGGCTTCTCCGACCTCAAAGGATTTTTCCCTTTCCTCTTTCTTTTTTTTATTCCAAACCAAATTTTTTTCTGATGGACAGGGGTTTTAGGGTTGTCCCTTTTTGGTTTAAAATCTTTTCCAAAAAGTCCTTGAAATGCTTGAAAACCCAAGGGTTCTCTGGACTCTTTACCTTGCCCAAAAAAGATTCTCCCAACACACCAACCAGCACTTCTAGAATGTGGTGTTCCCGCAGGGCCCGGTAGAACACCCCTTTTTGTCAAGCTGTTGCCCCCAAACTTGGCAGCTCCCCGATGTACTCCACGGGTTTCTGGCCGTTGTTTTCAACACAAGGGGGAGTGGGTCCCCTCCAGTAAGCCCCCCTGGGCCCCCAGCAAATCCATGGGGTGCCCCCTGCCCGAACCGTTTTTTGTTTTAGCTGTCTATCACTGGTACTCCCGGGAGCTTGCCTTCAGGATATCAGGTGGTTTTTCCCCCCGAGGGCAAGCACAGCCCGAGTCTCTGACGTGGGGCCCAGGACACTTCCCAGGGCACTCTCCGGGATCTTGCCCCCTCCCGTGGAGAGCAGCATACTTGGGAGGGGGCCTCGCTAAAAAGCTGCCAAAGTACTCCCCGGCTGATTTTGGGGACCTTGTCAGCATCCTGTTCCCCTCGTTTTTTGAGGTTTTAGATGACAAACTTTTTTAGGTCCTCAAACCCGCCTTCAAAGTAGCAGAGACAAGGCTGTCACTTGATTTTTCAGACAATCCCCCGACGATCAGCGGTACCCGGGAGAAAGTCCACACTCCATTAACCCCCCTTGGGGAAAAGTGAAAAGTACAGTGTCTTTTGGGGATGTGAAATCCAGGACGAGGTTGTTTTGGGAATTTCCCCCTCCTCCCGCATTCCCTTCCCCTTTCGGTTGGGTCAGCCCCGGAGACACAAACAGCAGCAGTCCCTTGCTTTTTCGGCAGCTGAAAAATTGTAGAAATTTTTGTGACAAATTCCCTATCTTGTTTCCCCCTTTTCCTGCTTTAGTCTTGCAAACCCTCTCTGCTTGCCCCGCTGGGGGCCGTGACTCAAATATCTTGTCATGACCAGAATGTGGGCCTTTCCCCCTTTGCTTCTGATTCCCTGGGAAAAACCTGATGCCTTGTCCTTCTTCTTTCCCTTTGTTTTCATTTGGTTTTTTCTCTATTTTCCCGGGTGGCACTGAAGCTCCTATGTCGAAAAAGGCTATCAATTCCAGGACAAAGGCACTTTTCCCTTTTTCCCCCCAGGTCACCTGTTTTTTACCTTTAAACCTTGCTAGAAACTCTTTTGGGTTTTTTTTGAAGTGTCATGAAATGCTGGGGCTGGGTTGTACTTGGTCCTGGTCTTGATCCTAGCCATCTGCCCGAAGGGATGAAAAGCCTTTCCCCTTTCTTCATTGGCGAGGTCTTGATGCTTTTGGATTCCCTGTATTTTTTTTTGGGAAAAACCCGGGGATGGAGGGAAATACTGGGAAAGGGCCCGTTGTTGGGGGGTAACTGGGGGGCCACTGATGCTGGATGATGGGGAGCCGATCAGGAAGGTTTCGTAGAAAATCTAGGGGAGGGCGGCGGACGCTTGTCTCTGGGGCTGCCCGGTTTGGGGGTTCGAGATGTCAAATTTTTCGTCCTCGGGGCCCTTGCTTACTGCCCTAGGGGAAATTTTTCTTGGGGAAAATATCTCAGGATTTGGTTTTGCATTTTTTCAACAAAATCTGCCCAAAAAACATAACAGACCATTAGATGGGCATTTCTAAAACCCTGTGAAAATTTTTGGGAAATGAAAAAATTAAATTTTTATTTTGTTTTAATTTTTTTGGGAAAAAAAGTCGGTAAAAATCACATGTAATATTTTTCCCTAAAAGTTTTCTATGTATTTTGATGTTTCAGTCAAACATCTAATTACTTCTTTTAACCCCGCTTATGCCCATTTATTGGTGAAAAAAAAAGGGGGAAAAAAAACATCAAAATGCTCCGAAACTGGCGTTTCCCGGGAAAAAGTGTATAGGGAAAAGAACTTCATGCTTCAGAGGCAAAGGTTTTTCCCGAATTTTGGCTTAAATTTTTGTAATTTTCGGGAAAAATTTTCCAGGTCAAAAAGCATTGGAAACCCTGCAGGAGGGTATAAACCTTTGGGAAAAAAAAAATTTTTTGAACAGGTCTAAAAGGGAAAATAGTACAAGGGGATGGTTTTAAAGGCAGTAAAAGAAGGGGGAAATAGTTTGAAACGTGAGTGGGGAAATACAGTGCCTCTGTTTCCATCCCTGTCCTCTCACCCGGGGCCCCCGCCACTTTGCCTGCTGCCTGTGTTCCCCCCTTGCCCCCCACCACCAGGATTTGCAGGGAGGGAGAGAGGAAGGGCGGGAGGGGGGGAGAGAGTGTGGGAGGGACTTAGGAGAGAGAGCGGGAGAGAGGGGGAAGGAAGTGGTTTTGCTGGGCCTGCAGTGTGTACAAACCCCTTTTTCCTTTTACACCAAATACATGAGTGCCATACATCCCTGCGACCCCCCTGAGGGTTCCAGAGTAAAAAAGAAAGTAACCCGGGGCGCAAACAAGCAACAAAAAACCCCATTAAACGCAAAAAAACACACGTAAATTCCCGACGGCCCAAAAGCACACTTAAACAAGAATCGCCGAAATTTTGTCACTATGCAAGATGGGCCTTCGTCATTTTTGCTGACAAGAAAACCGTCCCCTGACAAGATTCCCCTCATTTTCTTCTGACATGACAAGATTGACTTGTATGAAATTTTTCATGAAATTCGACGTACTCTTGAAAATTTTTATTAATTATAAATTTTTTTTAAATATTAAATATTTTTAATTTAAAATTATTATTATTAATAATTATTTTATATTATAATTAAAATTATAATTATTTAATTTTAAAATTTTAGTTAAATAGGGGTTTAAAAAAAATAAATATATTTTATAATATAAATATAAAATATATAAAAATATATAATATATATAATATATATAATATATTTTATATATAAAAAAATTTTATATAATTATATAATTATATATATTTTTATATAATATTATAAAATTAAAAAATAAAATATATATATAATATATAAAATATATAATATATTAAATAAAATAAAAAAAAATAAAAAAAAAAAATATTAAAAATAAAAAATAAAAAAATTAAAAAAAAAAAAAAAAAAAAAAAAAAAAAGGGAAAAAAAAAAAAATTATTTAAAAATTATATTTTTATAGATATAAAATAAAATCCCCATTTTTAAAATAAATATAATTATTTACTTTATTATTAAAAATTTAAAAATTTTATAATTTAAATTTTATATATAATAAATTTAAACAATTTATTAAAAAAATAAAATTAAATTTTTATAATAATATTAACTAATTTTAAATTTAGATATTATATATATATATATTAATATAATATATAAACTATAATAATATATATTAATATATAAAATAGGGAATATATATTTTATATAAATTTTAAAATTAAAATATTATATATATTATAATAATAATATTATTTATAAAATAGAGGAAAGGGGAGGAGAGAAGGGAGAAAAGAAAGGGAGGGTTGGGAAAGGGGGAAAACTGGGGGAGAGATATGGGGGAAAAAAAATTCTTTGGGGGGGAGAGGGGAGGGGAAGGGGGAAGAAGGGGGAAAATTTAAGAGAGGGGAAAAGAGGGAGGAGAGGGGAGAGGGGGAAGGGAGAAAAGAAACCGGGGGGGAAGGGGGGAAAAGAGAGGAGGAAGGTTAAGGGAACCTTGGGCGTTTTGACCCGGCCCTTGAGGAGTCACGTGGGTTTTTCCCAAAATTTTGAGGTTTTTTTTAAAACTCCCCCAGCCCATTACTTTTACACTGGCTGATACACGAGGGTAAAAAAGCGATTTTGTCGAATTTTAAATTTTATTTTAGGGCAAGACTATTTTTAGATTCGACAAATTAAAATTATATAGCAATTGAACCCAAACATTCCAGGTGAAAATTGACGATAAAAAGTTTAAATTTTTGTGGGGGAAAATAAAAAAATGTTTTAAAACCCCCAACGTGGGAAAACGCGGACCCGGGGGGAAAATTCCCGTAGGGTTTTTAAGTTGAACCCCCGTAGGCTGGCGGGTCCGCGGCCCTTTAAGAGACGACACGCCCCATGCACTGCCTTCATCCTGCTTTTCTGAGGGGAAGTTGGGGATTTATTTGTCACTTGTTTTCATTTTGACTGTTTTTTTACTTCTCCTTTTCTCTTTTTGCCCATGTATAAGGGAAATCATGGCTGTGTTATTTGTACCGGGGGGGACATGTTTGGTTGATAACACAGGTGTTTTTTCTTGTGCAAAGCCTTCACCCCGCTTTTTGCTTGAATGTTTTCCCAAAGGGGGAGGTGGGGGCGGGGTTTTTTCCTGGTTAAAAAAAGGGCCCGACTTGAAAAAATTGGTTTTGGACCCCCCAGGGGTGAAGTTTAGGGCATTTTGTGAAACTCCCTTGTAAAGTCGTTTTCCCCGGGGTCTGTTGGAGTGCCACCCCGCCAAGCCTACAAAACTTTTTAAAAATGAAATTCCCTTTAATTTTAAAACCCCCTTTGCCTCCCTTATTTTTTAAATCAGGGAAAAAATTTTTTTTCGCTTTTTCTTTTAAAAAAACATTCATTAAAATTCACTTGTTTGACATTTTTTAAAACTATTTTTTACCGTGAAAAAAATACATAATTTTTCATTTTTTTACCCAAAAAACATCCCCCCTTTTCCCCCCCGGCCCGGGGGTTTTGACCGACTTTTAGGGTAGGGTTGTAATTAATTTTTTCTTTGCATGCTACTGATTTTTTAAAGAAAAAATTTCACGTCCTGCACTGCCCAAGGGGGGGGGAAAAGGGTATGTGTGGGGGGACTGGGTGGTTTACTTGTACATATGTTTCGAGCCGTCCTTCTACTGCTATTTTTATTTTTTTAAAAATTTTTTTTTTTTGGGGAAAGCCCCTTTAAAAATGAAGTGGGGAAAGGAAATATTTTAGGATGATTTAATTTTTTGTAAATTAATATATTAAATAATTTTAAAATATATAATTTTGATATATATAATTAAATACTATATAGCTGTTGTTTTTGGAGTTAGTTGAAATTTTTTTTTGTTTTCAGGGG
>JACEEZ010022782.1:72637-80137 GCA_016584305.1 Chionoecetes opilio
GAAGAGAGGGAGGGGATGAGGAAAGGAGGGAGAGAAGGAGGAAGGGATGGAGAGAGGAATGGGGTGAGAGAAGGAGGGAGAGAGAGGGAGAGAGAGGGAGAGAGAGGGGGGGTGAGGAAAAGAGGGAGGGAGGGAGAGAGGAAGGGGGTGAGGGAAGGAGGGAGGAAGAAAGGAAGGAGTGGCAATAATTATATCAGTAAGACATAATAAACGTGATATGTATTGCTACTTAAATGCTTTGTTAACAAGATAACTCGCTACAAAGACAGTTGTTTATCGCGTCATTTCGTAAACAAAGCAAATCGTTACGTAGACAATTTATTACCTAAATAATTTGTTATGAAGACAAATCGTTACATTGATATGTAACCTGAATAATTTGTTATCTTGGCAATGTGTAACTTAAATGATTTGTTATTTAGACAATTTGTAACCTAAATGATTTGTTATTTAGACAATTTGTAACCTAAATGATTTGTTATTT
Organism: Chionoecetes opilio; assembly: GCA_016584305.1. Classification (NCBI taxonomy): domain Eukaryota; kingdom Metazoa; phylum Arthropoda; class Malacostraca; order Decapoda; family Majidae; genus Chionoecetes; species Chionoecetes opilio. The sequence goes on from JACEEZ010022782.1 coordinate 73,122, forward strand.
AGACAATTTGTAACCTAAATGATTTGTTATTTAGACAATTTGTAACCTAAATGATTTGTTATTTAGATGTTATGTTACCTAAATTATGTGTTACCTAAATAATTCGCCATCATTCGACTTAATTGTGTCACCATTCGACAGTTTCGTAATCAAATTGTATTCTTTCTCTTATACTCTTTGTACTAAGCAACGAGAATATTAGAGACACACCGATGGGACAAAAACCACTTGCAGTCCAGACGCTTCGTTGCCACACTGAGGTTGTTTTGATAAAGATTATTTAATAATATTAGTGTTGGGAAGGGATCTAAAAAAAACTGTATGTAATTATGAATTTAAAGATTTCACGAATGACCACAGCAAATATAATTACTACGAGTACTCTCTCTCTCTCTCTCTCTCTCTCTCTCTCTCTCTCTCTCTCTCTCTCTCTCTCTCTCTCTCTCTCTCTCTCTCTCTCTCTCCTCTCTCTGTGTGTGTGTCTGTCTCTCTGTCTGTGTGTCTGTTTTTCTCTCTCAACCGTAAGGTGGTTGTGCCTGGTCAGGACCGTAAGAGGAGGAGGAGGAGGTAGAGGAGGAGGAAATAGAGGAGGAGGGAGATAGAGGAGGAGGAGGAGGAGGAGGAGGAGGAGGAGGAGGAGGAGGAGGAGGAGGAGGGTGTGTCTCGTCCATCACAGCCTCAATGGAGCAACTCGAGCATCCCCTAAACAGCTCGGGGAGTTACGCCGCACGACTCTCCCTGTGTCCCGACCCTCTCTGCCCCGACCCTCTCCAATGCCCCGACCCTCTCTGCCCCGACCCTCTCCATCACACGCCATCGAACACCAGACATATATATCACCGCGCCTTAAAGAGCAACACGCCACGCTTACACAACACTCAGTCACACACACACACACACACACACACAGAGCTATTTAAAGACTTACTAAACCCTCGAAACACCCAAACAGACACACACACACACACACACACACACACACACACGCACACGTACACACGCACACGCACACGCACACGCACACGCACACACACACCACACACACACACACACACAGAGCTATTTAAAGACTTACTAAACCCTCGAAACACACAAACAGACACACACACATACACACACACACACACACACACACACACACACACACGCACACACACACACACACACGCACACGCACGCACACACACACACACACACGAGGGTACTCCGTAGTGTAGTGGTTAGCACGCTCGGTTCACAACCGAGAAGTCCCGGGTTCGATCCCCGGGCGGAGCGGAAACAGATGGGTTGTTTCCTTAAAACCCGAGCCCCTGTCCACCCAGCAGTGAATGGGTACCGGGTGTTAGCCGGGGTTTGTGACCTGCTCTCCAGGGTGCTGGCTTCGGCCAACACAAAGCACTAAGGATGAATGATAAAAATGTTGATATGGAGACGGGGCCATACGAGCGTCGCTCTGGCCCTGTAAAATACAATTAGATGAATACAACTAGATGAATACACACACACACACACACCCACACACACACACACACACACACACACACACAACACACACACACACACACACACACACACACACACACACACACACACAGCTATTTAAAGACTTCCCGAACTCCCCAAACAAGCAACAGTCACTTACAAATGTAGTTTAAAGACCCCTTACTCAGGGCCGCTGCCGGAAATATAATTCGGGTTGGACACAAATGTGTGTAAATGATTATGACAATGTGTACATTCATTATTCATTCACGATGTAAGTACTGTACTAAGTGCCAAACACATTCACATAAGGGAACGTGACACACCACATACGTATATCAAGGTGTATCTATGTGTGTATCAAGGTGTATCTATGTGTGTATCAAGGTGTATCTATGTGTGTATCAAGGTGTATCTATGTGTGTACCAAGGTGTATCTATGTATGTATCAAGGTGTATCTATGTATGTATCAAGGTGTATCTATGTGTGTATCAAGGTGTATCTATGTATGTATCAAGGTGTATCTATGTGTGTATCAAGGTGTATCTATGTATGTATCAAGGTGTATCTATGTATGTATCAAGGTGTATCTATGTATGTATCAAGGTGTATCTATGTGTGTACCAAGGTGTATCTATGTGTGTATCAAGGTGTATCTATGTGTGTATTAAGGTGTATCTATGTGTGTACCAAGGTGTATCTATGTGTGTATCAAGGTGTATAATATAGAAAGCAAGTATTCGACATAAGACTCCCTATCTATTTTCGTGCACATGCTGAAATTTCGAGGGAGTCTGTGCCCCCCCCCCCCCCCGGCTGTTCTAAAGCACTACAGTAATATGATGTAGATTTGCCAGCACGTGAAATGTATGAGCTGTGAGAGAAATTAAGTTTTAAAAGTTCAACGGAGAGGAAAGAGTGTGTCTGCCACAAGCAAGCCACTCGCCTGAAGCAAGTTAACCCCTTGAGACCCAGAACGTAATTTCCATTGTCATATGACTACCACTAGACGAATTTTAGTGACTATAAGTAATATTTTATAGATATGACCTGTTTAGTATCCTTGTCCACTAACTTATTTGGTATATTCAGTTACTTTTCGTGATTTTATGGCTCGACAACAGACGATTTTTTATGGTAAAGGAGAAATGTGGTGTGGGTAGGGAAGTGAAGGGGGAGGGTGAGCTGCTACGATTTGAGAGGGTGGGAGGGGGAAGGGAAGTAATTGTCACGTGTTTCTTACGAGAGAGAGAGGGGGGAAGAGAGAGAGAGAGAGAGAGAGAGAGAGAGAGAGAGAGAGAGAGAGAGAGAGAGAGAGAGAGAGAGAGAGAGAGAGAGAGAGAGAGAGAGAGAGAGAGAGAGAGAGAGAGAGAGAGAGAGAGAGAGAGAGAGAGAGAGAGAGAGAGAGAGAGAGAGAGAGAGAGAGAGATATCTGGGCGTGAAGGGGTTTATAGAAAAGTCCAATCGGTATTTGAGAGTGGAGACCGGCCTTGTGGAACCTCGGTCAGAGGAACAAGAATTAGACAATAGAAGACATAAGTGTCACATAACAATTCCATGAAATAGATTAAACCGGTTGAAAAAAAAATGAAAGTATGATATTTCGGACCGATATTTTGCACCATTTTGGAAATTCAGACGAGTAAAAAATAATAGTTTGGACGCCTTAAGACAAAAGCATGACACAAGTGAGAGTTAAAGAGAAAAAAATAGAGAACAAAAGAATAGCAGGCATTCTAGATTGGAAAATATAGAGTTGCGGAATGCTGGTCGATAAAGAGTTGCGGAATGGTGCTCGATCAAAAAGAAGCTTAGGTATTTCAAAACAATGGCATAACAGCGCCGCGTCATCGAAAAGTGGGCAAACAAAAGGCGGGGAGGTGTTCTGGACTGGATACGTGCCTCAGGGAACTCTTAATTGTTGACAAAATCGTGTATAGACTGTCTGTCTGTCTGTCTGTCTGTCTGTCTGTCTGTCTGTCTGTCTGTCTGTCTGTCTGTCTGTCTGTCTGTCTGTCTGTCTGTCTGTCTGTCTGTCTGTCTGTCTGTCTGTCTGTCTGTCTGTCTGTCTCGTACCCTGTGGAGCGGGTACGCGAGAAACCAAACTGTGAGATAGCATTACACGAAGAAATTTAGAGAGGGACGGAATGAGTCTTGAGTCCGAAGAAGTTATGATGGCAAGAAATATAAGAAATATAATATAATTAGACAGGATATCTCCCTTGTGGAACGCCATTGTATAGGTCTTAGGAAACCAAACTGTGAGATTGCATTCCACGAAGCACATTGAAGTTTATTGACAGGAACTACCACGTATAGGTCTCGCGGCCTCTTGTAGCTTCCTTATTTTCTTAGGTTCCTATGTTCTTATGTTAACCCCTTGAGACACAGAACGTAATTTCCATTGTAATTTGGGTGCCATTAGACGATTTTTTAGAGAATACATGCATTATTTTATAGATATGACATGTTTAGTATCCTTGCCGACTAACAAATTTGGTATACTAAGTTACTTTTTGCAATTTTATGGCTCGACAACATACGATTTTTTCTAGCAAAGGAAAATTCTGGGCGTGAAGGGGTTAAGTAATTTAGAGTGAGTGAAGAAGTGAGTCCAGAGTCTGAAAATGTTATGAATGTAAGCAATATAGCTAACTATATTACTATTATATATACTATTACTACTATATTAGAGTGGATGTCTCCCCTGTGGAACGCCATTGTATAGACCTTAGAAAACCAAACCATAAGATAAAATTATTAGAAGGTAGTTAGAGTAAGTGAAGAAGTGAGTTTATGGCTTGAAGAAGTGAGTTTATGGCTTGAAGAAGTGAGTTTATGGCTTGAAGAAGTGAGTTTATGGCTTGAAGAAGTGAGTTTATGGCTTGAAGAAGGTAAGAATGCAAGACATATAACTAGAGAGGATATTTCCCCTGTGGAACGCCATTGTATATATCTTAGGAAACCAGATAAGATAAGATACTTTGATCCTATCTAGACACTTTGCAAATACCAACGACAAGGTTATTGACTATACAAAGCGCCACCACGCCAGGACGAACTTAGGACAGGAACGCCATTGTATATATCTTAGGAAACCAGATAAGATAAGATACTTTGATCCTATCTAGACACTTTGCATGTACCAACGACAAGGTTATTGACTATACAAAGCGCCACCACGCCAGGACGAACTTAGGACAGCTTAGGAAACCAAGCCGTACGATAATAGTAATAACAAAAATTACAAGAAACAAGTACGAGTATTTGAAGAAGTGAGTTTATGTAGCTTAAATATATTATGAATGATAACTTTTTTTTTATATCCATCACAAAGATTTGGCCAAGGGAATAAAAAGTAACGCAAAGTCCGCTGAGTTGGCAGTCCCGATATAGAAAACAGTACAAAAATAAAGAAAGGGGGGTGGCCCAATTTAGTTCGGGAGGTGTCTTGTCACTCCTCTCTTGAAGTAATATATATAGAATGGATACTTCTCCTGTGCACCGCCTGCTGGTGTTAATTAAATGTAGGCTACCTGTATATATTGTCTGTACTTACGTGTTACTGTTCCTTCCTTCCTTCCTTCCTTCCTTCCTTCCTACCTTTCTTCCCTCCTTCCTACCTTACCTCCTTCCTTCCTTCCTTCCTTCCTACCTTCCTTCCTTCCTTCCTTCCTTCCTTCTCCTTCCTTACCTGCGGGAGAGAGAAAAAAGAATGCATGTTAAGATATTGCAATGCCTCGCTATTGAATGACACACACACGCACACACACACACACACACACAACACACACCACACACACACCACACACACACACACACACACACACACACACACACACACACACACACACACACACACACACACACAAAAGTAAAGTAAAGTAATTCAAAGTAAAGCTTGTATCATACTCAGCCTTTCCTTGACTCTATTCTTTGGTAGTGGACAATGGTTGCTTGACAACACACACACACACACACACACACACACACACACACACACACACACAACACACACAATAGAATGGTCCAAAACTATCTAATTCGTCATTTTATTCGATACACAAAGAACGAAAGAATGGAAGAAAAAAAAATCTGGACCCAAAAATAAAATCGAAAAGAATGCAAAGTGTCAGGAATTTGAGATGGAAAGACGTGACTGAGGGGTTCGAGAGAGAGAGAGAGAGAGAGAGAGAGAGAGAGAGAGAGAGAGAGAGAGAGAGAGAGAGAGAGAGAGAGAGAGAGAGAGAGAGAGAGAGAGAGAGAGAGAGAGAGAGAGAGAGAGAGAATGTACCTCGCTCGCTCTAAAAGGGAGAAAATGACAGCAGCTGATTTAAATATTCGTAATAAAGGAATAATTAAAATCAAGTAAAGGGGAGAGAGAGAGAGAGAGAGAGAGAGAGAGAGAGAGAGAGAGAGAGAGAGAGAGAGAGAGAGAGAGAGAGAGAGAGAGAGAGAGAGAGAGAGAGAGAGAGAGTCTTAGTGTTATCACCTTCTATAATAATAACACTGATTTTCTTTTCCTTTAAAAAAATAAAAAGCTGTGCCGGAAGAAAGAAAAAATATATATACTGCGAAGGTCTCTCTCTCTCTCTCTCTCTCTCTCTCTCTCTCTCTCTCTCTCTCTCTCTCTCTCTCTCTCTCTCTCTCTCTCTCACTGTTTCTGTTTGCCTCTGTCTTTCTCTGTCTGTCTATCTATGTCTGTTTTTCTCTGTCTGTCTTTCTCTGTCTGTTTATCTCTGCCTGTCTTTCTCTGTCTATCTATCTCTGTCTATCTATCTATGTCTGTCTTTCTCTGTCTGTCTATCTATGTCTGTTTTTCTCTCTGTCTCTCTATCTCTGCCTGTCTTTCTCTGTCTATCTATGTCTGTCTTTCTCTGTCTGTCTATCTATGTCTGTCTATCTTTTTTTCTTCTCTCGCTCTCTCTTCTCTCTCTCTCTCTTTAACTTTTCCTTCCTTTGGTGCTTCGTGTTGTAGATGAAGAGAAAGTGTGGGTAGGGAAGTGAAGGGGGGGGGTGACCTGCTACGATTTGAGAGGGGGGGAGGGGGAAGGGAAGTAATTGTCACGTGTTTCTTACGAGAGAGAGAGCAGGGAAGAGAGAGAGAGAGAGAGAGAGAGAGAGAGAGAGAGAGAGAGAGAGAGAGAGAGAGAGAGAGAGAGAGAGAGAGAGAGAGAGAGAGAGAGAGAGAGAGAGAGGAGAGAAGAGAGGAGAGAAGAAGAGAAGACAGAAGAAGAAGAAGAAGGAGAGAGAGAGAGAGATAAGAGATAATTTGTTAGTTTTCTCAATGTCTAACCCATACATAATTCCTTAGTTTTTATCAATATTTTACTTATAATTATTGGTTTTTATAATATTTTACTTAGAATTAATGAGTTTTTTCAATATTTTACTTAGAATTAATGAGTTTTTTCAATATTTTACCTAGAATTAATGAGTTTTCAATATTTTACTTAGAATTGATGAGTTTTTCCAATATTTTACTTATAATTGATGAGTTTTTTCAATATTTGACTTAGAATGAATGAGTTTT
>JACEEZ010022782.1:90137-92637 GCA_016584305.1 Chionoecetes opilio
GATTATTGTCTTCTTCTATTGATTATTGTCTTCTTCTATTGATTATTGTCTTCTTCTATTGATTATTGTCTTCTTCTATTGATTATTGTCTTCTTCTATTGATTATTGTCTTCTTCTAGTGTCTATCTTCTCTTATATTGTCTGTTTTTTCTAGTGTTTATTTTTTTATTTCGATGGGTCAGTGTTGTGTCTGCACTTTCGCGGTCTCGGTATCTCTTCTACGCGCTTCCTTTCAGCCGCGAAATCGTGCGAGACGGCGGCGATTCGTGGCGGGTGGCGGGAAAGTGGGTTCATCTGACCGAGACTCGAACCCCCGACCCCTCCATCCCCCTTCCCCCTCCCCCCCTTCCCCCCCTCAATCCCCCCCCCCCCTCCCCCTCCCCGACCCCCAAAGGACCCACCGTAGAGATGAAAATGAAGTGAATTGTTGTGCTAATATTGTCTTGTTCCTCTTAACCAACTCTCTCTCTCTCTCTCTCTCTCTCTCTCTCTCTCTCTCTCTCTCTCTCTCTCTCTCTCTCTCTCTCTCTCTCTCTCCTCTCTCTCTCTGTCGCTCTCGATCTCTCTTTCTCTCTCTCTCTCTCTCCCCTAGCGTCCATCTCTCTACGCCTAATCTTCTCGTCTCTCTAGCCTCCTGGACTTGGCGCGTGAAATCCTATGTTCCTCCTCCCCTCCTCCTCCTCTTCCTTCCTTCTTTCTCCTCCTTCTTCTTTCTCTTTACCGAACCTTTCCTTCTCTCTCCTCCTCTCCTCTCTCTCCTCTCTCTCTCTCTCCTCTTTCTCTCTCTCTCCTCTCTCTCTCTCTCCTCTCTCCTCTCTCCTCTCTCCTCCTCTCTATGTTTTCTGTCATAAAGTAAAAATAAGGGCTAGCGTAGTTAAATTCATCTTAATTTTCAACAAATCTCATTCTTTAGACAAACTTCCTTCCTTCTCGTCTCGTCTCTCTCTCTTCCTCTCTTCTCTCTCTCTCTCTTCTCTCTTCTCTTTCTCTCTCTGTACTCTATCCCCCCCCCTCCCTAGCTTCACAAGTAGCCTATCTTATACATTTTGGACTAAAACTTCTGATTTCTGAATCTCTCTCTTCTCCTCATCTTCTTTCCTTCCTTCCTTCCTTCTTCTCTTCCCTCCTTCCTTCTTTCTTCTTCAATCATGATATAAAAGAACAAACAAAAAACATTATATAAAGTCCATTCCTGTCTCTTCCTCTCTCTCTCTCTCTCTCCCTTCCTCTCTCTCTCGTCTTCTCTCTCTCTCTCTCTCTCTCTCTCTCTCTCTCTCCTCTCTTCTCTCTCTCGTCTCTCCTCTCTCTCTCCTCTCTCTCTCTCTCTGTCTGTCTGTCTGTCTGTCTCTGTCCTTTGTTTTTTCTCTCTTCTCTCTCTCTCTTATCTTATCTTATTCAGAAATATTGTAAGACTCATATTACTATGTTAAAAGAATAGCCATTGTAACAATGGAAATAAAATTCTGATTCTGATTCTCTCTCTATCTCCTCAGTACTTCTTTCCTTCCTTCCTTCCTTCTTTCCTTCCCTTCCTTCCTTCTTTCTTTCTTTCATCATGATATAAAAAGAACCCAAACAAAAAAATTATATAAAAAGCATCAAGTGGATCTCTCTCTCTCTCTCTCTCTCTCTCTCTCTCTCTCTCTCTCTCTCTCTCTCTCTTCTTTTCTCTTCTCTCTCCTTCTGTCCTCCTCTCTCTCTCTCTTTTCTCTCTCTCTCTCTCCTCTCTCTCATTCAATAATAAACCTAGTCTATATTTTCATATTATATTTGTCTTTTACCTGCTCTCCTCTCTCTCTCCTCTCTCTCTCTCTCTCTCTCTCTCTCTCTCCTCTCTCCTCTCTCTCTCTCTCTCTCCCTCCCTCTCCTCTCCTCCCTCCCTCCCTCCCTCCCTCCCTCCCTCCCTCCCTCCCTCCCTCCTCCCTCCTCTCTCTCTATCAATCTTAAAAAAAAAAGCCAGATCCAATATTTTATCAGTGATCGGGTCTTGTTTGGGGCTCAGATTGCAGGCTGAGTAGTAGTGTGCAGGCTTGATGGATGGCCTGCTTGGGGCCTGAGTGACGGCTGCCCTAACCTGCACCGGCGGGGGGGGAGGGGGGGGCAGGGCGGGGATAAAGGGGGGAAGGGGGAGTATTATTGGCAGGGCAGGGTATTATTGGAGGGAAAGGTAGGAGGGAAGGCAGGGGAAAGGTAAGGAAGGGAAGGGGGAGGTAGGGGGAAGGAAAGGGGGAGGAAAGGGGGGAGGCAGGGGGGAAAAGGGAGGGGGAAGGCAGGGGGGGGCAGGGAGGAAAAGAGAGGGGGTGGCAGGGGGGGGGGAGGAAAGGGGGGAGGCAGGGGGTGAGGGAAGGGAAAGGTAGGGAGGGAGAGGGAGGGATTTAGGTAATTTGATGACTGGCAGGGATTGACTCTCTCTCTCTCTCTCTCTCTCTCTCAAATATAGACTAATAACGAATCTTAACTCATAATTTAGTTAGTTACAATTTTTCTTCCTTCCTTCCTT
>JACEEZ010022782.1:97637-100137 GCA_016584305.1 Chionoecetes opilio
ATCTCCTCTATTGGTAACTCCTCCTCCTCCTCCTCCTCCTCCTCCTCTTCCTCCGGGTCACTGCTGCAGGGGGCATTGAAGTGCACGGCGTCCTACTTGGAAAGTGCACTACCGCAGTGGATTGAAACGGAGCTGGGGCCTGATTGACTGCTGCCTCCCAAGAAAGCCGCAGGCAAGGCTGCCGCACCACCCTGAACTTCCACACTGAGCCTACACCAACACTACATTAGACCTCATAACACACACAGATAGCCCCGAGTTAACGGTTACACTACTACTCTCGACCTGTGACGGGCTGTGGTTCAGTTAGGGTCCTGACAGTTAGTGACCACCATCGGGATTTAAGGTACCAGGGGTCACTGCTGCAGGAGGCATTGAAGTGTACGGCGTCCTACATGGAAAGTACACAATCCGCAATGGATTGAACGGAGCTGGGGCCGATTGACTGCTGCCTCCCAAGAAAGCGCCAGGCAAGGCTGCCGCACCACCCTTGAACCTCCACACTGTGTTTCACACCATTACAAAACACGCATAACATGACCAATCTATCAAGCACTAAAACCTACCCCACAAACTAGTAGTAGTTAGCATAGATTACAGCTTTCAACTTTCCTCACAAATTCCATGCAGTTTTTCTATATTGCATGGTATCACTTCTTTTCGGCCAGCTTCGGCTGGAGGGATGGGTGGGTGAGGAGGAGCCTTCTACTTCCTATCCTTTCTCTCTTATTATCTAGTTAGTGTAGTATAGTTAAAGCAAACAGTCTTGTAAGGACCTATCGGTCTGTTGCTGTTTGTGTTTCCTTTGTATTCCTTTGTATTCCTCCTCCTCCTCCTCCTCCTGTCATCCCTACACGCCCCTTCCTCTTGAGTTACGTCTGCCCAGTAGCGTCCAGATAGTGAGAGAGAGAGAGAGAGAGAGAGAGAGAGAGAGAGAGAGAGAGAGAGAGAGAGAGAGAGAGAGAGAGAGAGAGAGAGAGAGAGAGAGAGAGAGAGAGAGAGAGAGAGATTTCCTTTACCCTTTTATTTATTTACGTGCATTGTGCTAAGTGTGTGTGTGTGTGTGTGTGTGTGTGTGTGTGTGAAATCTGAGCATTGTTATAAGCATAGAAAATCTTAAACACACACACACACACACACACACACACACACACACACACACACACACACACACACACACACACACACACACACACACACACACACACTCACACACACACTACACACACACACACATACACACACACACACACACACACACAAACACACACACACAAAGACAAACACACACACACACATCCAATTAAAACTCAAATAGCCCATCTTTCCCGTTTCCTTATCGTTTGTGGGGGTGTAACTGCTCTATCACGCCCTCATCTAGTCCCGCAGCCCCACAGCCCCACCTCCTTTGAACCCCTTAAGAGACCCAAACACCCTGAGGTAGTGGCGTGACTGGCCGGGTTAGGGCGCGGAGAGAGGCGGGGCGGGCAAGAAATACACACCAATTGTTAGCAACCTTGACAAGATGAATGGGTAGCTTGGGTTAGTAGAAATGGTGTTTGTTAGAAGTTAGTAGGTTAGTTAGTTGTTAGTAGGTTAGTTAGTTGTTAGTTTTGGGTTAGTAGAAGGGGTGTTTGTTAGAAGTTAGTAGGTTAGTAGAAGTTGTTAGTCTCGGGTTAGTAGAAGTGGTGTTTGTTAGAAGTTATAGTAGGTTAGTTAGTTGTTAGTTTCGGGTTAGTAGAAGTGGTGGTTGTTTTGGTAGTGGTGGTGGTAGCTAATAACACACACACACACACACACACACCCCCAACCCCCACAAAACCACACACACCCCACACACACACCAACCACCCACACACACACCCCCCCCCACCCCACAACATACAAAACCCACCCCACACACCAACACCCCCACACACACCCACACACACACACACACCCCCACCCACACACACACACCTACACACACATACCAAAAAGGATACTTAAAACACATAAAACATGAAAAAAAATCAAGTTCAGTTACATTCCCAAATATTACTACTTCCATGTATGTGTGTGTGTGTGTGTGTGTGTTGCGTGTGTGTGTGTGGGTGTGGGTGTGTGGGAGAGGCTAACATACATACATACCCTAACCAGCAGACAGCCCACGTATCGCATAACAGTTGAAGACCTTGACGGGCCATAATTACCTCCAGCCAGCAATGCCAAGACCTCCGTGTTTTTTAATTTTTTATTCTCTCGAAGGGGGAACGAAGGTAAAGGCGAGAGATCAAATTATTCATCCAAATATCACTTCACTTTTGCTTTCAAGGACGAAGTGAATTGACAAGACACATAAAGTGGATAGAGATATGAAGACAGAATGAGATGTGAACTGATTAAGCCCTTGAGACCCAGAACGTAATTTGCATTGTAATTTGGGTACCATTAGATGATTTTTAGTGACTATAAGCAATGTTTTATAGATATGACCTTTTAGTATCCTTGTCCACTAACT
>JACEEZ010022782.1:115137-117189 GCA_016584305.1 Chionoecetes opilio
TTTGTATAATAATAGTAATATAATGATAGTTTGTATAATTTTCATAACTATTTAACCCCTTCACACCCAGATCTTTCCTATGCTATAAAGAAATGTCTGTTGTCGAGCCATAAAATTACAAAACGTAACTGAATATACCAAATTAGTTAGTGGACAAGGATACTAAACAGGTCATATCTATAAAAACATTGCTTATATTAATTAAAAATCATCTAATGGTACCCAAATTACAATGGAAATTACGTTCTGGGCCTCAAGGGGTTAAATGATTAATATTTTGGAATGATATAAAAACGGAGGAAGAGGAGGAGGAGAAGGAAGGAGGAACTAGAAAGAGGAAGAGGAGGAGGACGAGGAGGAGGAAGGAAGAACTACAAAGAGGAAGAGGAGGAGGAAAGGAGTAATGGTAACCTAGAAGGAGGAGGAAAAAGAAAACACTGTAATGATGATGACATTTTGCACGCATGAACATTTTGCGAAAGGAGAGAAAGTTATGAGAAAAATTATGTAGCGTGTGAATAAGTTACCGCAAATTTCCCATCGTGTGCATTATTAACATGTTCATATAGACTGTTAAAGAAAGTGGCATTAACCCCTTGAGACCCAGAACGTAATTTCTATTGTAATTTGGGTACCATTAGACGACTTTTAGTGAATATATGCGATGTTTTGAGACCCAGAACGTAATTTCCATTGTAATTTGGATACCATTAGACGATTTTTAGTGACTATAAGCAATGTTTTGAGGCCCAGAACGTAATTTCCATTGTAATTTGGGTACCATTAGACGATTTTTAGTGAATATATACGATGTTTTATAGATATGACCTGTTTAGTATCCTTGTCCACTAACTATTTTGGTATATTCAGTTAGCCTTCGTAATTATATGGCTCGACAACAGACAATTTTTTATAGCAAAGGAAAAATCTGGGGTTAATATTTCCATATATACTGTTAACAAAAAGTTGATATTATTAAAATTTTCATATATACTGTTATAAAAAATATGTATTATTAAAATTTTCATATATACCGAAAAAAAAATCCTATATGACACCCATTACCTAATTCTTCTTATACATATTTTTTTTGGCAATATTAATAAAAAAAAACATTAAATTTTTACATTAGACAATTTTGTTTAAGAAAAAAAAAAAATCTTAAGCTTGGTATCTGAGGCGTTAAAATTACGATAGGAATTTTAGGATATAAATTAATAGATATTTTTTGACGATATAGTAATTCTTGCGTAAAATTATTATAGTTTTTTTTCTTTTCTTGTGTTTTATTATCACGCGGTTTTAGATTTAGCAAAAAAAAGGAAAAAAAACCAACAACGAGATGGAAAGTTATATATGTCTTTTGGTGGACACGGTTTGTAATCTCACGTATTCTTCCTCCTCCTCCTCCTCCTTCCTTCCTTCCTCCTCCTCCTCCTCCTCCTCCTCCTCCTCCTCCTCCTCCTCCTCCTCTCCTCCTCTCCTCCTCCTCCTCCTCCTCCTCCTCCTCCCTCCTCCTCCTCCTTCTCCTCCTCCTCCTCCTCCTCCTCCTCCTCCTCCTCCTCCTTTCTCTCTTCCTTCATCTCATGGAAACCACAGAAAAAAATACGATGGTTTTATGGCATCATTTGGCGGAAGAATACTAATAACAGATTAAAAACTGTGATCATGTGTGTGTGTGTGTGTGTGTGTGTGTGTGTGTGTGTGTGAAATAGCCTTTACCTCTATGAATTAATGTACTGTTTTCCTCCTCCTTTTCTTTCCTCTTCCTCCTTTCCTCCTCCTCTCCTCCTCCTCCTCCTCCTCCTCCTCCTCCTCTTCCTCCTCCTCCTCCTCCTCCTCTCCTCCTCCTCCTCCTCCTCCTCCTCCTCCTCCTCCTCCTCCAGTGCTCCTCTTCTCCTTCCACTCAAAACCGTTTATTATTCCTGTCTCAGTTTTTTGCTAATATCTTCACTTTCACTTCTTAGCTCATATCTTTCTGCTCTCTCTCCTCTCTCCTCTCTCCTTCTCCTCTCTCTCTCTCCTCCCTCTCTCCTCTCCTCTCTCTCTCTC
>JACEEZ010022783.1:0-25793 GCA_016584305.1 Chionoecetes opilio
CCCCGGGGGAAAAAAAACCCCCCAGCCTCATGCACCCGGACAGGGGGCGGTATCCCCAAGGTGTACCCATGGACACTCGAATTTGTTGCAGGGGCTCAATTGCTTTTCCCCGTATCACGCGGGTCCCCAACCCAGTTTTTCAAAAAAGGGAACAAGAAAGTTTTTTCCCCCATGAATTTGTGAAAAAATTTTCGGTTTTATGAATACTGTTTTTAGAATAGTGTTACCGTCCACCATTTGGGGTTTTAAAAAAATTTATCCCATTTTTTAAAGGTTGATAAACTAAGGGCAAAAGGCGGCTTTTTCATTGTTTTGAACCTTGGAAAGAAAAGTGATGATGACCGCATTAAAAAGGTCATGTTTACAAAACGATTTTACCTCTTTTTGAATATTTTCGCTGGTATGTGAGAGATTTACAGGCCTTTTTATGTTTCCTTATGAATTCCAAAGGTATTACATGGGAGGCGGAAACAAAATTGTTTGCTGGAAAAGCGGGTTTGGGGAAAACCCCCGTCCCAAATTTGGGGGCCGCATTCGTGATCCCCCTCTTTTATTACCCCAGGAAAGGCTTAATAATGGGTTGCATGCGGGAAGGTTTGTGTATCTTGCCCCCAAATTCCCCTTTTTAAATGCATTAAAAGTTTTGTAGGAATGCCCTGAAAAATGTTCACAAGTGACTGCCCATTCCAAAGTTTTATAAAAATTAATATTATATTTTATTTTAATTATTTTTAAATAATTAAATTATTATAATTAAAATTTAAAATTAATTTATAATAAAATATAATTTAAATATTTTAATTTTTTTGAAATTAATTTTTAAAAATTTCCTTCAAAAACGGGAATTCCTTTTTTTGGAAGTTTCCAAAACCGCAAAACTTTTTATTGAAAGTTAAAAAAAAAATTACAAAAGGTATTTATAAAAAATTATATATAATATATATATAATATTAATTATTATTTATATATATATATATATATAAAATTTATATATTTTTATATTATTATATATTTTATATATATATATATATATAATATATAATTTTATATATTTTTATATATAAAAATTTTTAAATTTGTAGATAGAAATCATATGCTACATACATACTATACCGTAAATCTAAAACTCAAAGAGAGAGAGGGGAAAAGGGAGAGAGGGGGGGGAAAAAAGGGAGAGAGAGAGAGGGAGAGAGGGGAAGGGGAGAGGGAGAGAGAGAAGAGAGGGGAAAAAGGAGAGAGAAGGGGGGGTTTTCCAAATTAATTCTCCTTCTCTTCAAATGATATTTACGGCCCAGGAGGTCATGCCTACGGGCCCTTCCAAATGTAAAAAAAAACAAAAACACCCAATATACTAAGAGAGAGTGGGAAATTATTTTTTTTCTTTCCTCTCGGAAAAGAAGCAGGCATTCTTTTGCTTACCTCCCTCACACCCTCCCCTTTCCCTTTCCCCTCGCTCTTCGCGCCGACCCCCCCTGGGCAGCAGCCATCACGTGCCGGGGCCGGGGACCCCCCCAAAACATTTCACTACGTTTGGTGTATCTCACATGAATAACAAAAGTGTGAGGGGGAGAGGTTTATCAGTACAACAGTCAGGCTTTACTCAAATTTCGTTAATATCTTCATTTCACAACTAACACGAAAAATTTTTCGGGGTTTGGGGAATGAGGCGTAGGATGATCCCATCTAAAGTGTACTCACGGTTTATCTCACCCTGAAGTGAAGGCCCCCCGAAAAAACCCCTGGCCAAAAAGGGAGGAGGGGTGTACCATCAGCGTGTGCGAAAAAAGAAAAACCCGAGCTGAACTCTGTACGACTGGACAAACAAATGTTTTTGCTGCTTCGCTCCTCGTGAGTACACAGTCCCCCTTTTCACGAGTACTGGGAAGGTTCATGAGTCTAGTGCGGATGGAGGATCTCTCCCCAAATTTTTGAAATCTGCCGACTGTGGTCGTGTATCACAAAAGATCTTTATATATATTTTTTTTTTTCTTATTTTCTCACGATCATTTGTTTCCTTGGCCTAGTTCCACTCCCTCCTTTACCATTCTATCCATGCACGGACCACCTGAGCTAGCAAGTAAACCCATGTTTTCACATTATGTTTGCATGTAAGTGTTTTTTTTTCTTCCCGGGAGGCAGGGGCCAGTACAAGACATGTTATATATTTGTTCATGGACGAGTTTTAGTGGAGTGATGTCGGTGGGTTTATGGGGGGGAAAGGGCAATTCTTATTCAGGGGAAATTTTTTCATATCATGGGGAGTTTTAGAGTTCAATGATGTAAAAACATGAACATACCAATATATGGACTTAATATTACGGGTAATTGACGTGGTATGTCACAACTAGGGTTAAGGGGAAAAAAAGTGAAAATCCCGAATGGATGACAAATCAAGCAAAAAAAAAAACAATTGTTTAAAAATGAAGTTCATAAGACAAACCCCGATAATAATTCCCCCCACTGGGCCCAGCTGGCCCAGCACGGGTACTCGTCTGCTGTCTAGGATGTGTACTCTACCCCTTAATGCTGTGGGTTGTTTTGGCTGTGGTGTGAAGTTGTTGGGCATGTCTACTTTACACCCCGGGGGTTATTGTGCAGTGGCCCGACAACATAGTACTCCACGTGTACTTATCTCACCTGTACATAAATCCACCCGCACCACAAAATGTTTCCTTGAGCCCTCACCTGGGGTTATTCATCTAACATGGCCAGTGAGTCGATCCCCTACCTGTTGGGACTCCCCAAAACAAAAAAAAAAGCTTGTTATGGAAAAATTTAAATGTTTATAATTTATATAAAAATTTTCAATAAAAAAAAAAAAATTAAAAAATATATAAAAACTACCATAATTACTTTAAAAAAAAGATATAAAAAAAAAAATTCCCCTTTAAAATTTATTAATTTTTTTAAATTAACCCTTTAAATTTTAAATTGCACGCTTGGTGAATCCCCCCAAAGCAAAATTACTACTGTGTTTTGAAAACAAAAAGGGCTCGTTCTTTGGGGGGGGGATAAAGTTCAGGTGCGATAAGCCCCCAAGCCATTTTCGCAGCCCGCACCAGAAACAGCCGTGAATGACAGCCACCTTCAAAACAGGTAAAAAAACGGGAAAAAGTGGGGTTTCCCCACCCTTGGACCCACCGGAGTCCCCCCAAAACGGGGAGGGGGGGGGGTTTGTCTTTAAACCTAAGCAAACCCGTTTTTTTTTTTCCCAAAAAGGGAAAAAATTTTTTTTTTTTTTAAATTTTTTTGAAAATTAATTAAAATTTTCCCCCCCCCCGATTGCAAAATTTCCCACTTTTCCCAAATCAAGGTTTTTGGGGTCCATCCCCCCCCGGGGGTAACTTTGGAACGCTGTTAGCGTAGGACTAGTACTTATTATGAACCAAAAAAGAGAACAAATGTCTCCTCTGTTTCCATTAATTAAATGCAAGTGTGACTGTATGTTAGTCGATAACGTGAGTGGACTAATTATATTGGATAGTTGGACTCGGTGGGCGATTTTTTTTTTTCTGAGAGATTAAACAAACCCAGATTCGTAGGGGCGCCAAAAACGCAGTCTTTAAAAAAATATTTTCAGATGCTTCATAATCTGCAGTAGACGCGTATACATTTCATATTTGCCCAAACAGAATATTGGCTAATACCGCTTAATTGTCTTAGCATGGGCATTTGCATAGTATCGTAAATATCATTAGACTCAAGTGTTGGACATGGGTCCTGGGTGTCTAAGCATTTCAATACTATGTCTCGTTAGTTTATAGACAAACTTAAGATAATCCCCCGGAAAATGTTTAGAAAACGGAAATGCCTGCTAAAGACACGGTTAGTCTTAGGTTAGACGAAGTCCACGTTTAAAGAATCGGCCTCTGGCCTCTGAGGAATTATCTTCTAAACAAAACAAACAATAAAGATGATAATATTATATAATTGAAAAGCACTAGAAGTGCTTAAAACTCAAACAAAATGACTTTTTGAAGTTATACTTGCATCATATTCTATATCCTTTTTTTTACGGACAACCAATTATATTCTTTACTTGTGCAGCATGTCCTGGCACGGCTGTGTTCCGTGCTGATGGGCCAGTGTGTGCACAAGTGTAAGCGCGGGGAGGGAAGTGCCGGAAAAAAAACTGTGCCTCTACAACGACTGCACATGCTGCTTGCCTCCACGTAAGTTTTTGTCTTTTTGTTGCTCTTGTTGCTGTATTGTTCGAGATGAATTCAAGAGTCTGCTTACATGGGTAGACTGTCGATGTGATGGCAATTCTATCATAAATTGAAGACAATATATGAGTACAAGGTTGTCTATATCTGACATGCCAAGCTGCGCCATGCTCACACAACACGTTTTCAAGAAACAACTTTAAAACATTTCATATGCTCAGTAAAGGAATGATACAAAAACACTGAATACTTGGTGCGGAGGAGAGTTTCTGGTGAAGAGGTGAGTTGAGTGTGAAACACCAAGGATGTTACTCGAGTGGTGTCTATCTCAGGGTAAAGAATCTAACAGATAGCGGACTATTCACCCTCTCGCGCACAAAAAGGTGTATAAGTTTCATTTCAATTGCGACAAGTCTGGGGCGAAACGTAAAGGCGCGCGGCGAAATATTTTGACATTTTTTCAAATGTTCATACGAATGTTTTTTCTTGGAAATTTTTAAATAATTGGCTTTGTAAGTATTGTCTTCAACGTCAGGACAAAAAAGCAAAGGCTTTGCGACCTTCCGTCATTTCCGATTAAACCATTATTAAAAAAAATACGGTAAATGTTGCTAGACTCCTACCTCTAAACAAGTTGAACAACAGACCTTTTACGTTATTCAACTAATACCATTAAAAAGCGGGAGGTACGAGCTTTTTTCAAACGCTACATTAGGAGTTTTATATCACCAGTAGCTTTTGAGTGAAGATTCATAAAACCGAATTCATACAGTAAAATATATCCTGCTGGGAAGGGACAGACCGGAACGTTCCTCACCCAGCCTCTCTCACAAAACAGCAGGGTTGAAAATGGATCTATTGGTAGCCTTCCAGGACTGCTTGACTCCTACCAAATTTTGACACTATTCTATGAAAATGTTATTTCTTGCACAATTTTCAAAGCTTGACGCGTTCACATCAATAATTTCGTGTCAACTATTACGTGTGTGACGCCTAATCACGTTTCAATACGCGAGAGCGGTTCATAGCCACAGTAGTTTTCACCGTTAGAGTGCCTATTATAAGGTGGGAGAAATGAACAAATAAAGGACTCACTTTAACAGGTATGTACTTGCATTGTACATCAAATGTAGCAGGACGTACAGTGACATTTGTGCTCACTTTCCTCTCACAAGATGATAAAGATATGACCAAGTCAGATTTTTCTAGGTATGTTTAGTATAATTAATTTTCCAGGTCTACTACATGGCAAGCCTCATGCTACGTGCACGGACATGGGAAGGTCACTGTGCCAAAGACATGACCCGAGAGAAAAAAACCGCGACTGGGCACTGTGCAAAGTTGAACTGACTGCAATGCCGCTACACCCATGAGTTTCTCCTTCGAACAAAAATGTTCAACTTTTACTATTTATTATACAGGAAATGGCAATAAGCGGACTTTTTATTGTTTATTTTTCTTCTACCCTAAGCTGGATCCATGATAAATCTTCTTTTTTTAAAACGTTTGAGATAATTGCCTGCTTGTCGCTACATATTGAACACATGAAATAGAAAGCACTCACGTGCTGAACCCTCAGGCAAAGAACATCTACTACTACTACTACAACTTCCACTACTAGTACTATTATTAAATGTACGCAGGCTACTCACTACCCAATGTTTAACCCTTTTACTAAGAACTTGTGTTGTACAGGTAACGGGATCTACCCAGTAAGATACAGGTCTCGAAAGTGTAGGGGTGATTGCACAAGTGAGGGACCTCCTGATGGGCAGATAAGGTTACTGCCCAGAGGTATATACATTCAATATGGTAGTTAATTGCAAGTGGTCGAGCCGAGCGCTTTAAGGAAGGTAGCTGATTTAAGTAACGTTAAAGTATTTGTAAAGTAAGTAAAGTAAGTGCCAAGAATCGAGGTGAGACAATACTAGAGTGATAAATATATATTGATTAAATAATATATAATATATATATATAAAGCGGTAGTGACTATTATATATATATTATATTATATTAATATATATAGTATATAATCATTTATATATAGTATTATATAGATATAATATATATATATGTAATATAATATATACACTTATAAGGTTATGTTATAATATAAAGTTTCACAGGTACAAGACAAACGGACAAGAAAGTTTAAAATGCTAATAGACAGGGCCCGAACAGTAATATCTGACAAGTAATCACTCACTCACAGGTGAGTGCGTACCACTCGCACTTAATGAAGTCTAAGCTTAGGAGCGCCTGGACTGGCGTCGCCTCCTCTTCTGCTTTCCGGCCCCGTCGGCGAGTTATAAAGGAAAGGACTTTCCATTCTTGCAACAGATGTGTATCAGGAAGTGCTGAGTCGCAGTGGGATGAGACAGTCACACGTATGTTCGCCTGTTCACCACAACGCTGACGAAAAACACACCTGTGTGCGCAGTTGCTTATTCAAACTAAGATAAGTGGCAATAACCACAGGCACACACAAAACACTGACTATGCATTAATCAAGAATGTTAACAGCAGCAGCGAAACCAACCACCATTATGTCCATGTCAACACTATTACGAGGTGGTGTAGTCCGAGCAACACAATAACAGCTGTGTTGCTGAAACAGGCAGGACCACAAGTTACAAATAACACCATCCAACATGACTACATGATGCAATATATGTTTCATCCTACCACATACTACATATAATAATCCAGGCACCATAACACCAATACAATAATACATAACATTACAAACTACTATTACCTACTACTGCTACTTCTACCACCACCTACTGTCTATATTTACTCTACACTACTACTACTAAAACTGCTGCTACTACTTCTAAACAACAGTACAATATAAGAAAAACACACGCGGCATGTATATCACATCTGCAACTATGCAAACGTCACATTTGACTTTTAGAAGGTTTTAAAAGCTGCTGAAAAAGTTTGCTCCTGCCATTCTAGTGTCAATCTATTTTATCAAAAAAATCGTTAATCTCACTCTGCGAACGAGAGCAGTTTTAGACAAAATCTTATCATTTATTTTCACTATCATCCATTGCTGGAATATGTGATTCAACCAGAGCACGGAATAATGACTGGTTACCGCTATTAAGCTTGACACAAATAGCAGCAGCATCTTGGAGCCAATCGGGTCGCTGGCCAAGGTTTATCCCGTGACTTTCTTCGACCCACACACAAACCAAAAAAAACTTTATTTGCTGCAGGTTTTTGTCCGGGGACTGTTGAGTTTGGTGAGATGCCTCTAAACACTCTAATGAAAATATACATCGATATTTTGTAGATGTTTTATTTATTTTGCTAATGCTAAATACAAGCCAAAAACCTGCCGGACACACAACACAAAGCACCCCAATACCCCATATTGTCGCCCACTTACGAAGTAAATAATGATGCATCCGAATATCAACGTGAGGGATATAGATATGGCACGATAAGTAAGGAGGTAAAGATGAGGATGACTGTGGCAGAAGTTTATGAGGGACATCGTGAGGGTTGCATACTACTGTACAAGAGTACTGCCAACAGTTATCCCTGTCCTGTCGCCTTACCTTTTATACCATCCCTATATTTCACACGGTGATAATTAGGAGTATTTATTTTCAATAGGTGTTTGCATATAACTCAGTACACGCATTTGTCTACTAAACTGTACTAATAAGAAGTGATATGGAAAGCTCTGTTGATGGAAATGGTTGTCTCTGCTTTCCGTAGAAGTAAACCTGGATCCCGAGTGTAAGGCAGGGGAGGACTGTGCAAAAACAACTTGTACTGACGGCAAGGTGGCTGAAAAGCTTTTGCAGACAAAGGAACTGCCTGCTGACTGCGTGTCCTAATTGTGAGTACACTTGATAGCTATTTTAAGCAACATCAGAAAATACAAAATATCAGCAAGGTTTAATTAGCAATTTTTTTTTTAAATTGCTGTATTATGCCAAAACTTCACACCTGTTCATAAGTAGCTTTTAGTATTGTTCTTTACTTGACATATAGAGTGTGTAAAAAATGGATAACCCCACACTGACTGCAGCACAGAAGGTCACCTTGCCCACAGTGTACTGGAGCCGGGGGGTGGCGGCCTCATCCAAACGGACAACAACACAATTAAGAATGATAGAATGGTATTACAATTAAGAATATCAATAGAAATGGTAGAAACTTGTTATCTCTACGTTCAGCATGTGTGCCCATAAACAACGATTCCTTCCTGCCCCACCTCAGCCACCTGCAGACACACGTCCCCTCTTGCACGCTGAAGGCGGCCACTGCATCGAAGACTTGCAAGGGAGGGGGAGCATGTGCTGCCCTATGTGACAGCCACAACGACTGCAGGCTGCATTCCTCACCGTAAGTGAGATGAGAGAGAGAGAGAGCGAGAGTAGCACGATGAGAGACGGAGAAGAGAAGAGAGAGATAGTGAGAGAGAAGGAGAGAGAGAGACCGATTGAGAGAGACGAGAGAAGAGAGATCGAGATCGAGAGAGAGAGAGAGAGAGAGAGAGAGATGAGTCGAGCGAGACGAGAGGAGAGAGAGAGAGGAGAGAGAGAGAGAGAGAGAGAGAGAGGAGAGAGCGAGAGAGGAGAAAAGAGCGTGTGTGTGTCATGAATAATAATAATGAAATAACTATATAAAACAAACCAGTGGTAGGATTGGGATCACACAACGCACTAACCTCGCACATCGGAGTGGTGGAAGTGAAGGCCCTACCTCCACCCTACCTCAACTTCGTGGGGAACAGCATGACGTTGGATTCATAATCACGGCCACCAAACACTGATGACAGATTCAATAACAATAACAAACAGGTAGAATGATAATAATACCTAGTAATTGATCATCCACAGACATGACAAAAGGGAAAACAACATCTGTGGACGAGCCATTAAAGGTTACTGTACGAAGGACATGATTGCAAAGGAAGCACTGTCCGAGGGCCTCTGTGCAGGGGTGCAAGGGTTGTATTACACGGGTAAGTTACCATTGCCAACACGTTCCTCCGTTAACACGGTAAAGAAAAAAATACGTTGAATTGATGAATCATAATATATATAAATATATGATACAGTACCATTGTTAACTTTGTCTCCCCGTGATATATGATGGATGTCTAAGACGCGTTTCCAGTTCTTTTATTTCATCGTTTCTGTTCACAATTATTGTATATTTACGTTCTTTCTGTTACAATGTGGTTGTGTAATTTCTGTTTTCTGTGATACTTTAAATCAAAGGGAAGATGTCGAGATGACTTTCTAAGCGTCACATGGTTACTTTTGTGCCAGACTACCCCCCCCATTATTGTTCACCTTTCAATATCCACTGAAAACACCACACAAATATCTATATATACTTTCACCACCTTTCAATATACATACAAACAAATAAGAGGAAGTGAAACTTTTTTTTGTTCTTTGGGTTAACATAAGTGAACAATTCCCATATCCTTTTACCACCCTTAGCTATTTGTAGCAAAGAGCGAAGTACTGAGAAAGGAGGTCGCTGCATGAAGGTGTGTGCCCGACACAAAACTACCTGCCGGGTCCTTTGTGAGGGGGAGGGCTGCCAGCTGCTGCTTTGACAGAGTGAGTATCGCCAGATCGAACAAACCCAACCAATGGAGGTCTGCCTCGCAAAAACAACAGACTTCACTTTCTTAACATCATACAGGATTGATGAATGAATGTCATCGTATTGCATAAGTTCTCTCGATCAATGAGGCTGAGCACTTTAAGGACATAACACTTTTACACGCAGTTTAAGAATGTGCGGGGGGGATAAGGAAGCTAATCATGTTGCTTGTCCTTACCTCTTAATGATGTATTCCGTGACCTATGCAGAATGTGACGAGCAATCCACTGTACAGCGGTTGCAGCATTCTGTACCCGGCCTGTGATTGCTATTGGGGGACACAAGGCCTGCACTGTCGCCAACCGGTGTTGTGAGCGTTGTTCTTAAACTTCTCGTGGAGTATCTCTTGACAGCATCAGTGAGCGGGTGATGTAATGAAATGTGAACTACACCCAATACAGGTATCTACCTTCTAGGCATATCTTAGTTGCTGTTCTTTGTATTCTTTCCAATTTCTTAAAAGGCGTTTTCAGTAAGCCACGCAGAGAAAACGACAGCAACCCAACCAAACAATATTTAAAAAACTTCAAAGACAAAAACAAGTTCAAGGACCATAACCAGTTGGAAAAGTTTTAGTCTTTCGTTTAGGTTTTAGTTTGAGATAAGAGTACAATTTGCTGCTATTTATGTTGTCCTTAAGTACATGTGTGTATACAACGTGTATACGTGTGTGTACGCCCTGTGCATGAAACCTATCCTTGGGCCTAGCCAAACGTGTCCTATGCAACTTGCTCCCCGCCACCGTGGTGTCCGGTCACCAAGCTCATGCACGGGACAAGGGCGGTACTGCACCAAGGACTGTGACCCATGGCACCAACGTGGACGAATTGTGTATGCAGCGGACTGCAAGTGCTGCTTTGCTCCCAGTGAGTACACGCTGTCCAACCAATGGTTTTGGCACCACAGGGAAACAAGAAGCTTTTTCCCCATGCCACTTCTGTGAAGGATTTAGTCGGTCAGTAGGACGTACTGTTTTGGCGAATTAGAGTTTTAAGAACAGCTCAAACTCATTTCAGGGTCTTCAAAAATATTATGCCCATTCTATATAGGTTTGATTAAAACTAATGGCGAAGGCGGTCAATTTTCATTGTTTTGAACCTTAGGTATAAGAAAGCTGATGATGAACCGCATATACAAAGTGATCATGTATATACAATACGTATTATGTTATCCTCATGTTTGAAATAGTTTTCGCTGTGGTAATTGCCTGCATGCCCAGATTTGGACATGGACCTAATGATTTGAGATTCCTTGACTCCGCAGGATGTCCAACGAAGGAGTAAATTGCCAGGTGGAGGACTTCTGTACGAGAAAATGTCTGCTGAGCACAACCAGATGATCTGTGCGACACCCCAGCCTGTCATGCTGCGTGCCGCCATGTGCGTGATGCCCCTCTTTGTATACCAGGAAAGGGGCTTACACTAATGGGTTGCAATGGCGGGGAAGGGTTTGCTGTCATCTGGACACTTTCACTTCTTTTTTAAGAGACATTAAAAGCTTGTAGTAATGCACATGAAAAATGTTCACAGGCATAGTAGAGCACAGAAACAACAAGTCAATTCTCTACATAACAAGACTACCTACTATATACCAATCATTATATGTATATATTAATCTATATGATAATTATATATATATATACTACCTATATATAATATATATATTATATATATATATATATATAAATATATATATATATATCTATATATATATACTATATAATATATATGATATATATATCACTTTCGACAATACTGCTTCTGTACTCCTCTGGTTTTGGCAAGCTTCTGCAATTATTCTTTGCTTGAAGGCAGTATTGCAGAAGCTTCCAAAACAAGAGAAATTACAGAAGCAGTATGTCGAACGTAAAACACACCGACGCGCGAAAAAGCTGAAATCGGATATATATGTATAATTAAATTTATATATATATATATATATATATATATAGCTATATATATATATATATTCTATAGATATATATCTATATATATATATACTACATATCTCACAGACTATAATATATATATTATAATATATTATATATTATTATATATAATATATTATACCTATAGTATTATATATACTATATATATATATATATATATATACTATATATATAATATATATATGATAGATTAGATACTCATATGCATACATACTACTATACTCGTATACATCTATATATACATCAAGAGAGAGAGAAGGAGAGAGAGAGAGAGAGAGAGGAGATAGAGAGAGAGAGAGAGAGAGAGAGAGATAGAGAGAGCGAGAAGAGAGAGAGTGAGAGAGAGAGAGGAGAGAGAGAGAGAGAGGAGAGAGAGTTGAGTTGCCAAATTAAAATCTCTCTCTCTCTCTACTTCTAATGTATATGTATACGAGCGACCAGGAGGTCATGCCTAAGGCGCTGTAGGCTAAATGTAAAACAAAACAAAAATACATCAAATATACATAAGAGAGAGTCGGCAATTATTTGGTTTTCTTCTCTCTCGGAGAGAAAGCAGTGCATATCATTTGCTTACCTCCATCCACACCCTCTCCTTCCTTACCCTCGGTTCTTCGCGGCCGACTCTCCCTAGGCTAGCACGCATCACAGTCCGAAGGCGGCGGAGGACACCGCCAACTATTTCACTACGTTTGGTGATCTCACATGAATAATGAAGTGTGAGGTGGAGTAGCGTTTATCAGTCCAACAGCAGTCGCTTTACTCTGAATTCACGTTAATATCTTCACTTCACAAATAACACAGAATATGATGCAGGGTTGAGCGATGTGAGGCGTAGGATGATCCTATCTAAAGTGTCACTCACGAGATTATCATCACCCCTGACAGTGAAGTGCCCACCGAAGAAACCCTGCGCCATAATAAAGGGAGAGTGTGTACCATACAGCGTGTGCGATAAGACAAAATCGTAGCTGAACTCTTACCAGACTGGACTAGACAATGTTTTGCTCGATTCGCTCCTCGTGAGTACACAGTCACCTTTATCACGAGTACTGGAAGGTGTCATGAGTCTAGTGCAGGAGGAGGATCTCTCCCAGATTTTGAACTCTGCCAGACTGTGTCGTGTGATCCACGAGACATGAGTTTATATATATTTTCTGTTCTTATTACTTTCACGATCATCTTGTTTACCTTGGCCTAGCTTCCCACTCCCTCCTTACATTCTATCCCATGCACGGACCACCTGCCAGCTAGCAAGTAACCTATGTTTTCACATTACATGTTTGCATGTAAGTGTTTAGGGCTTCCCGGGAGGCAGGGCAGAGTACAAGGCGAGTGTTATAAATTTGTTCATGAGACGATTTTTCAGGGAGTGATGATCGGTGGGTTTATGGAGGAGGGAAGGGACAATTCTGTATTCAGTGGAATATTGTTCATATCAGGGGGCAGTTTTAGGAGTTCAAGATTGTAAAAACAGTTGAAGCAGACACTAATATCATGGATTACTATAAATATACGGGTTAATGACGTGGTATGTCACAACTAGGTTAAGGGAAAAAACAAGTGAAAATCCACGAAGGATTGGACAAATCAAGCAAAAAAAAAAAGCAATTGTTAAATATGAAGTTCATAATGACACCACAGATAACTAATCCCCACCACTGCCTAGATGGCCCAGCACGGTACTCGTGCTTTGCTGTCTAGGATGTCGTACTCTACTTCCTTAATGCTGTGTGGTTGTTGAGGGCTGTGGGTGTGAAAGTGTGTGGGCATGTCTACTTCTACACCCAGGTGGTTTACTTGTGCAGTTGTGTCTGTACACATAGTACCCACGGACTCATCTGCACCCTGTACATAAATCACCCGACCATCAAGACTGTTTCCTTGAGACGTCAACTGGCGGTTATTAACTAACAGCGCAGTGGAGCAGATCCCCTACCTGTTGGTGACTCCACAACACAAACAAAAGCTTGTATGGAGAAGCAGCTGGAAAATGATGACTGCACTATTGGTTGGCGATATGCAGAAGAGACTTTCAGAGCTCAGCAAGGAGGACAGCGACAGAAGGAGCGCTGGAGTCAGCAGGGAGCCATAGTATCACAGCAAAGGCTCAGCAGCCTAGATCCGACTAAGGCAGCGACACCAGCGCAGTATCACCACCACACCAGGAACCCAAAGTTCCCAGGCGTCTCAACCCCCGTTCATCACTTTACATCGTTGCTTCGTTACGAGAGTCAACGCTTGAGGCCACAGTTCAAGCGGTGTATGCCGACCGCTATGCAAGATGAATCCCGAGCGAGAAAGCAGAATGTACTGACTGCTGTTTTGAACGACGAATCGGACTCGCATTCATTCGCTGCGCATCAATGTATCGGAGGGGGGATGCGGAGCTAGAGCCCATCCTCAACGCAGGGAATAGCTCCGCATCCAGCAAAAAGCATCGTGAATCGACGAGACTTTACTTGCTGGTGCAGGAACCAAGGAAAAATCGGGGAGAGTGGATTACCCGACGGCCTGGTGGCAACCCCACTGTGCCAGTTACCCAAAAAGCCGTCTAGGGTAAGGCTGGTGTCGACCTCAACGCCTCAACCGCACGTCAAGCGACCAGTCTATCTGTGCACTCACCTCATGACTCGATTGCATCGGTCAGGTCGGAGCAGCTGGTTCACCAACTCTGACGCAAAAGTGCGAAACCGGGATTAATCACAGAAACGGACTTTCACCTATAACACACGTGTTCACTATATCAAAAATCAGCCGCCGCCACAACAGGGCGGAGGGGCCAGCCATCACGACCCTCCATAATGTGAGGACCAACCCACTTGACCCTAAAGGAAAATCCAATTATACGCTACAGGCGCTATCGCGTCAATGTAAAAAAAAAAAAAAAAAAAAAAAATCCCCGATAAAACTAAACGGACGATCAGGAATTTGACCTGCTCTCATCAAACCTTATTCAGCACAAGTTCCGTGCGCAAGATTATGGGTCTCCGTTTCGTCTGGTGACGAGTATAACTGACGAGGAGATCAGAACTCTGTTACACCCCCAACACATCAAAAGGTTTGAATGACATTCGTAGCTTATGACTCCACCTACAGCAAAACACTTTTTATCCCACGTGATCCAGATAGTGCAGCGGTGCGGACCAGCGGCTTATGACTCCACCTACAGCCACCACTAGCCCACGTGATTCCAGATAGGGCAGCGGTGCGACAGCGGGCTTATGACTCCACCTACAGCCACCACTTAGCCCACGTGATCCAGATTAGTGCAGCGGTTGACGGGACAGCGGGCATCACACTGAACCCAGACAAAGTTCAAGTTCGGAGAGAAGCTGGTTCCATTCTGTGGTTAATATCCATATAAGGACTGGGGTACAATACCGAACTTCAGCGAACATCAAAGCCATGTCGGGATTTCACAGCCACATAATATCCACATACTATGATAGTTCATGGGCCTTACCAACCAACTGGGAGATTTTCTCCGCCATTGACAGAAGCTGCACAACCTATCAGGGACCTTTTTCGGCACCAAAATAATGCTGTAGGTCGGCATAGCGATGACCAAGTGTTCGAGAGGTAAGCAGCAGTGCCTCGTCAAACCACCCATACTGGCATATCGACCCTCGCTACCAACGAGCTGCAACAGACGCATACGCGACCAAGACACGCGGCCATCAGATTCGTCCTTCTCCAGAGGGACGGAGACACTGGAACTGAATACAGGTGGCTCGACGTTCGTAAAGATAACAGACGACAAAAGTATGCTGTCATAGAGCTACTATGACCACAGTCCTCTGGTAGATCAGGAAGTATGGGACATATCTCACAGGACTACCTCACTTCGACCGTGTGATCGCGCCCCACAATCTATCATCTGCCCACGGGAAAGGGTTACACGATGGTCTTCGGGGGAGCAACGACTAAATGCCGGGCACGTCAGAATCTAGCTGGCCTGATATTCGACATGGATATCAAGATGTCGTCTTACATTGCTCTGCACTGCGCCCCTCATCCCGGGCAAACCCAACGACCTCTCTGCAGGACTACGATAGACCGACCAGACTATTCGAGTCGCGTCGCGGACTATTTCCACGCAGATGGGCGCACGTACCTGGTGTTACGCTGATTGAATGTCCGGCTGGCCTCACATGTCCGCATATCCTCGACCAGCATCGGAGATCATCTTTCGGTCCACCGTTGTGTTCACGTCATAGGCGGGCAATTCATATGAGGACTGACGGAGGAACAAGTTCACGTCTTCATCGGTACAAAACGCTTCCTGCTCGATTCGGGCTGAAACATCAGGTTCCTTCCACTCACAACCGCCCACTAACGGGCACGGGTGGAGGCCGCGGTGAAACAGTGAAAAAACTCATACGACGACCACGACAATGGGACACTTGGATGAGATGGACTTTCCCGGATGGATGCTGGTGCTAATAAGGAACCACCCATCGAGCCCGAAGGACGGGTCACCCGGCACAGGTCCTGTTCTGGCCACGCCCATGAGGTGCAGCGTTCCAGCACATCCACCCGCTCATTGCTCCGGAAGGGACAATGGCGCCGCGGACGTGTGTGAAACTACAAGCAGAATCACTGAGGGATAAGGAGAGCCGGCACGAATCATCCACCTCCAAGCCTTCCTTCGATTACACCTTCGGTGGCGTCGTGGCTATCCAGGACCACGCACCGGAGTGTCTGAGTGTAGTAGAGCACCGGAGGTTTGTTGCAGTGTCGTAGAGCAAACGGAGTGTCTGAGGAGGCATGGCCGCCAACACCTACGACTATATAGGGACTTGTACGAATCACACATTATAGAGTTATATTCGTGATGGCAACCTTTTATACATTTAGGGTTGTAAAACTCCAAATATCTCGGGCGAGGGTGTAGTTAATAAATGACTGTGATTGTTGAGTGGTCATGGAGTTTAAAGTGTTGGGTATGATCTCAACTGAGTCGAGTTAGACTGAGTGAGAACAGAGGTTTAGCTGTACACCATAGTAGCCGGTACAGTTCTGCTTACCCACTATCCCATTATGCTTGTACCCAGCTAGTCCTCGTAGTCTACTTTACAGCCCGGGTGACTGGGTTTACTTGTGCAGCTGCGCTGCACATATTTATTACTCCACGTGTACTTCATCTGCAGGTGCACCTAAATACACCCGACACCATCAAGACACCATCTGAGCCGCCACCGGGATTTATAACAAACAAACAACATGCACTACCCAGAGTGAACGTGCTGCCATCAAACACTAAGGCGCTCCTCCCATTGCTTGCAGAATGTGCCCCGAGGATAAATGCCTGGAAGGGGAGGCTGGTGTGCCAAGACTTGCCCTGGAGATGCTCATGGTTTCTGTATCACTTATGTTGCGGCGACAGACTGCAAGTGCTGTATACGAACCCGTAAGTATTGGCGTTGTTATGGGAGTTTCTTTCTGCTTCATCTTCTTTGCCTTGCATGGTATTCAGTGTGATACATAGCAAATTGTCTCCCATGGGTAATTGGTAATTTTGGGTAACTTTCATTGAGTTTATTGCCACATATTAATATATATATACTATATATGAGATATACAATTATAAAATATATATATATATTATATATATATATATATATATATATATATATAGTATATATATATATATATATATAATTATAATAATTAATATACATATATATATATATTATATATATATCTTATATATAATATATATATATATATATATTGTTTATATATATATATCTATATTATATATATTTAATATATATCTATATTATATATATATATACTAATATTCCTTATATTAACCCCTTACCCAATTACAATAAATGTTGCCTCGCTGTAATTGATCTCAGTACCAGAGCACCGAGTCCTCGTGTACCTCACCATTATGAGACCATTGTTCAAGGTGACGTATAATTACCTCTATAAAACTCCGTTTGCATCTACACCAACAGAATTGCAAAGCGTAAGTCCCGCAGGAATAAGGGAGGCGTTTTGCTCCTCTACCACTGTGTAACTATTGGTGTGGTGGTTCCCTTCGTGTCCTTGAAGGATGCTTGCGCGGAGGTGCTTCTGCTGCGGGCGTTAAATGGGAGTAATCTCGCACTCAATAATACTTGATGCATTGGAGTCTTGTGTCTTATTGGAAATGTTGGCGAGAGCGAGAGAGGGTATGTGCTGGACAGAACAGTGGCCGTGTTGGCAGGCGGGTGTTGGCGGAGACTGAGGCGCAATGTTAAATGCTGCCGGACAAGAGAGGGGGACATGCTTGTGAGGTGGTGGTAAGGATTTGACTTATAAAGATTTTTGTTTTCAGGAAAATCTTACGATAAAATGGAAGGCGAAAACAAATCTAAGACGACTGTATTGTATTGCTCGGGCGCATAACGGTGCTGAACAAAAAACCCCCAGGCGTCTCGGCTGTGTGCCTTACCTCTCTGTTGATTAGCCGCCTGTCGTGCTGATGATCGGCCCTTGACATGATCAGAAAGAAAGTCTCCTTACTCGAGATTACTTGTAATATGTATTTTTCTAGCTGATCGCTCATGATGAACTTATTAATGACTATTGTTTTTAGCTGTTGATCTTAGATACAAAGAATATTACGGTTGAAAATCTGGATATTACAATACCCTAAAATAATGCCATCACTGTAGATCAGACTCGCGAGGATGATGTGCTCGTCAGGTGGTGCATTGCGCGGCGTCCCGAGCGCTTAGCTTGCGGATCTCGTAAATAGATGTGATAATGTAACAATAGTAATAATAAAAACTACGATTAATTCATTGTCATTAATAATAAAAAAAAACTGCTGTTTGATATTTGCTCAAATATACGATTTCGTAATAATGAATTTGGAGTTTTAAGGCAATCATTTATGGTGTCAGAACATACCTGATAAAACGCCCGTGGAGGCTGTGCATCAGAGCCCTGCCACTCATAGATGCAGTTTCCGCTCTTCGCGACCCGCTAGTTCTAGGCAGTAGTGCTACATCTGCTATGAACATCCAATCGCCGGTCCACGCTAGTACGTTACGCTTCATACTTATTAATACTGGCTAGACATCGTTATAGCGGTACTACTATGTCTTAGTCTAATGATAAGATATATACAAATGAGACTTATATCTTGTATCAGTTAGCTGTAAGCTGACAACATGAATATTGTAAGTACAGAATTAGTCACACTCCAATACCTCCTGTGCACAGGCGCTAACTGGCTTTGTTACGTAGTATTTATGTTTAGTTTAGAACGATTTCAAATAAAGTTTGTTCACTAGGTATGATTCCTCTTTCATGGCACGCTGCATAACTGCTACGCACCTACCGACGACCCACTCCTGCCTGTTGTCCGCCTGTGTGTGTGCATCCTGTCGCCCTGAGTCCTCGTCCATCTTCACTGTCAATGGTGCGAAATCCACATCATCGCAGCTCCACTCATGCAGTGTGACTAGACGACCCATTGCTGTGTCCGACAACGTGATACTTGTGCTTAGACTTTATTATCTGTGTGTACATTCGCTCTTATAGTGTTTTGCCTACCTGGCGTATTTACACCTTATGTACGATACACTCATCTGCTAGCTGTTTTTTAGCTTTTTTCTCTCCCTTCCCTCCCCCCCCCCTTTGACGCCCGTTTCATCGACTCCTTACGCCACTGAATGCCATATCCAAGCATGAATAACATGTGAAAAAAACTTGTTTTATGAAATGTTTCTAAAACTTAAAATAAAATACTGTTGTAAACGTGTGCGCTTCAACCTTGAGGAGAATGGACTAATCTAAATTTTACACTCATTCTCTTTATGATTTTCATCTCACAAAATAATCCATCCATCTTTGTCATATGTCGTTTTTTATTCTTTCTGACAATCAAGTGCACCACTAACATTAGTTTGTAATAAATAAGGCTAAATGTCTAATTCTATTTAATTGGGATTCGCCATTTATTCTATTCAGCGACCGCTTGCGATGCCAGTAGTGAGTGCATCGCCCAAAATCAGGCGAGTATCGTCAGCTATTCCCAGGTCCGGCACACCCTAATAAGTGTTTGGAAGAAGGGAGGAAATTTTGTGTGGATGCCCTACTCATGCACGCCAACAGCCATCATGCCAGTGTTGACCCTTCGTCCTCTGGTGAGTGTTTTTGGACCACCGTAAAGCTTGCATGGTGGAGCTCCACTGTGCGGACCACGAAGGCCTGCTGTTGGTAACATCTTGCGTGTTGGATAATGTTTTTTCTCTCTCTTAACTTCCATTCTTTCATGGCTAGTACAAGTGTCCTGATGCCCAAGCAATTCAATGCAAAGCTTTGAATGTCCTTGATCTTATGGTGTCTTTTTAGGCTCTCCCTTGAATTTGTTTTTAATACTAAACGCTCAAGTGCCTCAACTCTTCCCTTTTCTCATGAGGTGGACAGTGTGGATTTGATCAGGGGAACCACAGGCGATTCCTTACACTTCCTTAATTAACTGACTCTTGATTATGTTTGGTTGGAGGTCTAGTGAAATATTTACTTGTTGCTTTAGGAGTATCTTTTTTTTTGTGAGCCTATTCGGAGCTCAATAGTTTATCGTCTTTTTCACACTAGCTTATTAACACTCTGTCTTTCTTTACGTGCGGCATCCATCTTCAAGGTTCATTGTGGACAGCAAGTGAGGGTTTTTCC
This sequence comes from Chionoecetes opilio, assembly GCA_016584305.1. Lineage (NCBI taxonomy): Eukaryota > Metazoa > Arthropoda > Malacostraca > Decapoda > Majidae > Chionoecetes > Chionoecetes opilio. Next base: position 20,440 of record JACEEZ010022783.1, read on the forward strand.
CTTGACATCATACGTAGCGCATCCAGCGTTTTACTAACTTATTTTTGTTATCCTAAGATACTTCACTCGCATCGGGGGGCGTATTGCACTTGGTCTCCACATGTTCCGTCAATTAGCATGACTCACGAAGAAATACCATGGCGTGACCTGCACTATAGTCTTTGTTAAGTTTGGGTTAAGGGAGTCAGGGCTAATCGTTTTCAGTGCTCTGTAAACCATAAATATTCACTTACTGACCACAACTACTCCCAGATAACATTTCCATTCAGCTTACTTCTGAGATTTATCAGCGTCCTAACAACGAGCAGCAATCTGATGACAGTTTCATTTATCCTCTCTCATTCGAACAATTTCCATGAAGACTCTGCGCGTCGTCTGTTCCCTTCAGTCCTCTTCTCAGACAACGTTGGCTTTTCACGGAGCTTCTCTTCCATTCATGTGTGAGATGTAGTTTTGTATGTGTAGGTGGTCCACTTGCACACCATTAATATCAGATGGAGTCAAATGGGCATTCGAGTGTCTCAGCATTATGGCATGCATTCAGGGGCGCTGCACTGCCTCTCCCATTGTACACTTATTCAATAATACTTTCATAAGAATGCCTCCCCTCCCATGTCGTGACTCAGGTGCACAATCTTACTCCAATCTCACCGTGTTCTATCCACCTTTCATTACAAGAGTCAGCAGTCTCATTCCGCATCTCCCCTCGCACAGCCTTAATGGCACGAGACCAAAACACTTCTGGCACTAAATCAACCTTATCGTGACTTTATAAACTCGTCGTGTGCTTCTCTCCGGGTACATCCTTCGAGAAATATTTCACAAAAAATATGTAATCCTCTTTTTCGGTCTCATAAAAAAGTAAATAGTACATATTATATATCTATATATATATCTATATACTATATAGATATATATATATATATATTGCTGAATTTCGCTTATATATTTTAACGAATAATTTGGGGACTGGCTCTGGAAGACGAATTTTTTGGTTTACTTTTTTTCTGCTAAGACCAAGTTGTGATCATATTTAAAATAAATTCATTTGTTTATTTTATCATCAGTTTTGAGTGTATTAATGGAAAAACATGCAAGAGGCTGGCTTGGCATCTGTTTGGACTGACTGTCCATCTGACCATCATGAAGTGAAAGAAGGGCATTCCTGCACTTCTACAGGCTTGCGCGGCATGATCTTTACGCCAGAAACCGTTTCATCGAGATTTACCGCCGCTTATTTAAAGGTTGCTTTCCCAAGCTATAAGAAAATGCCAGAGGCATGAATCTTATGTACTACAAGCGACGGACATCATCTTGCACACTCACCGGTGTGTGGGAGGGAGGGTTTCCCTCCTTCATCCCTCCATAGGCGGTGACAGTTGCATGATTTTGAACTTATAAACCTGCCAAGCGCTTCACCTACATCCGTGTTTTTGCCCCTGTTTTGCTGCGATTACATAATAGGTGAAAAACATACGGATGGCACAAACGATTCCAAGCAATCATTGATCTTTACAAGGCTGGGATCAATAATAAGGAAAATTGCATGGCTTAAAGGGACAAGCTTAGAACAGTGCAAATTTGATCAGCCGATTAAGGCTGCGTGGAGAGGTGAAGTCTCCCAACTCCAAAAAAAACAAACCTAGGAAACAAAAAAAAACGTGTTGTAACAGAAACCAGGAGCGTGTTAGGCGACAGCTTGATGACAATCCTAGCCTTACAGCAAGAGAATGAAGGGGAAAATATACTCTTTTGGTACTCCCTGGTACGTGTGTCGCTTGTACCTGTAACAGGAAACCTTTGAAACGTGACCTTGGCTACAGGTGTACCGGGCGGGGAAGAAGCAACTGATAAATGACCGCCAAGGAAGACAAAGGATTCACGTTGCACAAGAAAATACAGAGATTGGCCTATCGACAAGTGGCGGGCTTTGCTGTGAGTGACGAAAGCACATTTTGTGTGTAGGGGAGGAGGACCAGCAAAAGTGTACGTCGCCCCGGCTCAGACCCACCGCAGACTTCGCTACACACGGACAAGACCACAAAACCACTTCCTCCCAGTTATGGTGGTGGGGTTGCTTACTTTTCATGGTATTGGGAACTTAGTTATTTTCCCAAAGAACACAACTCGTTAAAAAGTGGGTATTTTGAATCTTTTAATGACCACCTGGAGCCTGCTTTGAAAAAGACACAAGGAACAGATGTTTCCAACAGGATGGAGCATCCTGCCACACAGCTCGAGATGTGATACAGGGCTTGATGACTGACAAGATTGGAAGAAATAGATTGACTGCCAGGTAAATTCTCCAGATATATAACACATAGAAAATCTTTGGCGCCATCATTGAAAGGCAAACTCCGCTCATCGTGACACCTCTACACTCCCTCAGCTTGAATTGGAGATCCGAAAGGTTGGGAGAATTTAAGGCCTGACGTTCCTTCAAATCTTGCTGGACAGTGTAACACGTCGCCTTCAAAAGGGTCATCAAGAGAAGGGCGACGCAAACGAAATACTAACTACAATTGTAAGTGTTGATATTATACATTATTTTGTTATAAACATGCGTTGGCGTCATACGTGTAAACATTCACTTTTCGGAGGCGCCGCATGGATTATCCACGCAAAAACTGTATACCACCCTGCTGTTGCAAGTGTTGCGTCATACCCAGAAGTATTATGGACTTGTCTAGAGTAACTCGGTTGTGCGGTTGTACTTTGCTTTGATAACAATTACACCTACACATAACTATTACTGTGCTGCGTACTACTGCTAAATCTTATAAACAACAAACAACAACAATAACAACAACAAATACTTTTACTACAGTACTACTACTACTACTACTCTACCACTAATAAAAACAGTGATATGATAATAAATATAACTAATGTTAATACCTATTACTATACTAATACTAATTCATTCATGTAATTAGTATACACTACTAAACAATACTAATGATAATGACAATAATAATAATACATGATAATAATAATAATAATAATAATAAACAATCATAATAATAATGATGCTAATAATAGTAATACTAATAAATAGTGATAATAACGACAAAAAAATAATAATATTAATGATAATAAAATAATAACAATAATAATAATAAAGCAATAGCAATATTAACAATGATAATAATGATAATAATCAAGAAAAAACAGAATTTTGATAGAAAGTATGTGGTACGAAATATATAACACTAGAAAATGCGTTTAGTAAAATGTAAATGAGATAGAATATATCCACAGGGTGATATAATATGTCAATCATAAGTGTGATGATAGAATAAAATTTTAGCAAATGGGAGCAAATAACGAGCTGTAAAGGTTAACATGAGTTTGGACAGCCAGCAAAATCTTGATTGTTGTCTTGGAGGTCTGTGAAATATTTATTGTTGCTTTAGATATCTTGAAGCCTATTCTGGAGCTCAAAGTTTATCGTCTTTTTCCACACTAGCTTATTACACTCTGTCTTTCTTTACGTGCATCCATCTCAAGGTTCCTTGTGGCACAGCAAGTGATGGGTTTTTCCCTTGACTCATACGTAGCGATCCAGCGTTTAATAACTTATTTTTGTTATTCCTAAGATACTTCACTCGCATCGGGGGGCGTATTGCACATTTGTCTCCACATGTTCCTTCAATTAGCATGACTCACGAAGAAATACCATGGCGTGCCTGCACTATAGTCTTTGTTAAAGTTTGTGTTAAGGAGTCAGGGCTTAATCGTTTTCAGTGCTCTGTAAACATAAATTATTCACTTACTGACCACAACTACTTCCCAGATAACATTTCATCTCAGCTTACTTTGAAGATTTATCAGCTGTCCTACACGAGCAATCTGATGCAGTTTCATTTATCCTCTCTCATTCGAACAATTTCCATGAAGACTCTCGCGTCGTCTGTTCCCTTCAGTCCTCTTCTCAGACAACGTTGGCTTTTCACGGAGCTTCTTCCATTCATGTGTGAGATGTATTTTGTATGTGTGAGGTGGCTCCACTTGCACACCATTCATATCAGATGGAGTCAAAATGGGCATTCGAGTGTCTCAGCATCTGGCGTCATTCAGGGCGCTGCACTGCCTCCTCCCATTGTTACACTTATTCAATAATACTTTTCATCAGCATGCCTCCCCTCCCATGCTCGTGACTCAGGTGCACAATCTGTACTCACTCTCACCGCTGTTCTATCCACCTTTCTATTACAAGAGTCAGGCAGTCTCATTCCTGCATCTCCCCTCGCACAGCCTTCATGGCACGAGGACCAAAACACTTCTGGCACTAAATCAACCTTATCGTGACCTTTATAACTCGTCGTGTGCTTCCTCTCCGGGTACATCCTTCCGAGAAATTATTTCCCAAAAATATATGTTAATCCTCTTTTTAGGTCTCATAAAAAAGTAAATAGTTACATATATATATATATATATATATATATATATATATATATATATATATATATATATATTTGCTGAATTTGTTATATATTTTTACTGAATAATTTTGGGGACTGGCTCTGAAGACGAATTTTTGTTTACTTTTTTTCTGCTCATGACCAGTCTCGTGATCATTTAAAATAAATCATTTGTTTATTTTATCATCAGTCTTTGAGTGTATTAATGGACAAACATGCCAAGAGGCTGGTGGCATCTGTTTGACTGACTGTCCATCTGACCATCATGAAGTGAAAGAAGGGTGCATTCCTGCTTCTACAGGCTTGCGCGGATGATCTTTACGCCAGAACCCGTTCATCGAGATTTACCGCGCATATTTAAAGTTGCTTCCCAAGCTATAAGAAAAATGCAGAAGGCATGAATCGTATGTCTGACAGCGACGTACATCATCTTGCACACTCACCGGTGTGTGGGAGGAAGGGTTTCCCTCCCTCTCCTCCCTCCATAGGCGGTTGACAGTTTGCATGATTTTGAACTTATAACCTGCAGCGTTCACCTACATCCCGTGTTTTTGCCTGTTTTTGCTGGATTACATAATAGGTGGAAAACATACGGATGGCACAACGATTCAAGCAATCATTGATCTTTACAAGGCTGGGATCAATAATAAGGAAATTTGCAAGCTTAAAGGACTAAAGCTTAGAACAGTGCAAAATTTGATCCGCCGATTTAAGGCTGGCGGAGAGGTGAATCTCCCACCTCCAAAAAAACACCTAGGAAACAAAAAAACGTGTACAGAACCAGGAGCGTGTTAAGGCGACGCTTGATGCCATCCTAGCTTACGCCAGAGAATAAGGGGGAAAACATACCTTCTGGTAGGTCCTTCGTATTACAGGACTTGAAACGTGACCTTGCTACAGGTTACGGCGCGGAATAAGCAACTGATATGA